>JAOYND010030877.1:0-35929 GCA_025802135.1 Lagerstroemia fauriei | reverse complement strand
CATAAAATAAAAAGAATTAACAAATTTTCCAAGGTTATGAAAATTTTTGAAATTATTCATAAAATTAGAGATATATTGGAAATTTATAAAAATTTTAAAAATAGATAAGATTCTAAAAATTGTACAGTATATATATTGTAGATGAGATAGACTAATATTTTACTATGGGTGATATAAAGAGATACTTATAGGGAAGGTAAAAAGTTTTTAAAAATTTTTGAAAACTTTCAAAATTATTGCAGAGGTTATGGACTGGTATTGTATATTTTACTATTTTTATAAAAATTTTAGAATTTAAAAGAAAATTTAGAATTTTCTTAAAGAATTTTCTATCACACATGTAGAAAAAGATTTTTTTCTATTTATAAATTTTTATTTAAAAGAGTATATAAAAGCGTCATGTCAACATTCATAGTGATAACAAAAAAACACTCATACATGTGTGATAAAAAATTGTTTAGGGACCTAAATGATGCAAAACCTATTTATTAGGGACGAATTGCAATTATTTCCGTTAAAGTTTACGGAAAAGCTAACGGGGATCTCTCAGAGACCCAATTGATACCATGAGGGACCCAATTGATAACATAAGGGACCCAGCTGATAACATGAGGGACCCAACTGATAACATGAGGGACCCAATTGATACCATAAGGGACCCAATTGATACAAAATGCATCTCTGAGGGAGTTGAATGAGGTAAAAAATCTCTAAGGGACTCAAGTGAAGGAAAGTGCATATCTTGAGGACGAAATTGTCAATTTACTCTTATCTATTCTATTTCCACCAAAGTAAAATTAAAATGTTCTCTTTTATAAAATACTTGTTTCATTACGAGAAAAGTTGATATTTTACGTGAAATGTAGGTGATAATATGAAAAAAAGTTATATTTGATACGTATTTTAAATTGTTGGGATAGCAAATGAAAATATAATATTGTAATATTTAATGTGATAGGAAATGGGTATATTTTACAATAATGCCCCTCTCATTTCCACCTTTTTCTTCCTTAAAGAGAGAAAGATCAGTGGGCATTTTGTAATTTCACTGCAAGTTGGAGGTGACTCCCACTGTATTTTGAAAATAATATTTTTGGATGTAATGATTTTCTCCGCAGTGTGTGCCAGCCCGACAAAGGACTTTTGGCCGGGGAAATTTAAATTCAACACCCACTTTATATTCAAACATTTTAATGGAGATGTAAAGTTGTAATAGTCCATGTTAAGTAAGGATCCAAGCACACACTAATTAAGTCGATGAGAAGGGAGAGAGAAATAATACTATCGGTAAACATTGGTGATTGTGAATTAGTTATATTCAGTAAATCTACAATCATGACATTTTCTTTATACTTCGTATAACGGCCGTGAAAGAAACAATACTAGTTCGTGAAAATGTTGGGAAATATAAAACAAATGCAGTCTGCTAGTGTAACTTTTAATTCATGCTGACCTGATATTTTCATTGTTAGCTTGGCATTTTTATTACGAGTGTAAACCAATTATTACTTTAGACAATTATGTAAGTATGAGTCCAATCTTTCAAAGTCGACTAACAGATTTTACTCAGTGTTATAGCAGGTTTGCAATAAAAAATTGTGGCATCGCTATGTAATAGTGATAAATCTAATCTCATCCGGTCAAATTTTCTTATTTATTTGTCTATGTATAAATTAAAATGACATATTAACAATAAAGAATGACAAATCAGCAACCACATCAGCATATAATGAAAAAATTTAATAGAGTTAGCTCCATGATATTTTACAAAAAAAAAAGGAAAATACGTAACAATTTCTTTTACTTTTAAAGTCCGTAATAATGAAGAAAATTTGGTCAAATATTTTGATTTACTAATTAATTTACCCTTTTCTAAGTTATTAAATTTTAGTGCTATTAAATTTGGAAGTGAATTATTTCAGATTTGATTCAAAAGCAAATTATAGGGTAACTAAAAGACAAAAGTTTAGAAGTTCCTGTGACCACATAATGATATGATGAAAAAATAATAATTAAATTTCTGAAGTGAATAATATTTATGATAATTAATCGGATAATTAAAACTAATTTACTCGTTTGTCCTAATTGTATTGAAATTTTCTCACACAATGTGATGACATAGAATCACTAAACTAAACGGGAAGTGATGAACTGAGACTTGAGCGTGAGAGGACATCAAATATTTTAGTTTAATTCAAGTTATTAGTTTTTACTCAAATTTTCTTGTATCTTTGGTCTTTTTAGCTTCGGCTAATTTTTCTGAATTGTTTCTAATTTAATTTATTTCTAAATTTTATTAATTTTTTTATTTCCTTTGTAAACTTTTTATTTTTTTTAATTTTACTTCTTAATATTAATGTGATGTACAATGTGTTGTGTGACATGGCGACAGAATTGTACGATATTGTTACACGTAGTTAATATCTTTTTATATCCTATCATTACATTTTTTATTTTGTACCAAACAATTATATTACCAATTTTTTAAGTACTTCTGGTGCAATTTCCGGAGGCTGAGGATTATACAAACTAGACAGGAAGCCATGCGATGCATGGTGGAAATATAAAGTACAATTCACGTAGTAAATACATATCATTTTATGTATGTTTATATAAAGAAATAAATTAGAATGAGAAAAAGGCTGAGAATGGTGAAGCAAGTATGGGCGAGGAGAGGTGCGCAAATGATCTTAGAACCCATATGTAATTAATTATAATATTATTAATATTAGTGCGAAAATAGGAAAAAGACATCAAATTTCTCTCTAGAACCATATAGTAATAGAATTCAGGAGACGATATGAGAAAATACCTTGGGACCATCTTGACACACATTTTGCCCAGGGGGCCTTACTGTTACTTCCCAGCTTAGGATAAATTATTAGTTTATCCTACATTATCGAATAATGCGAGGAAACACAAAATTAAATTATAAAGAATGAGCAAATTGGTTGTTAATCAATTAAATATATGTTATAATTATTATTAGTCAAAGTAATTTAATTGTTATTTTCTTATCATATCACTGTAAAATAGCCCTATACTTTGGGCATGTTGCTACTTTGGCAATCTCCAATATAGAGTGGAATGTGTCGCTGGCTCGCAGTTGCTGATTGCCTGATTCATTGAATAATCTTGAATAGTTTTTTTTTTTTGTTTTGTTGGGGGGGGGGGGGGGGGGGGAGCAAGTTGTTAGCATATAAACAGGACTAGGAATTGATAAGCACTAGTGTCATGTGGGCCAGAAAGGGGGAAAAAAGAGATAAGGACCAGTGACATAAAACCAAGAACTATCGTCAACTCCTAGGGTGGATACTACCTTCCCCAGCTGTAACTTTCCTTGAAGCTTCTCTTTACGCGTGAGACGATTCTTCTTCATACCCACGAATTGCTAGAACCGGCGTTCTGCGACTAAGATCTGAGAGCTCGTGTTTCTGTGACATCTTGGAATCCAGTCATTGTGAATGATCTCCGGCTCAATGGATAATCTGGGGTTGGATTCAGGGGCATCTGCCTCTGACTACGAGGTATTTATCAACTTCAGAGGGAAAGATACACGGGACACCTTCATCAACGTCCTACTGCACTTCATGAGAGAATCTGGAATCCGTTACTTCTACGATGATGAGTCCATGCGCACCGGCGATGTGCTCAGCGAAAAGCTCATTCGAAGCATAGAGAGATCTCAAGTTTACCTAGTTGTGCTCTCGGAGAGCTATGCTGAGAGTAAATGGTGCCTGCGAGAGCTCGCCCACATGGTCATGTGTTATCAAAATGAGTCTCAATATGGTCGTAAAGAGATCTTGCCCGTCTTCTACGGCGTCAGCATTGAAACTGTCAAGCTCAAGGATGGCTCGGCCTACATAAATCACATGAAGAATCTAGGTGTTAAGCTGGAGGAGCTGAAGGAGTGGGAAAAAGCTCTGAAAGAGGTCCCCAAGTTCAAGGGGCAGCACAAGGGAAACACCGGGTAAGCTACTCTTCAAAATTAGCGCTGCAGGTCAAATTATTCCCTCTTTTTTTCCCTTTTTTCCAGTAGTTCATATTCAAAGTACTTTTTCTACTAGCTATAGGCCAAGTTATATTGCAATTGGGATTCGTCTAAGAAAGCATAAATTACACCTAAATCATTAGGAGTGTAAGAGTACCCAAAAAAAAAAACCAAATTTTCAAAAACCCAAACCTACTCCGATCCTAAAATTTCGGTTTTCCACCACAAATGGTTCTAGAGAGGTTGTCGAGCCAAAGAAAGATGAAAAGAAGAAACCTGTGTGTAGGGACTTAATGTGGATGTACCGACCCTATTGTCTTAACCACTTGCATCGATCTGTGTCCATTTTTTCTCTCCCCTCAACCAGATTTTGTTTGTCTACGAGAAATCGTGAAAGTTTTACTGGCAAAAAATAAGACAAACTACCAACCTCATCTCTTCATGGATCTTCGAAAGCTTTGCAAACAAATTTTCTCTTTGTGGCTTCCCTTAATTTTATGATTAGATCTCCCAAAATAAAATTTGCCCCCGATCTTAGTATTATATCACGTTGAATTTCTAACATTTGTGCATCACATATAAAAAATCCATACATATGTATAAAATAAATTCATGAGAAGGGCATTGGATATAACTTAACAATTTATAACCGACGCCCAAGATCGACAAGCATAATTGAATCATGTACCTAGACAAATACGAGCACACGATTACTCTAGCAGTACATCCTTACTATGAAATTGAGCGAGAATTGAATGTTATTGACAACACAAATACCCTGTACTCTCTGATGGGAGTCGTTCTCTCTAATCCCTCAGCTGTGTACTGTGATTCGAGATGTCTCATATGTGTAATGTGGTTGTAGGCTTGGCGGTAGGTCCCACAAAATATTCTGAGGATATTTGCATCTCAACAGATTTAGCTAGTTTAGATAAAGGATATTTCAGAAAAGTACGAACTATCCAAGAATCCTCCAATTTATCACGAGCTATTTTTTTGCCTAAAAAATCACGAACTATCCAAGAATTCCCTAATCTACAACGAACTATTTTTTTCCCAGAAAATTATGAACTATTCAAGAATTCCCAAATGTACCACGCCGTTAATTTGTCTGTTAATTGCTGATGTATACTGTTAATTTTACTGATTGTGCAAACAGAATCTAACGTGGCATGATACGTGGCATCCATTTGATCATAAAAAATTATGAACTATTGTCGAATTCTCTATTTTATCATGAGGATGGACGTGCAAACATATGTGCAAACAAATTATGGACGTGCAAACAGATGTTTCCCTATTTTTATGACTAGATGGATGCCACGTGTGATACCACGTCAGACTTTGTTTGCAATAATCAGTAAAATTAATGGTATAAATTAGCAATTAATTGTCAAAATTAACGACGTGCTAGATTAGGGAAAACATAGCATAGTTCGTGATTTTCTGGGTAAAAAAAATAGTTCGTGGTAGATTAGAGAATTCTTGGATAGTTCATCCTTTTCTGGGCAAATAACCCTTTAGATAATGTAGATATTTCTAAAGCTATTCTGTCACCCGAATCGCGTTGGATCCATCAAAAGTGAATCTTACTTGAATTACCTGCATCTCCTACTCGCACTTGAGGTTCCGACTTAACTTCTATTATGCTCCAACGTTAGAGTTCATATGGGTTAATAGACCGTGCAACTGTTAAGCATAAATAGAGGCATGAAGCTCTTCACTAGAAACCCATTGGAGTTAGTACAGAGATATCAACCTTATAAAAAAATAAATGTCTCAGTGCCATTAACTTGTTTCATATCATATTAAGTCAAGTATCTATAATCCATCGAAAGAGTATACTCAACTATATTCACACTTTTGTATTCACAATTATAACCAAGCTACTCAATTAGGAGAAAGTCTGGGGTGGAGCGGCTCCACCACGTGGCGGCGCCCACGTGGTGCCTCCGCCCACTCAGGCGCTGACACATGTCAGCGGCGCTTTGCCACGCGTGCAGCCACGTCAGCGGCACTTCGCCACGCGTGCAGTCGCATCAGCAGCGCTGACACATGTCAGTGCCTGAGTGGGAGGAGGCACCACGTGGCGCCACCACGTGGTGGAGCCGCTCCACCAAAGAGTTTCTCCTCAATTAGGGACAAAATTTAGATGCCCTTAAATGCAAAACACTCCCAATGTAAAAGAAAGTCTTTCCTTCACACCCATATCAATCCACTTCAACCGACTTCCCTGTTAGTAGTGTCCTAGCCGGCCAAGTCAAATATGACCATAAGTAACATGCCAAAGTAGCGATCATTAACTCCTTACCTTTTGATATAGTCAAAATTGACTAAGTGCACTATAAGACTATTTATGACTCACACAATGATAATGAGAATTAATTCACCAATTTTCTAAGCATATCTAGTACGAAATACGTGTTATGGTGGATCTACTCTTTCTTATAGTGTTTGTCAAACTTTTTATAAACAATTAAACACTGTGCAGATATTAATTTAACGACTTTTTAAGCGCATAACTTGAATTTTCTATTAGCTCGCCCACAAGGCGCCATAACCAAGGACTAACACGAGCCACCATACAGGCACGATTATGTGCGACAACCTATCTCCCCTTTTCTTATTTAATATTTCTTTCCATTGCCGAAGAGTGGGGGCCATTGTGTTGCCTTGCCGACCTCCTTTCGGCGCATGCTTGTCTCTGTTCGTCCCACTTGGAAAGTGAGGCCTATTCCAACTTTCGGTTTCTCGGATATTGAGAGAGCCACGCTGCCCCTCCCGAGAGTGGTCGAAAGTTCTGACTGAGTTGTTGTCGTTCTTATTCTTTCTCAAACCTAGAAATTTTTCGATCCAGTCGAAAGCTTTGAACGATCATAATTTGTAACTTGATGTCAAAACATGCAAATAATATATCAGTGGAATAGTCTCAAAACAAGTAATCCAATGATATAAAAATTAAATATGAAAAATTCAATTTCAGGCTATGAATAGTACACTGAAGTAGTGGGTGTAAGTACATTCGTACTGACTTATTATACATGTCATGGAAGCAATACACACGTCTCCGATGCCAATGTTTGATTTCTAAGACATGCACATTACATATCAGAAATAAACATTTACATATGAAATAAATTCACAAGAATAGTATTCAATATACCTCAACAATTTATAATTGATGCCTGCGATCGAAGTGTGAAATTGAATTCGTACCTAAACTTACATGAACAGGATTACTTTGGCGGTTAATTCTTACTAAGGAATTGAGTGAGAACTGAATATTGTTCACATCACAAAAACCTTTCACTTTCTAAAGGGAGCACTTTTCTCTGATCTCTCAGTTGAGTATTGTGATTATATATGCCTCCCGCGTATAACGTGGTTGTAGACCAGCCTATGATAGATCCCACAAAATATTCTGGTGTTATGTACATCTCAATACATTTAGCAGGTTTAGATGATGTAAATATTACTGGATCTATTTAGTTACCTGATCGGACTGGATGCAGTAAGGACAAATCTTATCCGAATTATCTAAAATATGGCAAAGATTGTATTTGTTTGGTCAGGCAAATATTATTTTTATACCCATTGGTCTCTGATGTCTCATATGTATATAAGAAGCTACTACTTGGTATAATATATCTTATCCATTTTACATTTGAAAAGCTCAGTTATCACTAGATCTTCCACTGCATAACTAGCTAAGGCAAAAACTTCTCGCTTAATTAAAAACACGAGTGCATGTTCGATTTTTTTTTTCCACATTTTTTCTTCTCACTTGCATTTATTAATGGTGCAGAGTTGTAGATTTCAGTCAAATGATTGTCAATGAAGTTCAGTCGACACTACGGATGAGGCCATTGAGCTACCATATAGTAGGAATCGATGAACAGGCACAAAAAGTGGAGGATAAATTAGATGTTGTATCAGGTGATGTACGTTTCCTAGTAATCCATGGAAAAGAAGGCATGGGGAAAGCAACCCTTGCTAGATCTGTTTTCCGGCGACTTGCAGCTCGATTTCAAGGTAGCAGCTTCATTGCAGATGTACCTGAAATGGAGAAGCGTTATAGTTATAAATACCTAAAACACAAACTGCTGAGGGACATTTGTGGTGATGATGACATACCAGAAGATATCGAAGAATGCTTTCGTGACAGGAAAGTTCTTATTGTTCTTGATGGTGTGGACCAGTGGGACCAAATCGAGAAACTAGCAGGCTCATCTACTTGGTTTGGTCCTGGAAGTAGGATAATAATTACTACCACAAAGCTGGAGGTTTGGACTATTCAACGGGACATCCATGAACTATATTCAAGCCCAACAAGAGAATTTTTGGAATTTGAAATGAAGGATATTAAGTCTGATCAAGCGTTGAAACTTTTTAGCAAATATGCTTTTTGGCAAGACTCCGCATTGAAGGGTTTCGAAGATTTATCCAACAAAATCGTCCAGTATTCTAAAAAGAATCCTTTGATTCTAGAGATCATGGGTTCTCTTCTGCATCGCAACCGCAACTGTGATGAATGGAGAAAATTGATTACTAGATTGAAAGACTCTGAAACAATCCAGGAAAAGTTGATGATATGCTACGATGCATTGCAATGCAATGAACAGAGTATTTTTCTTGATATTGCATGCTTTTTTGTAAATGAGGATAAGACAAACCCAATATACATGTGGAACACCCTTGGCGATGCCAAGGGAATTGAAACTCTTCTCATGCTATCTTTGGTAAAAATAGTTGATGGCAATAAGTTATGGATGCATAACTGTCTTAGAGAACTTGGAAGGGAGATTGTTCGCCAGAAATGTTTGCTTCCTAGGGAACGTTGCAGATTTTGGGAACATGGTGAAGCATTACAAGTGCTATGGAGTAAAGAGGTAAATAAAAGAGAGATTTTAACCCTGGTATTAATAGTGGCTTTGTTTTCAGATAGATAAGCATATGATGCTTTTAACTTCGTATGCCTTCTAATCGGTAGTTGCTTTCTAGCAGGTACAACAAAAAGCTGAAGCAATTTGCTTACGCTATCATGAAATGCGGAGATTTTTACCTAAGCAGATTACACCTCTAGAATTTTTGGGGAAGCGCATGTTAAGATTCCTTAAGTTGTATTCCGTGAAATTTCATGGAGACTTTAAGGATCTACTTCCAGAGTTAAGATGGCTTTCTTGGCACTACAGCCCTCAAGATTTTGGGGCAACTCATTTTGCGTCAGCAGCTTTGGTCATTCTTGACCTTGCTCGAAGTAGCATCACAACCGAATGGGATGGATGGGAACAACTTGAGGTATGAAAAATCATTATGCTCCCCATGTTCTTCCTTGACATTCTTGCTATTTGCTGACACACCAACATTCCTTTCTTTCTGTTTTTTTCCCTAAATGAGTAGGAGGAAAGTAATTTGAAAGTTTTGGATTTGACAAGCTGCAAAAATTTGAGCAAGACGCCCATATTCTCTCCATTCAAGAATTTGGAGAGAGTAATTCTAGAAGACTGCAAAAATTTGGTTGAAATTGACTGCTCCATTGGAGAGTTAAAGGGTCTAAAATGCTTGAATGTTAGAGGATGTGATTCTCTTGAAGGGTTGCCTGGACAAATATGCTCGGCTGAAAAACTGGAAGAGATCCTAATTATGAAAAAAGTTCATGGCCATTTTAGCTTGCCAAGCGAAATCGGCTCTGTAACATCATTGAAAACCCTTGAAATTGTCAATGTGAAGATGGATGCAATTCCAAGGTCCATTGGAAGTCTCAGAAAACTTCAGCATTTATCTCTGTTGAAATGCTCAGGCTTTGAGGAACTTCCAGAGTCGATGGGGAATTTACAGTCAATGGCTGAGTTGCAAATATCAGAGACAGAAATAGTCAGATTACCCAAATCAATTGGAAGTCTAAAGGAGTTGAAAATGATAAAGATGGAGGATAGTTCGGTAATGCAATTGCCACGTGAAATCATAGGACTAAAAAAGCTTGAAGAGTTACATGGTAGAAAAAGTAAAAATCTGGAGGGTGAAATTCCAGATGGAATTGAGAATTTGTTCAATTTGAAAGTATTGGATTTGTCCCATACCCTTGTTAGCAAATTGCCAGAGACAATAAGTCAGCTTTCTCATCTCGAGAAACTAAAGTTACCACCATGGTGTGACCTTCAAACTTTGTCAAAACTTCCTGAAAGTTTGACCTCTCTTGGAATTACATTCCGTGCACCGCCTCAAGACCAAAAGTTGTTTGATGGATTGACCAAGCTAGAGAATTTGGAGCTGCTTATAATTCCAGAGAACACCACATGCATTCTCCCATTCCAGTTCCCTCCTCAGCTGAAGTCACTTCATCTATCTTGCCAAGACTTGCAATGTTGCTTGGAGCTTCCAGCCAATTTATCAAAGCTGATACTGGAAATGGTTGTTGTGCATATGAAATTACAACACTTCAACAATTTGGAAAACTTGTCATCCTTAGAATTACATGATTGTTGGTTTGAGGATAATAGTGATGATAGGAGCACTCAGCCAGTAAATGTCGAGGCTGTCATATTTGCGAAGTCAAACAAGTTGATGCACTTATACGCATCAAGGTCCCACTTTGGCATCAACAACGGACTTTATCTGTCGAAGGACCTGAGAGTGTTGTACATCAATGATTGTAGCTTCCACGATAAATTACTTCAGCTTTCAGGTTTGAAAAGTCTAAAGCAGTTAGAGATTTCTGAATGCGAAGGCTTAGTTGTGGTTGAAGGTCTCGGAGAATTGGCATCATTGGAAGAATTAACCATTCAGGATTGCTCTTCCTTGAAAATGTTGGTGGGAGATATATCCAAGTCAAAGATGCTGAAGGTCTTCAGAGTTGTTAACAATGTTGAGCTTGAAGAGCTTGAAAGGCTGGATGAAGCTGTTCGTAAGAAACTGAAGTCCTACGAACTTACTGGTCACAAATTACCTTCAAGCCTTACATCGAGTTCAAGGGTAAGAAGCAGCCAAGGTCAACGCTCTCATGAGCTCTTCGACTCGATTAGGTAATACCCTGAGATTCCGAAATTTTCAGCATTGTTAGTAATATTTACTTTCTGTTTTGTCAACGCTCTCATCAAGCGTATTTATGGGTTTAGAATAGAATAAGAGAATAAACAGTAGAGGATACAAGAAGTCTAATTTCGGAAAATTAGATCCACGATCTCTTCATTCCGTGGGCTATATTAATGTATAAAATCTCCTTTAAAACAATTTGAATTTGTCAATCTCATATGTGATAATTTCAAGAAAATAAAATTACTTCAGTAGATTATATGAGGATTGATGCTAAGCAATTGAGTTTAGGATTTGTTTCTTCCATAATTTTATTTTATTTTCTGTTCTCTAAAATGTGGACTTTTATATTAGCATTTAGTGAGATTTTATTTTTTTAGGTGGATTTTAGTGCATTGTTAGTTTCATATTACATCAAAGTTATTGTAATATTTTCGGCAGGTCAAAATTCACTAGATAAGGGCAAAGAAGATATGAACAAAAACCAGAGGTTGAAACGACACATGGATTGGAGTCCGATCGAGGAACATATAAATAAAAGAAGACAATCGCATGGCTAAACCAACTAAGAAGGGACGTCTGCAATCGTCATAAGAGAGAGCCACGCCGTGACTAGTTTTTGTAGCAGGTGCAATTTCTCCCTCTTCTCGAATTTTCCTTGATTTCTTGCCAGGACTTAAAGTGGAAACATTCCAATTTTTAATGCTAAAATAAATATTCATATATACATATTTTTGTGGGTTTGCTAGGATTGTTTTGTGATTGAAAGAATAATAATCTTGCAACTTTTCAGGTGTATTTCCACTATTTCTTTTTCCTTGATCATCCTTCATAGAGTTTGCCCCCATTTTTTTTGTTTCCCTTTCATTCGCAAAGTCATAATTATTAGAATATGAGAAAGGAGTTAAGGGAAGGAGCTGAGAAAGAGAAATGAGATGGCTCTTTAGAACGACAAACCGTCCACGTATTAGAGGTTCAAGGTTTTGTGTGTGTGTGTGTTTGGATCATGTGAATTTTTTATATGTAGTATTTAGGGATTGTGGTTTCGGTAGGATTGAATTGAATTGGTCAATGTTGTGGCCTCATGGTAGTATTGAAGGATTAGGAGGGAAGGCTTGCCGATAATGGAGGCTGCCAGAGTGGAGCGACCGCTTCATCCAGAAATAAGCCAACATTAGTAAATGGCTATCTAGAACAAGAAGTTGCCAAGGTGAGCTAAGACAGGGTACATCAAAGATCTGAAATCCAGTTTTGCATTATTTTTCTCATTATTATATCCAAACCATGTGTACACTCGACTAGTTTAAGCACGAAGTACTCACCAGACTGTTGAGTTAAACCTTTCATCCCATTCAGTTTTTAGATGAGATATTTTGCTATGTCAGGATGGAGATGCATGATTTATTCTACTTCTTTCAACTTCAAAGTCTTTATAAGATTTTTTTCTTTTATGATCGAGAGGCCTCAGACCCCAGAAAAAAGGCATGAGTGAGTGGAGGCTTGAACCGGTGACACAAATTAGTTAAAAAATAATTTTGACAATGGTTACTATATTATCACCGATAAGAAGAAAAATATTGTGACCATCACAATTAAAGTGATGAGTTATTGAGTCATTACTCTTTCTTCAGTGATAGGAGAGACTTATAAACCTAAGACAAGGATAGGAAGGAAGCCTTTACTTTGAACATGATGCAAAAATGAGAAACTAGCATTGAAAAATATATTTATGTGTGAAACACATTTATGTCATCAACGATGAAGCATATTTATGTCATCTAATGTATGAAAACTGATAATGGTCTATAATTGCTGAAGAATAGAAATAAGGTAGTCGATCTTCCTCGATTTTCTTAGGTGCGAATAATGTAAAGATAAAAAATGCATCTACTTCTATTTCTTAGATCTCCTGAGAATAAAAGCCTCATCAGAATTTGCAAATGAAATATTTTTAGCCACAAAACGACATAATTAGTCGGAAAAATAAGTAACTTATATTATTTGTTTGTAATTAAAAGAGAATAATGTAGGTGTATATTCTCAAATAGAAGAAAGAAGCTTTCTCTTGTGGAAGAGAGATGTTAAATTCATCAAATAAATAAGAATTTATTTGAGAAATGCCAATGGACATCTCCATTTAATGATATTACAACCTCCACTTGGAATGCTAATGGACATTCATAATATTATAACACTCCCCTTTGATATATCCCACCTTTAGTTCAATTATGCATGCTGTCCTCATACAAAATTGATGAACCTCCTTTTGAGTGGACATCCCACACGTCTTCTTAATGTGTTCGATTATTAATCTAAGCCAAACACATTCTAGGCTTGTTTCATGAATTGCTGGAGTTTCTGCATGATTAGGTGATGTGACCGCAATTGTTTGCTTTATAGAATGCCACGATATAGCACTACCACCATATAAGAAGACATAACCCGTTCGTGACCATACATGACGAGGATCAGACAAATAACCTGCATCCGCAAAACTTACTAACTCTGATTTGGACAAATCAGAATAATATAAACCCATATCCATTGTACATCAAGGTATTAAAATATGTGTTTAACTCTTGACCAATGTCTTCCTTGCAGGTGAAAAACTATATCTTGCTGACAAATTCACTGCAAAGGATATATCAGGTCGAGTGTGACTCGTAAGATACATTAATGCACCTATTGTGCTCAGATATGTTATTTGAAGACCAAGTAGTTTTTCATCATTTTTCTTAGGTTGAAAAGGATCTTTGTCAATGTCAAGTGATCTCACTACCATTAGAGTACTCAATGGGTCTGCCTTATTCATATTATTCATATAAAATTTTTAAGCATCTTTGCTATCTGATCATATTGGTGCATAAAAATCTCACTCTTAAGGTGCTCGATTGGCAGGCTGAGGCAAAATTTTGTTATGCCAACATCTTTCCTTTCAAATTCCCGTGACAGACAATTTGTGGCTTATTGAAACTCTTCAGGAGTTCCAATAATATTCAAATCATTAACGTACACCACAATAATCTTAAATTCTTATTCAGAACTCTTTATAAAGGTGCATGGACATATGAGATCATTGTTATAGCATTGTTCAACAAGTACTTAGTTAACTGATTGTATCACATACATCCTGCTTGCTTTAAACCATAGAGGGACCTTTGCAGTTTTATCGGGTAAAGTTATCTTGGATTAGAGTTATACTTTTCTGGTAACTGTAATCATTCTAGGGTTTTCATATAGATTTCATTATCAAGTGAGCCATATAGATAGGCTATGGCTATATCCATGAGATACATGTCAAGTTTTTCATATACTGTTAGACTAATCAAATATTGAAAAGTTAATTGCATCCACCACAGGAGGATCTGCCTTCATAATCAACACTAGGTCTTTTTGAGGATCCTTGGGCAACCAGTTGTGTTTTATATCTCACAATTTCATTATTCTAATTTCTGTTTCGCATTAAAACCCATTTACATCTTACAGGTTTTTTCCAGCTGGAATGTGCACAACAGGTCCAAAAACTTTACGTTTCGCTAGCGATTTCATTTCAGAATCTATAGCATCTTTCCATTTTGGGAAATTTTGTCGATGTCTATACTCTCCCATAGAAGTTGGTTCAAGATCCTCATTTTCATTTACAATATTTTGTGCATCATGATATTCAAAAATATCATCGATGATTACCTCATTTTAGTTCTATCATTCTCCAGTAAAAGTATAATTGATAGGGATCTCTTCATTTTCTTTAATTTCAAGTACCTAATTCTCTCTGCGAACTAACTCATCTAGAGTCTCAAGTTCTTTTGTTATTGCACTGGAGAACTTTTCTTGAGTTACAGTTTCTTTAATTTGGTCATCTGTATATTTGGTTCCTTTTCTTTTACGAGAATTTCTATTATTGAAACTTACTGGTCTAGCGCACATTTTTTGGTCCCTTTATCTCATTAACGGCGATAGGTTGTCCTTCAGGAACAACAATCTTGATAGGAACAGCTGCAACTGGTATATGTGACTAAGTCACTTTTTTGGTGTAAGTAAAGGCATTTGGCAGTCAATTTGCTAATTTTTATATATGAATTATCTTTTTAACTTCATGGTCACATTGCTTTGTGCGATGATCAAGGTGGGATAGTGGTAATTCATTTAAGCTAATTTCTTTTTTCAGCTGCTTAGTTTCTCCCCCAATGTTTGAAAAAAAGTGACTCATTAAAATCATAATCGGTAAAATGTGTCGTAAATGAATCTCCTGTAGATGGTTCAAGAGATTTAATTATAGATGGAGATTCATACCCAATGTATATTCCCAACCTCTTTTGAGGTCTCATATCTGTACGTTGTGGTGGAGCTATTGGAATAAAAATCGCACATCCAAAAGTTATTCAATGGGAAATATTTGGTTCCTAACCATAAACCAATTCTATTGGGGAGAACTCAGAATAACTTGTTGGGTTGATCAGTACAAGAAAACTGCTAAATACCGACGAAATGGAGCCATCGCGTTTTCCCTTGTCGGGAAATTGCCTCCGTCGGCAATAGTGACGGATAATCCGTCAGAAAGAACGATCTACTGATGATATAATTACCGACGGATAAGCCGTCGGTAAATCCGTCTGAAAATTTGTGAAATTTTCACAAATATTGATATATTTTATTTTATAACTATTTATATGTTAAATTTATCAATCAATTGAATTAATAAAATATCATTACTAAAGAATATTGAGCCAATCAATAAAGTAAATTTTATTAATTAGAATATTTACAATATTTGTCCAAAAAATGAAAAATACAAATAAAATTTCGGGGTGGCCGTGGGCGGCCGGGCTAGGGCTCGAGTGACCGGAAGTGGAGGTCAATGGCTAGGGGTGGCCTCGTTGGGTTTGCCCGAGGCCCGGGGTGGTGCTTGGTGGGGGCTTGGGTTAGCGCTTGATGGGTTTGGCCGAGCTTGGGGTGACGATCGGAGGTTCGGCGGGGATGGTTGTGGCTCAGTGGGGCTCGCTGGTGGGGCTCGCTGGTCGGAGCTGTTGGTCAAGCTCTCTAGAGGCCGAGGCTCGCTGGAGGCTGGGGCTTGCATGGGACCGTGTCTGGTGCTCGGTGGAGCTCGAGGGCGGGGCCGGGCCGGGGCTTGGGTAGCTCGTGGCGTGCTAGCTAGGTGGTTGGGCTCAGGCGTTGAGGGTCGGGGCTCGTAGCTCAGCCGTCGAGGCTTGGACTCGGTGGGTCGTGGCGCGGCATCCAAGTCTTGGGAGAGAAATCATCGAAGGAAATGGCAGAGGAAAGGCCGGGTTGGGGATATATATAAGCATATTTCCGACGGAATATCCGTCGGTAAAATACGCGATTGCCTTCTCCATATATCCATCGGAAAATTGGCTCCACCGACAAAGAGCGGGAAAAATCCCGCCAATGAAATTCAAATACCGACGAAATATCCGTCGGTAAAATACGCGATTGCCTTCTCCATGATTCACTGATGGATTTGTCCGTCGGTAAATCTGTCGGTAAAACACGCAATGGCACTCTCCATGATTCACTGACGGATTAGTCCGTCGGCTAATCTGTCGGTAAATCTTCCGCATCCTTCTTGCCATGACATTCCGACGGATTTATCGACGGAATACAATCTATCGGTAATTGCTTACGGATTTACTGATGGAATGATCCGTCGGAAAAACTCCCGCTCGCTTCCCGCCATGATATAACGACGGATTTACCTACGGATTTGTCCGTCAGTAAATTTCCGACAGATAAGCCGTCGATAAATCTGTTGGTAAACTCCGTAGACATTCGCTACGGATTATCTGTCGGAAATTCCTACGGATTGCATTCCGTCGGTAATATCCGTCGCTATTTCCAACGGATAAAATCTGTCGGTTGATCCGTCGGGAATATCCGTCGGTATTTGGCAGTTTTCTTGTAGTGGATGTAAATAAGTGTTGCTGCGTGCAAAAAGTAGTGTCGACATGCAAATATAGGAAGTTTTGCTCTCATAAGGAGTGGTATTGGGATTAATTGAATTCATATTGTAAATGATTATGCAAGACCTTTCTCAGTATGTACATGTGCTACATGATGTTCAATAGTGATTCTAGTGGCAATACAATAATCATTGAATGCCTGAGAAGTAAATTCACTAGCATTGTCAAGTCGTATTGGTTTAACTAGATTATCTGGAAAGTGAGCTCGTAGTCAAATTAGTTGATCTAGTAATCTGGCAAATTCCAGGTTGCGAGTGATAACAAGTATGCATGGGACCATCTAGTTGAAATATCAATCAAAATCATAAATTATCTAAGTGGTCCACTTGGTGGGTGAATGGGCCCACATATATTACCATGCTTGCATTCTAGAAATCCAATGGATTCAGTTCCAATCTATGCTGGTGGTTGCCGAATAATTAATTTGCCTTAAAGAGCAAATAGCACATGAGAATTCATTTGATTGCAATATTTTTTTACTCTTTAGTGAATGTTCACATGAATTCTCTATAATCATTCACATCTTAATTGAATCGGGATGACACAATAATTATAAAATCATTTTGATCAGTAAACATCTAGTTTACTATAGCGTGTGCTTCAATTGTGCCTATATTTATGTGATATATACTAGAGGAAAATATAGACAATTTTTCTAATACATGTTTCTTGCCTGAGACAATATTCGTAATACACAAATATTCAACATTGCTTTCATTTGTTATCTCAATGTGATATCCATTTTCTGTGAATATCTTTAAAACTCAATAAATTTCTTCTAAACTTTTTAGAACATAAGGCATCATCCACTACTTGTTTGAAATTGATTAAGTCGTCCCTAAGAGATGCGATTTACATCAAGTTCCTTCTTTTCTAATTTTGTATATCAATATCATCCTCCTTAACATCAACCTCATTCTCCTAACATTAATCAAGTCCTTCTAAACATCAATCTCATCTTTTGAACATCAATCTCGTCCTTCCGAACATTAGTTCAGTCTTTTTGATTATCAATTAAGTCCTTCCGAATATCAATTCAGTCCCTCCGAACATCCTCGTCCTTCTGAACATCATTTCACTCTTGAGAATTTTGAACAACATAGAGGTCGTTATTGTACATCATAGAGGTCCTTCCATCCCTAAAAGTCGCCTGTTTTTTACGGAAAAATCGTTGAGCATCAAAAAGTCCTTCCATCCCTAAAATCATTGAACATGAAAAATGTCCTTCTGAATCTTCGTTTGTTTGCAAGTCAAGGTTAGTCGTTCTTACGACCATTGCAAAGATCCTTCCTTTTCAACTTTTTCATCATTTCAATGGGGTATTTACTTTGTGCACTGATTTGAGTTTGCTTAAACAACTCGGATTTTGGACACATTGCTTTTAGGGTTTGATTGGGTTATTTACAGGTGATGCCTTTATTCTATGGGTACCACAGACAAAAAAAAAAGAAATACCAAAGAAGGACAATGAAAATTGACAATGAGAGAGAAGCAAGCCATGAGAGAGAATATGATACAAGAATAATTAAAACTCTTAGGGACCTATATGAAAATGAAAATTTTTAAAGAGTAACGGTGTTAACATTCTGTTAAGTAAGGATGAGATTGATGTTCAAAAGGAGGAGATAGATGTTCAAGAGACCAAATTAATGTTCAATAGGACCAAATTGATGTTCAGGAGGACTAAATTGATGTTCAAGAGGATGAGATTGATGTTCAGCAGACTAAATTGATGTTCAGGATGACGAGATTGATGTTTAGCAGACTAAATTGATGTTCATCTGAATGATGATATTGAAGTACGAAATTTAAAACAGGAAGAACTTGTTGTATATCATATCACTTAGGGACGGATTAATCAATTTACTTTACAAATTTTGTTCCTCCAAGCATTATAGTATGAGCTCTCCAAGAGCCTTCAATTAGGTTTGCATTGCCATAAATTGTGGTAACATTTGTTACTTGCATCTATAAATATGAGAAGTATTTCATATTTTTAAGTATAGTATGCATTGTTGTACTATCTACGAGGCACAAAGTTTTGTCATCGGCAAAAGGACTAACAGGAGATAATTCCAATTTGTCATAGAAAAATGACATACATTAAAACTATATATATATATATATATATAACAGATGTAAAATCATAAAAGTCATAACTAATTATTGCACTTAAGACAAATAAATATTAAATGATATATTATTTTATTGCATAGATATTATTTGATATTTTATGGCATAGATATGATTTTATAATATAAGCATTCTTCAAATGCAAATAACATAATCATCTTTGAGCATTTATACTGTTAATCAAACTAGTATTTTCCTCTGGTTGGATGAAAAAATCAACAACATGCAGATGGGTGAAATTATCAAATTGTGCATCAAAAGGACATATTCGTCCTTAGGCATTTATACTGTCAATCAAACTAGTATTTTCCTTCGGTTGGATGAAAAAATTAGCAACATCCAGATGAGTGAAATCATCAAATTGTTCATCAGGAGGATTGCATTCAGAGACAAAATTTGTTTCCACCTTTTTCTCATTCCTTTTAAGGGACTCTTCATAGAGCTCAACAAAATGCTTTGGCGTGCAACAGATATGGGACCAATGGCCCTTCATTCCACAACGATGGCATAATTGCTTTTCATTGAATTTCTATTTGAGTCCCCTTTACCTTGTTCAATTTCTCCTCATTTCTCACCCACTTTAGGTGGCGAGTTGGAATTTTGGAATAACCACCACGATAGCGAAAACGACCTTGACCATGTCTGCACCCACGGCCACGACCACGACCTTGTTTATGATTATGATACTGATATGTCACATTCACTTTAGGGAATGGAGTAGAACCAATCGGACATGAATCATGGTTTTTCATTAAGAGTTCATTATTTTGTTTAGCCATGAGAAGACAAGAAATTAATTTAAAATATTTATTAAAGCCCTTTTCTCGATATTATTGTTGCAAGAGCAAATTTGATGCATCAACGGTGGACAAAGTCGTTTCCAACATATCCTTGTAAGTTACTTTTTTTCCACATAATTTCAACTGGGAACTGATTCTAAACATAACTGAATTATACTCACTTATTGTCTTATGATTTGGTAGACATTAGTGCATCCAGTCATGACGAGCTTTAGGGAGACTGGCTACCTGCTGGTGGTCGTACCTCTCTTTTAGGCTACTCCAAAGGACAATGGGATCTTTCACCTTTAAGTCTTTCGCTTTTACTCCCTTGTGAAGGTGATGCCGAAGGAAAATCACTGCTTTTGCTTTGTTTTGATTGGATGCCTTATTTCCATCTATAATTATATAACCAATGGCATTGGCTTCTAGATGGATTTCAGTGTCAAGTATCCATGATAAATAATTTTTCTTGTGATATTCAATGCCACAAAGTCAAGTTCTGCCAAATTTTTCATAACAGTACTATAAAAGCAAATTAGTGCAAAATCAAATTAAAATTACAAATTTAATAATATTTACAAAAAACAAACAAGGCATATTTGACATTCTTTTCTTTTTGAATAAAGAAATTGTTGTTATAAAATTACACATATAAAAGCCTGATCGAGCATCCACAAATAAATAATTAACTTATAATGAATTAATTAATCAATAAGTGAATATATTTTTCTTAGACATTATGGCCAGATTGTAGACTTTTGTAGATCAACTTGATTAGTCTAATTTTATTATTATCTAAAACGATAAAATCGATACAAGAAAAATTTAGCAAGATATTAGGGTGTTAGGACTATTAAGAAGCGGTTTAATTATATATGAATATCTGCACCATACCTTAAATCAATTTAATATCAATTTAAAAGTAAGAGATCAAAACATAACTTAACATCAATTTGCAAAAATTCTTCATGAATATAACATGTAGCATAGAGCGTGCTACAGCAGGCTGGTGAGTCGTGCTACAGCGGAGTGGTGCATCCTGCTACAGTGAGCTTAGAGCGTTGTGATGATAACATCTTATAAAATAGCAATATAGAGAGAAGACAATGAACACTCAAAATCTTATTTCTCTTCTCAACAACAATACAATCTCATGCCATCTATTTATAGTCATGTGGAAGACGTATATTCAATTCATCAAATATATAAGAATTTATTTGAGAAATGCCAATGGACAACTACATTTAGTGATCTTATAAACTCTCATTGGAATTCTAATGGACATCCATAATATTATAACATCCCCAACTTTCTCAAATTCAAATCGTTGGCGTAACGGTAAAATGGCAAAAAGTTGAATTTTTCTTTTCCAATATAGATCCCTGGTAGTAAATTTATATTTAGTAAATTCTGGAATTATAACGAATATGAGTGTAAATGAGATGAGATGTTTCTTGAACAACTCGGATTCGATTCGTTGAAAGCTTGAATTTGGCTAACGAGTTTGAGCTTGGCAGTCTACCAAGCAGAGCTTAATAATATTTGGCCTGATAAACTCATGAGTATAAACAAATTTTTTATTTTATATAATAATAATAATAATTATTATTATTACTATTTAACTTTAAATAAATCATATCTAGTGTCTCACCGTAGTTCTCACTCGGTTCCCTTCTTCCTTCTTTCTGACTCACAAACGGAGCTCTAATCATAATCAATTTTCCTCCTCAATCCTCCTCGTCCTCGACAATCGATAAATTGTCCAACCTATATCCTCTTCATCGGTTCGACTCGCATAGGCTTGGTGGGCCTTTGCTTATTATTTCGATTGGAGTTCAAGTTTGAAATATTAAGTCTGCCCAAGCTCGAGCCCTGGCTCAATTTCACAAAATGCTAAACGATTTGATTTTCAACATGGTAGAATCAGGCTCAAATGGGCTCGTTTACAGCCCTAGGAACAAGTAATCAAATAGGAACTTAGGTCTGTCTAACCTCTATTCCACTCCTCTTATTTGGTTGCACATAAAGAAAAACAAGGAATGACTGTTCCTTTTGTGTATTGGTACAAGTCCCAATTTTACCCTTGACTTTTTAGTCAAATTATAAATTGCCAAGTTGACTTTTTCTCTATCGTCATTAGGGATGATAATGGACCAGGTTGGGATGGGTATTTAAAAATCCGGACCCACCCTACACCCTTGGCCCGTTGGCTCGCCTTGGGCTGTGACCACCACGAGCTAGTCCATGCACCGAACCTCCGTGTTTTAACCCTATTTGTAAAAATCAATAATAAATATTATCTTTAACATATTTATAATTGAAAAATGTGACAATGATGAGTGAAGAGAATTATATTCGATTATGTGAATAGAGTACAATAGAATACTCCACTATATAGATTAGACCTTAGAATTAAATCAAGGAATATCGAAAAATATCCTATTAGGCTATACGGGATAATCCTACCAAAATATATGATATATTATACGTATTTTAATCTAGACCCATTATGCCACATTACACAATAATGCATAATTTATTACTTGAAAAGAGTACATGAAAAATGCTCAAGAGAGCGGAAAATTACATTTTCTAGACAAATCACAAGGGAAAATACATCAAATTAAGCACAATATAATTGTAGCTTGCCTCCGAAACTCCAAACAAAACCTCATTCCAATCCAGATAGACCCCAATAAAAATTAGGAAGGAGGGTCCTTAAACCATTAATATATCAAGGTTTCGGTCTTCAAACAATGACACATATACATAGTATCGCTATTAGAGCAAAACAAGATGGTTCTTGAGCCATACTCGTGCGCTATTGGCTTTACTGCATTCGGGTAGGGTGGAACAGAAGGAATCCAATCAAGTCTGTCCCCTTCATCGGCCAAGAACTGGGAAGGAAATAAAGGAGAGATCCTAACGGATCATGAAAATGATCGAGAAGATGGGGTCTTGGAACAACTAGATCTAAACGAAATCAGGTTGCCTAACAGCCTGATCCGGTTGAAGCTAGGAGGATCTGAGCAGATCTTAGCATGCTGTAGCACTATCCTTCTTCGAGAGGCTGCTCAAAATATTTCTGAGACTACCTGAAAAATTCACAAGTTGGGGATTGATTTCGTAAAATTTAAGAGTAAGGACCAATTTCAATTTCACATACCGGGGCTCATTCATAAAATTCACAAGTTAAGGTATTAGTTTTGTAAAATTCACTGGTTAAGAGTTTGATTATGCAAATCTCACATGACTAAGAGATTAATTTGTAAAAAATTCACAATTTGAGGAACCGACTTGGAAAATTCATGATCCACAAAATTTATTTGCAAAGAAAATTCATAGAAATGATTTTGGAATGATTCGTATCAAAATGAAGAGTTCGTAAAAATCAAATTTTAGATATCTGACTCATCATCGCGACCATCACAACCCAGCCTCCAATCGTTCCTCAAATCGTCATGCATCAGCTTTGGTGAAAAGACCCAACACATCAAACGAGCCCGACACGATTAATAAAAAAATTCGCTCACGACAAAGCAATAAACGAAATCAATGATCGACTTTGACTTCTACTGAATTCCCATAGCCCGTTAACTTCTGTCTTAAGTTCGTCTCATTCTTCCAAAATCAACCAACTCCTTTATGCATTCATGCATGCCGATGCCACAATCCATGCACTAACAGTACGTAGCCCTTTGTGACCTTAACTTTATTTACTCTATTTTGCATGGCTGCAGCAATGAGTGGGTGCATGAGATGCAACCTACCCCAAATCCTACAATTGCGTCCATCCTCTCGCAGGATATATTCATGAATCATGCAGAGCTAACAACTTCAAGTCGGAACCGAAGAAGCAGCTAACGAGGGGACGAAGCTACAGCTAATGAGCGTGCAACAGAGGAGTCTAGGAGAAAAGGTAGAAGTGAACGGCTGTACCTGACTTACTGAGTCACTTTTCAGGGAGGATTGAAGCTCGGGGACGGTCAATAGCGAAATCAGGTCAATTCGGACTCGGTCGATGGATTGGTGGACTCAGGTCAGCAGCTCGGGTTGAGCAGGCAGGCCTCAATGAAATGAAGGGGGCCCTCAGTGGATTGAGACCACAGCAGGGAGTTGATCGGGGATGACTTAGTGTATTGGTGATGCTCTACTCGGGCAGTCAAACTTGAATGGGAGACTCGTAGCCCTAGTAGACTCGAGTCCCGAGCAAGGGACATCGCTCGATGAGGCTTGAGTTGGGTCGTGGGAGGCAGGGAGCAACCCGAGACAAACAAGGCATGATGGTGAGGAAAGAGGAGAAACAGTGTCGTAGTTCAAGGAAATGGCTCCGGCAAAACGTGCTGAGGTGCTCGAAGGACTCGACGTGGTGGATTGACAAGATGTGATGGCAGTCTGAGGTTGCTCGAGTTTGGTCAGGTGAAGCTGGCGAGACACAGTCGGATTATTGAAAAAGTAATTTGCAGTTTACTTCATGGTGAAGTATTCATCCCATTCAAGAAGAGAAGTTCAAATTGAACTCTTCATACTTTTTTTTGGGATAATTACAACAGAGGTCCTATAACTTTATCATTTTTGGCAATTGAGTCCTATAACTTTGAAAGTGGCTAATTAAGTCCTATAACATCAGTTCCGTTAACCTTTAAGTCCGAACCGTTACTATTTTGCTGACGTGGCATTCACGACGTTCATTGTTCTATTGACAAATCGGACCTAAAGGTTAACGGAACTGATGTTATAGGACTGAATTAGTCACTTTTAAAGTTATAGGACTCAATTGCCAAAAATGATAAAATTATAGGACTTCTGCTGTCATTCTCCCCTTTTTTTTGGTGAAGATTACTTCTTGATTAAGTTTACTTAATCCCTAAGTGTTCTAGAGTTATCTTACAAGTTGTAAATTAAGATAATGATAAGATAAAAAGAAAAACCAACAACAATTGTAAGGCGGTTAAATTGTCACTGCCATATGCAAGTATAAATATGTGTATGCACAAGAGATGTGCATCTAAGATGGAGGGCGTAAGCAAAAGAGATATGGGCATGAGAGATTGAGAGAAGCATTTTCTATGAGTGGTGTGTACATGTATTTTTCATATTTGCATTATAAATCTCCTTTCATATCCTATTGCCATAATTTTCTCCAAATCACACCACCTATTTCCCGTGAGCACCCATAAAATTCTAACATCTTAGTATCAGAGCCAGGTTCCCCTATCAATTCAACTCCAACAACGATGGCCTCGTCAAGCAGCATTATGGCCTTCAACTATACCCAACAAGGTATTTCGATTTTTGTTGGGGAGAAATATGAGATGTGGAGTGTTCTCATGAAGACTTTATTCATCTCCCAAGATTGTGAAGAATGGATACGAAACTGCAAGTACGAGTCTGGAGGAAATAGTAGCACGGTCTGCACAACAGCTAAAGCAACATAAAGAAAATACGATGAAAGATGCAAAAGCATTGTCTTTCATTCATCAGAGGGTAAGTAAATCCACCCTTCCTCAAATAATGGGTGCAATTGCATCAAAAAATGCATGGGAAATATTGAACACCATCGCTTGGAGGAAGTAGGTATTTTATATTATTTGTTCATGATTATACAAGGACGATGTGGATATATCTTCTCAAAGAGGAATCATAAGTTTTCTCCACATTTATCAAATTTAAAGCCTTAACAGAGAGGCAAAGTGGCAAGAAGTCCAGGATAGATCATTTGGTGAATTTACATCCAACGAATTCCAGAATTATTACAAGGAGTAAGGAATTAGGGGACAACTTACAATTTGCTACACACCTCAGCAAAATGGAGTAGCAGAATGAAAGAATCACGTAATTATAGAAATAGCTCAAAGCATGATCAAAGGTGAAGGTTTACCAAATGATTATTGGGTAGAAGCAATTGTAACTGCTGTTTATATTCTGAATAGATCTCCAACAAAGACCGTTATGAATAAGACACCCTATCAAGCATGGCATGGAACAAAACCTCGGTAGATTTCCTCGAGGTATTATTAACACCATCACAGCAAAGAGAGAAGTTCGATGAGAAAGTCAAGAAATATATCTTTATTGGCTACAGTAATGAGTCAAGAGTATATCATCTCTACAATCCCAATACTATGAAGTTCGTGATTGCTCGTGATGTAATTTTCGATGAAGATGCTTCATGGAATTTCACCGGAAAAGCTACAGAAAAAAAAAGTAATATATCAACTAGTACAAGAGAGGATTCCAAATAGAGATGCTTATCAACTAAACAAGTACAAACTCGATTCCAAGTTCCAATTCTCAAGCCCAAGTTCATCATCAAGTTCTGAATCTGAAAGTCCTCCAAAAAAGTTTCGTCCAATAAGGGAACTTTATGAAACAAGTAAATAGCATTCTATGTATGTGAGCCTCAAAATTTCCATGAAGCAGTCAAAGATGACATCTGGATCAAGGCTATGGATGAAGAAATAACAACCAGTGGAAAGAACAATACATGTGAGCTTGTAGACTTATCAGAAGAAGTGGGCTTACAAGACCAAGTACAAAGAAGATAGCTCAATTCAGAAGCATAAGGCCAGATTGGTAGCCAAGGGATATTTTCAGCAACCTAGTATCAACTTTAATAAAACATTTGGGCCAGTTGCCCGTATGGAAACAATCAGGCTTTTTGTTGCTATATCTGCACAAATAGAACTAGGAATTTATTAACTAGATGTTAAATCAGCATTCCTTAATGGAGATGAAAGACCTAAAGGCTACGTAATAAAGGATAAAGAAGACAAAGTCTACAAACTTCATAAAACACTATATGGATTAAAACAAGCACCTCGAGTACGGAATACCAAGATCGATGAGTATTTTCTAAAAAACGATTTGAATAGAAGTCAGAGTGAAACTTCACTTTACATAAAAACGGATTGTAACAAAGATTTTCTTATTGCATGTCTATATGTTGATGATTTGATATATACAGGAACCAATCCTGTGATGGTATAAGAATTCAAGAGAGCAATGATGAAAGAATATGAGATGATAGATTTAGGGCTGATGAGGTATTTTCTCGGAATTCAAGTTCAACAATCAAAAGGTGAGAAATTCATTTCCCAAGAAAATTATGTTGAAAAGTTACTGAGAAGATATCAGATGAGCAACTACAAACCAATTGCAGCTCCACTTGCTGCAAGTGGTAAATTGCATTTAAATGATGGCGCACTAAAAGTAGATGCCTCAAGCTATCAAAGTTTAGTTGGATCCTTAATATATTTGACAAATGCAAGACTTGATATTGTCTATCCAGTTAGCTTGATTTCAAAGTTTATGCAAGAACCAAGCAAATTGCATTATTCAGCAGCAAAGAGAATTCTATGCTATTTGCATGGAAAGAAGAAGTTTGGTATTCGATATGTCAAGGAGAAGTATAATAAGCTTATTGGTTATACAGACAATGATTGGGCAGGTTCAATTGATGATCACAAGAGTGATATATTTTCTGCATAGAAACAACAGTTATATCATGGTCATGAAGAAGCAAAAGGCCTTGTCACTCTCATCTACAGAAGCAGAATATGTCACAGCCACAGACTCAACATGTGAAGCAATATGGCTATGAAGAATCCTATTAGATTTGCAGCAACTACAGCAACAACTATTTATTGCGATAATATGTCCACAATCGCAACGACAAAAAATCAGTATTCCACAATAGGACCAAGCATATTGAATTACCTCATCACTTCATTAGACATCAAGTTTAGCAAGGAGAAATTCATCTTGAGTTCATAAACCCAAAGGAGCATTTCACAAAAGTAGCCACTATAGGGAAGCTCGAGAAGTTGAAGGAGATTGCTGAAATTGCAAATTAAGAGGGGATGTTGAAAAAGTAATTTACAATTTATTTCATGGTGAAGTATTCATCCCACTCAAGAAGAGAAGTTTAAATTGAACTCTTCACACTTACTTCTTGGGAAGATTACTTCTTGATTAAGTTTACTTAATCCCTATGTTTTCTAGAGTTATCTTACAAGTTGTAGATTAAGATAATGATAAGATAAAAAATAACAGCAACAACAATAGTAAGGCGGTTAAACTGCTACCGCCATATACAAGTATAGTATGTGTATGCACAAGAGATGTGCATGTAAGATGGAGGGTATGAGTAAAAGAGATATGAGCATGAGAGATGCTTTTTCTATTAGTGGTGTGTATATGTATTTTTCATGTTAGTAATATAAATCTCCTTGTACATTCTATTGCCTCCATATTCTCCAAATCACACCACCTATTTCCTGCGAGCACCCATAAAATTCCAACACGGACTTGAGATGAAATAGTTCACTGATGTGCTCAAGAGTTTTAGGCAACTAAGATTTCTCGGGGACAAAACTCATGGTGAAACTATGGGTGAATATACTGGGTAAGTGCTCTTTGACCAAAGCTACTGGTTCGACGGTGATGGAGTAGGTATGAGATGAGTGGAGAAGGCCAGAACAAGTGCGAGAGGTTGGAGTGGGCAGTGGTGGGTCAAGGAGATCGGAGAGGTTGCATGTCAAGATTGAATTCCGAGCAAGGCAGTGTCGTGGATGGTTTTAGCCATTGGGGAAGGGCCGGATAGAGGAGCCATAAGCTTTTGAGTAGAAGGAAAGAAATGAAGAAAAGCTCTTTCTCGCTGACGGCCTTTGTTGCAGGAAAATGGAGACCCCCTTTCGAGCATTGAGAGAGAGATGCGCCTTATTGTAAAAACGCTTGCTATTGGGCTTAATCATCGAAATCTCTAGCTCTATTGTTGGGTTGTGATAGCGTCTCCCCTTTTTGCCTCATTCTTTCAAGCCTATCTTTCATGCTCTTATGTTCATCTTGGTATTCCTGTTTGACAATACAAAATAGCTTACTCAAGGTTCGGCTTGATTTGGCAATGGCATTTCTTACTGTTAGTTCCACTTTAAATGGTCATAATCATGATTAATGAAGCAATTCAACCACAAATATGCTTGTTTTTATTGCATGACCAACTCGAAGAGTGGTCGCAATTTGTTCTAGGACGAGAGTCACACACGTTGACATAATTTGCAGAAATAAATGGAAGAACGAACTTCCAAATCCTCTATTATGAAGGTTATCCGATTCAACCTCATCTGAGCATTTGTTTTGCATTGGCTTCTCTTGAATCAACTTCCTAGAAGATTTGAATCCTTTTCAATCAGCCACTCCTATTCTCAAAATTAAATAGGAATCCGCTTCTCAGGAATGATATAATGGAGAAACTTGCCCCAGGGATTTTCATAGCCCTCTCTTGGCTCAAACTCCCTGCAATCCTTCACCCATTTTTGGTTAATTTTTCCTTCCCAAAGAAACAAAATCAAACTTGCAACTTTTATAAATTGCAAACAAGAAGAGCATGCCCTGGTCCTTGAAACATTATTTCCCCTCAAACCTGGCATTTCGGAATGAGGAGTTCCATAATTGGAACCAATAACACCTTGAATCCCCACCTATCAAACATTCAAAGAGGCCAAGATCAAGAGGGAATGTCTCAGGTTAACATATCTCAGAAAGGGGACTAGTTTAAATATGCTTTGGTGTCTACATTTGCCAAGGCAACTCTACATCTTGTATGATCATCTGTTCGTTTCAGCCATTTTTATTAAAATACTCAAAAAGAGTTCACCCCTTGAATGTCGACTCTTCAGAATTCCTTTTGAACTATTTGAAACAAGAATTTCGCTCAATTCTTTATTATCTGTATTTGGCAAACTTCATGCCACACAGAAGAATTTCCAAAGAAGGGTGACCATTCCCTATGAGAGAATCAAGTCCACTAATGGGTGAATCACTCCTATTTCACTCATTTTTTTGGACAATCGAATGACGGTAAATATTTTGTCCTCGTGGCGACCCATGTAACAAAAAGCCACTAGTAACTCCCATCCCAGTTGATCCAAGGCACTAGCTGATGAGGCACCCCTCGGGTCTTCCTCGGGTCAGCCAACGGCATTGACAAATGTCACAAGTACATATCTGAACACGGATATTGGTACTCAATGCCGTGGCGATGATATATCTTTTCCTTTTTCATCATTTTTTTTTATTGCACGAAGCTTAGCGTTCCTTCCTCATGGTGCTCCATGTAGCAATAATCAACCCGTGTCTCCCGTTCCAGTTGATCCGAGGCACTAGGTGATGAGGCACCCCTCGGTCTATCTCGAATCGACCAACGACACGAACAAACGCCACAAGTACATATTCAAGTACATACATTGGTACTCAACGCCTTGGCGATGATATTTCATTTTATTTTTCACTCTCTTTTTTTCCACACGATGCTAAGCATTTCGTCTTTGTATTGATCCATGTAGTGAGAATCAACTAGTGAGTCCGGTCCTAGTTAGTCCAAGGCATTAGGCGATAAGGCACACCTCAGGTATATCTCGGATCAAGCAATGGCACGAACAAATGCCACTAGTACACATCCAAGTACAGACATTGGTACTCAACACCTTGGCAATGATATCTTTTTTTTTCTCTTTATTGATTTGCTGCATTCTATTTGTTTCTTCACCTTGTGTCACCTCTCTATTTTCACTTTTGTCCCCCCAGAGAATGGTCACACCATCTGATTGGGAGGCTTTTGATCAATTAACTTCCGCCTATCTCTTACAGAAGACTCATTATCGTGTAAAATTCTTGTGTTAAATTGCTCTTCAGAGCTTCTTCTAAGTCAAGATATAAGGGTTGAATCAATTTTCATTTTTTTCCTTATAACTTGATGGCAGCCTGTCTTCCAGCCTTCTCCTTAGGGATTGTACAAGAATATGTCGTTGCCTCAACAAATGAGTTTTTTTCATTATGTATTCGAGGCGTATTTGTTATCCTTTTTATTATTTATTTTTTGTGGCACCTTGCCCCTTTGTCATTTGTCACAATGAGGATCCATGTTTTCATATGACCATTTTGGTTTCGGTTCCTCTTGTTGGGATGTACATGCAACAACTGCAAGGATTCAAATTGTTTGCCTTATCGATGCAACTAGACAAGTAATCAAAGTGTAAATGGAACGTATATATGAGGCAAATGAAAGATGAATTTTTGGCGTCGAGAAAAAGCTTGTTTCTCGTTTATGGATGTCATTTCTTGTCGGAATCGTCATCCATTGAGTTGGGAAGCCCGTTCCTTACGATCAAGATCAATGTGCGTTGTCCTTGGCATGACCGTGCCTCTGCATAGGAACTTGCATGCTAGAATCTGCTTGTTGAATCCACAACCCACACACTCATAATAATATCATCAATGGAAGGAGGCTCTCCTCCAAATCAGAAGCGTTCAATTGCAACACACACATGAGTAAGGTGTTGCACTAGTCGATGTATAAATTGAGATACCGCATATTAGGAGCGCCAATGGAAGCATCCCATGCCATTCCACGTGTGTGACGATAATTTTCGGTTGGCCTCTTCAGATTTTCTTTCTTCTCTCATTTTCTTTATCTTTTCCATACTTGGTAGTTTTTTATTCTTCGCCTTTTCCTTTTTCTCACTTTTTTCTTTTTCTTCTATTCTTTGTTTTTTGAGGGTATCCCAACATCACTATAATTATGGTTAGACAATGTAACGTGTGATAATCTAGATAACTCAAATTCTTTATATTTTTAGTGACGATTGCTCTCGATGTATCTAAAAAACATGTTTCGTCCCCTCAACATCCTTAGAAAGGCTAGGCTACTCACGCTAGTGGCCTACCCGTCGAAGTGCCATGAAGTTGATATGTGGTGCATTTCGTTTAACACCGAGTTGACAGGATTTGCATGAATCCAGGGTTGCTGACAACGCTATGAGCACCTTGCAAGACTAATCTTTGTGGTCACTCAGACAAACTCGGATCATATGCCCTACCTGGAGAGCACCTGACCCATTATGTGAGGTGCGCAAGTTCCTTCACGTGTCTTCCTCACCATGGACTTCTCTTCTCTATTGTTGATGCATCCCTAGAATACATCATCCGACAAGCTCCTGTACTAGATATCTCATAGTCTCTTATTTGGTTCGCGTGCTACAAATATTCGCTTGCTTGAAGGTGGCACTTGACATTTGCATTCCTCGCCATGCCTTCCCAACTTTAGACCATGTTATAGCAATCAGGATTCTGCTGGTTCTACCAAGACTGGCTCAACCTAATTTTTCTTGAAATTCATTGTCAATCATAAACCCAGCATGCTAACTTGACACCCAACAATGTTGCTGGTCATAAGAGTTTCCATGTTCATGCACAGAGTACGTGATCACCCCGAGACTTTCTGAGATACTCGTAATGAATTATCTATTAGGGACTTCTTGTTTCACAATTACTACGGTCTGGATTGTGGTGTGTAGTGTCCCTAACACTCTTAGTTCTCAGATCTTGAAACCAATTACCGCATGTAATCTCAGTTTTGAAATCATGTGCAGGTGAGACTCTCACAAGTCAAGGCTTGACAACGGTACCTACAAAGGAAAAGAAACAGAACAAAATAGCACTTATGAAGCATGACTTATAATGATGATGCATGAGAAATCCACTAGTAAGTTGCCATTCATCTCAACGTTATGGGTCTTGATTACTTATCATGAGGAAATGGGACATGCTCGTGTATCAAGATAGTTGATCAAGATCCTTTTCATACGTTCTTAAGCCACTTAACTCATTCCCCAAGTTTTTTAAGTGCTTCCAAGGCTTGTTCTTTAACTTTAGGGAGACCAATGACAAAAAATTTGGAAAAGTTTTTCTTGCACAATTTTCATTTTTCCTTTTGAAAACCTCCAAGGATGCACTCAATTGAGCCATTTGGTTGTCACGCTTTGCAAACTCTCTACTAGGCCTAGTTGAGTTTCTTACAAACTCGGTCCTTTCGTTATTCCTAGTGGGCAAGTCATTTGATCATGTTTTGCTTTGATGCACTGGCATGGATATCAACGGGCACTTCTGTATCATCAAGAGACTGGTGGCGAACATTTCTCAAATATCACTCACGCTCCATCTTAATCGCCCTAAAATAGATGATCATATCCCCAATAAATCCTTGCTCATCTTCATTCGTGGAACCAGTGGGTACCTCCATCTAGTGCTTCGCACAACTAGCCATAGCTTAGGGGGTTGATCATTGGTCATTCAACTTGTGGTGAGGAATACCGCTAGATCATACCGATCTAATACAGAAGAAGGACCTTCTAATTATTCAAGTGTTCATACAGAATTGCCTAGCTTCCTCGCAACTCTCAAATAATAGTTTGTTAAGGGCTCGATGTTGCTTCTGAGTGTCAACTGTAACGAACTGTGTCCACTAATGAGTCATCTTACGAAATTATTTTTCAGGTCTAAGGAAATTTCGTTCATTACACCTGTGGGCACCTTATGACAGAGCCATCCTAAAGTCCTTGAAATCAAAATTCCATTTTAACTTATGACAGATGCTTGGACGAGATCACCCAGGGGTAGCATGACTTAGGAGCTGATTTTGCAATAGGGATACTCGCTTGTCCTTTCCCATGCACTATCTTCTTGAATTTCGATGCCACTAAGCCGTCAGCCAAAAGGTGAGGATTAAGCTACTGTCCCCTGCTGCTTGAAGCTCAACATTACCATGAAAGTGTCCATGTTCCTCTAACAATGAATCACCTTGGTCTAATCCTTAAGATGGTATGCCCCTTGTCACAAATGTCGGTTAAGACCTTGCGTAAGCTCCAATCTATCTGCTAACTAGTCCGACGCGTGATGTCTCTAACTTGTTAGTGGTAGATACGCGTTGCCAAGACAAGATGCTACGTGTATGACTGATATCGATCCAATACGTGACTATCAATAAGGGGACATGCAAATCTGAGCTCCACCCCTGTTCAGGCAGAGGAGTAATCGACTTAAGGATGAATGACAACTCTACTAGATTTTATTTTAAAAATATGATGCAAGTGCAAGAAATAAAATCAATCCGCTAATTTGATCATAGTTACATGTATATCAGAATCTCAATATAAAATAAATGGGCTGTCTAACCTAAACTAATAAACCTAGGAGCCCATACCAAAATATAAGAGAATTGCCTTTCTATCCCTACAAAGGCTAATCTATGGGCCTCAACAATCAAAAAACATGTTAAGATCACAAATACAAAAGAAAGACACAGCTAACCTAGAGTTGGCTAACCTATGGGTCTTGTTAAAATCACAATCAGAATGGATGCTTGGAGGTATAATGCCATGCATAAGGCTGCATCTATGGGCAGGTGCTAAAAGGTTCCCGATCCCCAGTGTCCTCTACCCCGCCTCACAAGGGTACTTCAGGCTTTCAGAATGAGCAAAGCATTTCAGGTCCATTTTTTATGGGAGGCGTACTCCTGCTTGCCTCATCCTAGGGAAGTCCTTCGATGAAATAGGGTATGTAGTGCTACAGTAAAATGCGCAAACAAGTAAACAAACAATCGAAGATTCTGAGCCCAAACCCTCTCCGACCCTCGATGGTGTCTCCAAGCTGTCGAAATAGAGAGCTAAGAGCTTGGGAGGAAGAGCGGCCGGGAGACAACGAGAGCGTGACAACCGGTGACTGACACAGGTCAGGACAGGCAGGTTAGATGTGCACAGCACTGGATCCAGCGGCCATAGGATAACGGCCGAAAGGGGGGGCGAGAGGCAGAGGGAGAGAGACAGGGGAGACAGAGAGAGGGAAGGGGGAGGGAGAGAGAGAGCTCATGGATAGAGAGAGATTGAGAGTGACCGGGATTGGGACGATCGGTAATGGGACGGTTGGAAACGGGATGAAGAGGGATGCGTCGTTGCCCTTGTCAGAGTAGCCGTGGCTAGCCGGGTGAGCCCTCACGTGGTCCCTGCAGATTTCAAACGGGAAAGGAAAGGTGGGAAAGATGGTGAACATCTGCTCTCTTTTTTCTTTCCATTTTTTCTATTTTTTAAAATTCTCCTTCTTTTAAACTAGAAATTAAAATTAAAAATTAAAAATATGACAAACAAATAAGAACGAAATGGGTTGAATCGGATCAAAATTGGGTGTGTATAGATAATATAAGTATTCTTCAAATGAAAATAACATAATCATCATTGGATGAAAAAGTCAGTAATATCCAGATGAGTGAAATCAACTTGTGCATTAGAAGGACTGCACTCAGAGACAAAATTTGTTTCCACATTTTTCTCATTCTTTTTTAGGGACTTCTTATTAGAGCTCAACAAAATGCTTTGGCGTGGGACAAATAGGGACCAATGGCCCTTCATTCCACAATGATAGCATAAGCTTTCACCTAAATTTTTGTTTGAGTCCCCTTTACCTTTTTTAATTTTCTTCTCATTTCTCTTCCAATTCAGATGGCGAGATGGAATTTTAGAATAACCATCACATTAGCCAAAATGAACTCCATCATGTCCAGTCCACGGCCACGATGACGACCTTGTTTATGATTTATTGTCTCACCCCAAAATCAAGTATCTCTGCAGGCTGTCTCATGACGTCATGGTCCTCAATGAATATGTGAAAAGAGTCGCCACTAATCATTTAAGGAACTAGTCTTAAGGTCGATCAGAAACCTGTTATTCACTTAAGAGAGCATGACACTAACCACCTAGATTTTTATGAGGCGGTCTCGAACCAAAATTTGGATCTGGGGGTTCTATTACGTTCGAAAAGCTCACAAGCTAGCCGACACACCCTAAAATCGGTATCCTAGTGTTTCTAAACGTGCCTTCTTTTATTTAGTTTGATTCTTACCCTATTCGAGCTATGATCAATGGATTAACGCCCATTTAAATAACGACCCTGTCCACATACACCAAACATCAATTAATTCAAGAAAGAACAATTTATCCAACTTAGGGAACAACATGGATAATGTCACAGCCCAATACATCATGAGCCAAGCATCCAAGATCCAATCAAATCCAACTCAAGGTGGATTCACTTTGGACGGCCATGAAACTCGAAACTTAAAACCAAAATACCTTAAAAACCAGCATTAAAACACCAAAAATGCAGCAGCAAATGACAAGCAA
>JAOYND010030770.1:0-12053 GCA_025802135.1 Lagerstroemia fauriei | reverse complement strand
GACAGCATTTTGGTCACTCTGGCTCCAAAGGCTGGGAGCGGCAAGGTGACCATTGGGGGCATCAAGATCGAATTCGTCGACTAATCCCATGAAAAATTACTTCGTTGTAACCGAAAGTGTTTAGCCGCCGATCAGATGTTAGAAATAAATAAATTGGTACCGACCAGTTGAGCAGGGAATAAGGAAACAATACATCCGGATAACTCTCAATTAAAGATAGAGATTGAAACTTTGATCTAGATATCCCATCTGACCGAAATCGTGTGCCTGAAGGTTACTTGATATCGGGATCTCTTAGTACATTGCCATTTCGCAAGAGAAGACTGATGAAGGATGATTATATCATCGATTGACACAAGTGATCATATTCAATCCAAACCCTAGCTAGTCATTAATATGTCTTAAATCAATGTCCCGGATCCCATGCTTTTTGTGTGCATGTGTGGTTTGTTTGGTGAAGAGGTGATCTTGAATTGGCCATTTCGTTAAAGTATAAGTCGCTACAGGATTTCTCAAGAAGCACCAAGGTAATTCCATCCATACAACATGTAAAATATCCACCTGAACTTATAAGAGGTCGGACATGCATCCAACCAAAAAACTTAAATTGATAGATGGTGATACTCAATTTTTTTAGATGTTATAATCGTTTCTGTTCATTATCTGATATGTGATTTATTCTCCACACAGCACAAAACAAAAGAGAGATAAAGACACCGGTATTCCTATATGTTTGACGATTTTTGCAAGTGAGCCCTAAATGTTTCAAAGTGTTAAATCAAGTCCTATATTTTATCTGCATTATAACATCGAGCCTTTTCCAGTATTTTAAGCTGATGTGACGCTGATCTCTAGTGTGTGCTTGTTTTACGAGAAAGTCTTGTATATAACGCTTATATTACTGACTTTGAGTCACAGACTAATAAAATTTAGTTTTTTTCATTTTTTATTTCTAGTCTTATTGATTTGTAATACCACGTCAGTACTGTCAGATAATATACCCGTTACATGTAATACACTCTCTTGTTTTAGATTGTACCTTTCCATACCACAAACATTTTTGTATGTACTAATTTTTGAGGTGAGTATGCTTCCATATTTGAATTTTATAACCTCCACGAGAAGCTTATCTTTCTTGTGTGAGAGGGCCAACGTATCCAGGGATGGATTTGATGGGTGTGGGGACGATCGACTCTCTGAACTCGGGAAAACCTATAAAACTTCATAGAAAATTTACTGCTTTTATCTATGTTTAATCCATGCATGTAATCTTGGTGAGCATGACCTTATTCATATCATCGACCCTTCTGAACCTTAGGCACCCTAAGGCTTTCGGCTTACACGTCGATTCCCGACTCAGTGGCACAAAGTAGCGGCCCACAAAGTAGATGGGTCCACTGATGGCTATGGCGCATGTACTTCATCAACTACCCCTTCTGAGACCTCTCATAAATCGGAAACTTAAACTTTGGACTCCAGTTTGATTTTCATTCACAAACATCAGTGCCACGGTTTGAGGAGCACAAGCGAAATGCTTGACAAATAAAATGTCCTCTCAGAAAGGTTCCACTGTCCCGCTCTTAAGTCTTAATGCGAACCGTACTGGGCTTTTTGTAATTTATGTTATTGACAGGATCCATGGTTGACATGATTATTCAATACATCTGATATATGTTCACAGTTGAATATGAAAATTCAAACATTACGTAATAAGAAGCGGCAAGGTTACCACTTCTTCTATCCCTTTTCCAAAAAAACAAAAAAAATCTCAACCCGACCCAGAAGACCTGACAAGGCCTCCTCGTTCATAGGGAGGAATCCGAGTCCACACAGCATTCTCCAAACTGTAGGTGGCCATCTTCTGGATGGGCCCTACAGTTTTGGGCTCAACAATTGCTTACTTTTGCATTATTTATATAAGTAGAAGCTCAATTGAGAAAGAGGATTTGATGTGAAATCCTAAAATTCTGTTAGTAAGACACTTTTGATCTTATACTAACGGAAAATGGTATTATCAATGGCAAAAATTACTGTTAATAAAAGTTCCAACGGTGTAGATCTATACTGAGGACATAATCATCAGTGACTACAATCCTTTACTGACAATTTTTCTGTCACATAAACTTAAGAATCTGTAAGTATATTGTACCCTTTTCATCACTATAAGTCATATGTTAGGCAAATTCCACTCACATGGAAGGCATTACCGACCCTTATCTGCCACAATAACCTAATCGCCTATTGAACTTGTGTACTAACAGATGTCCATCACTTAGAGTTTAACTTTACCGACTAAATACCCATCACTAAACTAGTTTGCACTTTTTGTTTTTATTGGCAGGATGAATCTTTAGTAAATTCCAACTTATTATCAACGAAAAACTCTGTTACTACAAACACAAATTCATCGGTATATCATCAACATATTTAACAAATATCTCCAAAATATTTCCTTGTTCTATCATTTACAGCACTCCTTCTAAGTAATATAAAAAACCATCAAAATTACAACTGCTAATCTCTCACGATGTTCTCGATTGCGAAAGTTTTTGATACTTGGAGCTCCGGAGCATTGATCTTCATGAACGTAATGTTGAGCAACATTTTGAAGAGATGTTGGACATAACTATATAGGAATGGAAGGTTATATCAATATCCATGCATGGAAATGTCAAAGTCAAGATTGGTTTACGGCTCCGAGCAGATCTCCCCAGTTTTAAAGAATTAAAGGACTAAAAATTGAAATAGAAAATGAGATATAAATATAACAAATTCTGGGGGTGAAGTGATCGGTGTTGTGAATCAAATTAAACAGACAATAACATTCAGAAATTGAGTCTTCTTTTCTTTGTCTTCAGAGGATGGGAATGACTTGAGCATTTTTAACTTCATACGTCTTTACTTGTCTCCGTCATTGCATACCATACTAGGATTTACTTTCAAAAGTTAGAAAGTCGGTTTGAGTTTTCTATTCCTTGACTTCAGAGGTTGGAGGATAACTTGAGTTGTCTTCATCGTCGCATCACCATACCAGAATTGATTTGCTTTGTTATCATGTAAAAAATAATAATATGCGAGATATTAATAATGATAAATGTGATTGGTCATAATTCAAAATTACAGAGAATCTAACTTTTTATTGAAAGACACCAAAGAGAAAACTAGGTTGCCCTATATATGTATTGTTGCCTTATTTCAATATTGATTAAGCCTTTCAACGTTGAAATGTCTTTTCCTTATAGGAGTAGCTCTGATCACACTGCATTTTCCCTGACCAGGGACCATCAATCAATATGCCCCCTCCTCGCAAAGATATAAATCCAATTTACAAATCGTATCGATTAATTAGGATAAGATAGCCCTCTTGTATTACGAGCATCTTTCAAGATTATTCGTGTTAAATTTTCACCTGAACCTACAAGAGTCTTGAGCTTATATCCACCTAAAAGTTTAAACTGATAGAATTTTTTTTTCAATTTAGTCGATATGTGATATAGCTGTCAACAATCTTCAAATCAACAGCAGTGTGTTTGCTTTGCAAATGACTTCTTATAAATATGATCATAATTCTATGCAAAGTTTTCTGAATCATTCCAATGCGTAGTACTATAGTAGTAAATAAGGAACTTGATCCTACAACGGCCAAGAAAAGTGAAATCCTTGTGTTTAATTATAAGTCGGGTTTCACCATTTATCAGTTTAAATTATGATTATAGATTGGGCAAAATTTAATATGGCATTGTACTAAACCCAAGTATCGGAAGAGAATGCTCACATCACAGATAGTTGTGTTCTATGAGCACATGGTTCGATATAAGAAATATGAAAGGCCGCATGTATCATCGGGCGAGGCTACGTTTTCTTTTTCGGTATACACTGGCAGGTATTAAGAGCCAAATCGGCCTAACTAATCCTGATTTAAATCGGGTCGACTCACTGTAAAGCATTAAACTCTCATGATATGAATTTTCTTTATTAGTAAGTTTCGGACCAAAGATTTTATTTAAAGAAAAAATGTGTTGAACAGTTTTAGGCAATGAATGTTGGTGTGGGGCCACTTTTTCAATTTATTGCCATCGCATGCTTTTGGCTAGCTATTGACTGTTCCATAAGATGTCACCTGACCACGATAGTCAATTGCATGGAGCCAATTCGTCAAATTACAATGCCACAAGTAAATTATTATGCACGTGCACATTTCAAACACGATGCCAAGTATAAATCAATATGAAGATTTTTACGTATAAGAAGTAAATTCAAAACTTATTTGATGAGACGGATTGAGAAGTATTTATGGTCCAAATATTCTTCGGGACGTTTACTACTGATATCTAGAAATCCTTTTGACTACTTACTAATCCAGTTCGAGTCGAATCAGCTCATCAAGAGGTAAAACTCTTCCAGCATGAGTTTTCTCTATTCACAATAACTCGAATTCAATATATTTATTTAAAGAAAATCAGTGCTTTATCAATTAAGCCAAGTCATGTCGGTATCTACGGTCCAAATACGAATCGATTTGTCATCTGTTCTAATAAATGTGCATTTATATACATACATACACACTGTGTATTATGTTGAATGGATAAGAGAATGACATAGGTGCTGACGTGATCATTTTTGGTCAGAACACGTTAACCCTCCTCGCAAGACCAATCGTACCATTTTAAGGTTCCTTGTCAAGCTTTTCATGGTCACCCTTTCTTCAATTTTGCCGGCGGAAAGTTCTTGCCTTGAGACTTTCACAAGAGGGAGAAGGAAGCTAGGTTTCCTTTTTCATAGTTTGGTAAAGAAAAACGGGTAAATAATTTAAAAAATATTTAGGAAAACTAGAGAAATTAACGAAAATTCAGGAAATGCTATAAATTTCAAAATTTCTGAGAATAAATAAGATAGAGTTAAAATTGTAATTAATTAATGTGCAAGGAAAGCTCTTCGGCATCTCCGAAGACCAACTAACGAAGATCGGGAAGCTTCTCTGTAAGTTCACGCATTCATACCTATTGTAAACACGAATTTTCAATTCACTAGTCAATCTGCATAATTATTATATTCCCGATAAATATGCCGGCATTTTTTTTATTGGAGATGAGAAGGGGAGTTGCTCTCTTGACCAAGTATTTTACTTGCTACCACCGCGGTGGTAACCCAGTGGTACGGTACGAGACAGGTGTTCTTAGGGGGAGGTCAAGGGATCGAATCTGATTAAACGAACGTGCTTGCACTAGTAGACCCTTGACTTCTTCCCTAATGATGGGTCTTGGACCTCTGGCACTATAGTGCGGCTGTGGTGACGGGCTCGTCCATTGGGCAGTAGCTATGGCTCAAACCAGACATTTCACAGCGGGGAAAGGCTCTTATAGTCCCGCCCAGAGGGGGTCGCTGCGCTGGTTGCCCTCCTTCCCCCTTTTTACCCATCAAAAAAAAGTATTTTACTTGCTAGTGTGAAAGAATCTCTCCAATTGCGTTATTTAATTATTCTTCATTTATTTTTTTCAATAATTTTTTTTATGCTGAAATTTTCAAGAACATTGCAATACCCGAGACCAGGAAAAGTCCTTCTATATAATAATTTCACCTCATAACAGTATTTATAAAGTGAGATCATTTAATAAAAATTATTTTATTTTTAGAATTAATTTTTTATTTTTTAATTTCATAAAAAAATTTTAAAATATTTAAATTTTATTAATCGATATTATCTTATAAGAACTATTACATGATGGTGCTATTTCTCGAGCAGCTTCTGCTCTCTGACCCTCCCGTTTTCTTATTGGGTAGCCGCCCAAGTTAGAGTGTGGCTCACGTAATTTAACTATTCAAATCTTATTTTAATTTTTTAATATTACTGCCCTAATATTCGTAAATTTAAGAGATCCTTGCAAATTTAAATTTTTGATCCAATTTAGAGCAAATTCTTTCCATAATAATTTTTTTATTTATAAGATTTGAATATAATATTTTAATTTAAAAATAAGAGACTATCTCAACTAAATTACAATAGTTCAAGTCCTTTTTTTAATTTTTTTCTCAACTTAAAATATAGTACGAGAGAGCTTAAGGAATGCATAATGAGCATTAGTTAGAAGTTTATCCTTAAGATCTAGGACTCCAAGTTCAAAGATAAGATTGCAGATCCACAATCCAAAGCATCATTTTCTATACGATCAGTATATTCTGTGGATCATTTTGTTTTTTCAATCACATTTAGATGCACGATTCGGAATTCCACTTTTGACTGTTAGTTCGTGGTAGTTCAGTCAAACAGAAAAAATCGATGCATTCGGAGTTAGGCAAAATGTATAGGGACATATTGATGGGAAGGATGAAGGTAATTTCAATTAATTAAGGAAGTGAGCATGTGTAACTATTCTTAAAGTTCAATTAACTAAGGAGCCGGGGCATATGTAAATTTGTAATTATTCTTGGTCAAATAAGTCATTCCAATGTATATCTCTTCCGTCCGGGAAGTTCTTAGAGGGTTCTATCTCGTCATATGATAAGAGAAAATATTAATTAAATTGTGACAAATGAACAAATCAGTGTTAACAACTGAGCAGTTACCATAATCATTTGTATTGATATCACTCTCATTTTGAGACCACAAATTAGATCATAGCTGCCTCTTAATAATGCATGTTTGTGGATCGGGACCGGTGATAATGTTGACTGTTCAATTCGTCGAATATACTTATAATTAAATACGATACTCCGAATATTATGTAATAAAATGATTAAAATGTAATTGTTGTTGTCCTTCTTCTGTACTGATCAGAAAAATATAGATTTATGGATAGGAGGACCTGTCAACACAGTCCATTAAAAATATCTTGTACTACACTGCCTTGGTTTTGATGATATTGGTATAGGTTGATTTATTGAAGTTCTGTATATAGCCGGATTTTTAATTTCTAAAGTGAAATTATGCTTCTTCTTAGAAAAAAGAAAAGAAAAACCTTTTCAGAAAAATATGAGTACTATTCATTAGTTTTTTTGGAAACTAAGAGTGCGGGAATTCGGCTGACTAATCTCTAATGCTGGTGCGAGCATCCTGCAATCTCATGACCCGGTCACATGATAAGTTGTATTCTCTTGCACGGCTTTACGATGACCCGAACTTGGTTCGACTTTGTGTATGTGATCGATTTTGTACATAAGGCATGGCACTTAATTATATATGGTCTTGCTTTGGCTAAAACGAGGGTAAACACACGTGATGATAATCTTCAAATCTGAAAAGGGAAAGTGAGGAGGAAAAGGCACAATTAATTGTTATTATTTTGCCTAATTTTATATAGACTTTGACAAGGGATTGGTAGAGACTTTTGACGAAAAAGTGCTGACAAAATGCTTAGGTTTGTGTTTGTTCATATGTAAAGTGAAACATAAGCTCATGTTACAATGTATTTTATATATTGTACAGTAAATATTATAAAGTTTACTATAATCTAAAATTGTATTGGCTAAAACTCTGCAGTTGGCTGATAAAGTCTGTTCATCTAAAATACATGGTATTACCAGATAATTATATCAACTTTATAATCAATTTTACAACCATTTTATTTATATTTATCAAATTTTAACTGCAACCAATTTTAATATTATTTCAAATACTCACAATTTTACATTCCGATCCATTGTCCAAGAAAATGCTAGTGTTGTGGTGTGCCTTGAAATTTGAATAGGGTTGATCCCGGATTTGTTTCTTTATTTTTATGGATTTGATACTTTATCTTTTGAGAATAGCATTTCTTGATATATTAAAGATATTGTGGACAGATTGTGAGAGTATTGATGTAAGGTGCCCTTTGAGAGTCTTGTGTTTAGAGGTTTTTGGGATTCCTCTTTTGTGTTGGGCTATATTAGACTATATGAGGATTGGGTTGTGCACCTGTTGTGTGATATCATTTTGTACTCATCCCATTGTTGTTTAATAATCAAAATACTGTAGAGCCTTCGTTTTGGTGTGAATGTAAACCGTGTACATCGTGTGTGCAGTTTATTTTCTCTTCCGCTCTACCTTTGTTGCTTCACGATTCGAATTCACAAGGGCTACCAATTAAACTGTCCCCGCAATTGTAATATTTCTCCTCACCTAACATTACTCCAATCAAATGCAAATTAAAAAGGGACATAATATTATATAAATTCTGATATAAATGATATATCTATATTATGAAAAAAATCTGAAAAAAAAAAGTAAAATTTTGCCCATGTTATCCCCCGCACACGGGCTTCTTGCCTAGTTTATTTACACACGCAGTCAAGAGCACGTTGCGGATCTGCGATTTTCCCGAGAATTAGCAATATTTTTAATTGGATTTATGATTATTTTATAAATGGATTATGGACACGATGGCTGTTCAATTTTGTTTAATTAAAGGCCACCGCCACTCTGTCATCACTTCGATCTGACTTTAAAAACTAAGGTTGAAAGTTTGGCAGAGAACAACTGGGACCAAATTTTCCTAATTAATAAATCACACCATGTATTAACCTAATCCACTATACAGATCAGCAGCTTGACAGTGAAAGCCTTTTTACTTCGAGCAGATTCTGCCATTTGTTCGGATAAGATGGAACGGGGAGGACGAGACCAAACCTTGGTTAGATCCGAACCTGGAGGACACCGTTGCTTATGTTGTACTAGATTTTTTTTGTGGTGTTATGATGTAGGATTTCAAACATTGATTATTTAACATGTCAGATATGTGCACAATATAACACGAATACTCGAACCTTTAATATCAAAGGTAAACTACAAGAAAACTGCGACCAAAAAAAACTACAAGAAAACTTGAATTTATCAAAAAATATATATGGACAAATAGTTTGTTTAAATTTTACTGATAAATTATCGTCAATTAATCACACGATAAAAAATATTTGGATAAAAAGTATCCAAAATGACATTTTAGATAAATTAATAGTAAAATTTAACGTCTGTGGTTTCGACAAAATATTTTAGTATAAATTTTGCCAAAAATATTAGATTTTTTTATTTTGAAAAATTTACAGACAAACTTATAAAAGTATATTTTATCAATAAACTATTTTTAAAATGATATTTTCAACAAACTATTGACAAAATTTATTGCCCGTAGTTTCCAAAAAACATTTTGGTCGAAATTTTCTAAAAAATATTAATTTTTTATTCTAAAAAATTTACCAATAAACTTACGAAAAGTGAACTTTGTCGGTAAACTATTTTGAAAATAATATTTACGACAAACTATAGATAAAATATTTTATCGGCAACTAGTCAAAAATATTTATATCGATTTTCTATATCACCTAACATCCAAATCTAATGCGTCCTGTTGATCCAGATTTTAGCTTGATCAATCTATTAAGGGTAAAACTCTTCTAATTATGAATATTCACCATTTACTAGAGGTGAAAGTGGTCGGATCAAGTGAATTTTTCTTAAAATAGTTGTGCACCAAATTTTTTGAATCAGTTTTTCAAACTTAATGAATTAAATGAAAAATCATTAATGGTATTGAAAACTCAACCATAAGATTATGATTTTTTGGATTTCGATTTAGGAATGAACTAAATTAAAAAAATACATAAAGAAATTAATTATAATAAGACTCCATAAAATGGGGATTTTAAGCTCATTTTTTTCAATGTTTAGGTTTTTCACTTATTAAAGAGAAAAATATGATGAACAACCTCAACTAATTTACATTGATTAATCTAAATATATTTTTTTACATAATATAATAATATGGTAGAATTTTGACCAGATGGTGAAGTCCTAAACCTTTACTTAGGAGATCTAGGTTCAATTCCAAACGAGAGCAATATCCGATTGCAATTAATATGGACGGTGGACAGACGCCTTTCCAGGCTGATTTGTGCTGATTCAAAACTAAACATAAATTTGTCTTATGTCGAGACATATTTTCTTGCAGTGATAGTAGCTGGATCATTATTATTATTATCTTATATTTTTTAATAGAAAAGAATTAGAAAAAATTTTATGTCTAATATTTTTTTATAAATAAATTCTACATATTTAAAAATAATAAATTAAGTATTATATATTATCGCTATTCAGAGTAACAGATGTATGGAAGATAAAAAATTGGCTATGCGCAAAGTGACAAAACTCTTTTCCTTGTAACAGATGATTACGGACGAGTCAAAGTCTTATCATTCAGATCTAGATGGGCAGTACCACTCTATATCTGACTTTTCGTTTTAAAAGCATTTGTTGTACTCAAAAAATGTCTTTCTTTATCCTACCTTCGAGAAGAGAGATATTTGCATAAATTCAGTTCACTAAATTATTTAAAAACTCTATTAATGAATATTAAATATATTATTATTAAATATTATATTATTTTTTTATATTAATTAATAATAATTATTTTTAGATATAATTTAATATATTTACTTATTATTAAATTCTTATTAATTAAATTCACTATATAATCTATGAATTCGACTCATTTAAGAATTTCGCTATCGAAAGTAATGCATTTTGTTAAAATTTCCCATAAACAATCCACTATCATATACGTAATTGTTCTTCATCCTTTTATGTTCAAGCTAAAGTTGGTGAGAGTCAGTAATGGATTCAAGATTACGATGACTCTCCTAAACTTAAAAAAATCATTAAATTAATTCATAAATTTTACTGATTTTACTTGTATTTAATTTGATTAAGTTTGATATTTCGTTATCTTGTTAATGCAGAACAATATCTTTCCAATGAAAGAAAGTATCAGAAAATTTCAGTATGTGATCCTAATTCTGACCATCTCGACGCCCTATAGAAAAGGTTATGAGACAGGAGATGGTTTCAGATATCACTTTGTCTGTCGATCCATTTCAGGTTCTCAATCTATGTGTTCACCTTCGTAATCAGTCTTGAGATCAAAGTTTGATACATCAAGGAACGAAATCCCGTCTCATCATCCAATCACAGTACACGATAAGTTTCCGTTGCTTAATCGTTTAATATCTAATTAAAGATTTCTAAGAGCAACATGCATATTTGTGTTCAAAGCTTTTCACCGGCTAATGTTCAAAAGTTCAATGATAATGATTAATTGAGATTTGAGCGAGTCGGTTTGTTAAGAAATACCGCTGATATTTTCCATTCACGAATCTGCAATCCGAGACGATTTGAACTAATGTAATATTGGTTATAGCTGTTGTTTTGAATGCTTCATCTATAAGAGGATGGTGCACCTTGAGTTCCGGTAGCTTACTTCCCCATGTGGAGGAGAAAGTCCTATATGTAATGGGTATACTTTGTAACGATATTTTTATAGTGACATAAATAAATAAAAAGTTATTTTTAGGTATTTTTTATTTTTAAGATTTTATAAAAAATTGAAATGATTAAATATTATTTATTTGTTATATCACATAAATATTATTATATGATATATTCGTAAGAGAAAACGCTTTCTCCCCGTGTGAGATTGGTCATTGTTTTATATTATTTTCCAACCGGTACCATTAAGTAATATTATTCTATGCCCCAACATGTGTACGTGCATGAGAAAAGTCTAAGCCACCCACTTATATAAACAATGTTAAGCCCTTCCACTTTGTGCTCATTCCCCCACGACCGAATCACAAGATTCTTTGATGGCTTCACTTCCTCCACCGGCCACTGCCAGCACCACCACCACCTGCTCTGCCGCCTCCAGCGCCTTCTTCCTCCGAAAGAAGACATTTCCAATCCCCACTTATAATTCATGCACCAGAAAAGCCGCCTTTAGGGTTTCGTGCAAGGCCACAAACAACAGCAACAGCCCTAACCCTAGTGAGGAGGAATCCTCTCTTGGTAAGTTTGACCGGAGGAATGTGCTCATCGGGCTCACCGGGCTGTACGGAGTGGCAGGCTTTGGCCAAGACCCGTTTGCCTTCGGGGCACCGATCTCTGCCCCGGACTTGACCAAATGTGGGAAGGCCGAGCTCCCTGCAGGAGCGAAGCCCACCAACTGCTGCCCGCCACCGTCGACGAAAATCGTCGACTTCAAGCTCCCACCACCCTCGAATGCCCCGCTCCGGGTTCGACCTGCAGCCCA
>JAOYND010030558.1:0-12058 GCA_025802135.1 Lagerstroemia fauriei | reverse complement strand
AGTTTGTACCATTATGTAACGTTTTAAAGATTTTGTACCATATTGTAACATTAGCCAAACTTTTTGTACCATTGGTGTTTTTTACCCTTCTTTTTAAGCCGGAATATTTTGAAGCTATTGTTCCTTTAGCTGTAGAACTGTCTGTTTGATCGGGATTTCAATTGTATTATAAGTATTAGGTGCTATTATTTTTGTCCGTTCTTGCAATAACCATAAACTAAAGATTTCACTCACAAGCAGCATGAGACACGAACCCATATACATGTGCCAAGAGAAAATGCTAATCGTCCGATGCGATATAGTCTTATGACAAAGAAAAAGGCTATAGATAACATCTTGTGTCAGATTCATGTATCTAATTTCCCTTCATGCCTCCGATTACAACAGTAATTTGTTATGTCTGTCTTCTTTGTGTTGATTGTGAGCTATATGAGGTGTTATTATGATTTTGATCTTGTTTGTATGTGATTTGCAGGGCTCGTGGTGAGGATTGCAGCCACCCTAATAAGAAAGCTTGCCATGAAAACTATGGAGAAAGACTGAATGATAGGTTAATTATCTTTCTTCAATTTAAGGACTTCTAGCGCATTTTATCTCGTGCTGAAGTCCATAAGTTCAATCTGTTGTTACAACAATACCAGTGACTAGTATGTAGCTATCTCTTGCGATTGATTAGTTGTTGGTTTTTTTTATGTTACCTGGATATGATGCATTATGTGAGTAGGACAAAGGTATCATTTATCGATTTAGCATATAAGCAACAACTTATATTACTCAAACATAACTTTTGCTGTAATGGCATGGTATTCTCCTAGTGCCTACCTTTGGTATAGGTAATTGACGCTTTGTTAAATGTTAAAAAATGTTTGATTGTGATAACATAGGTTTGTAGACTTGAGTGCTGATCTAGAACCTGGTAGACCTGTCAAAACTTGAAAAAGCGACCATACTTGACGATGCAATTAGAGTCTTGACCTAGTTTAGGGTGAGTCCCAAGAGCTCAAGGAAACACATGGAAAATTGCTCGAAGAAATAAAATGCATGAAGGTAAGTGATTCGTTCAATAGAGGATATTATGCTTTTGCAAATAATGGTAGTACTGAGGCTCAATGGTATTTTGTCATGTTATTCCTTCACTCCTATGTTTTTATACCCTCATTAGCCTATTGGTTGTTTGATTTGCTTATATTCTTCCTAAATAAGTAACCAGAAATTGGGTTCGATCATCAGCTATGAGAGTGATGGATTATGTGCGTAGGATCCGTTAAACTGCTGTAAAACTACACGTGTGGATCGATTACAGTTTGCGAGAGAGATTGTCACTTTTTTATGATACTAACTTGATAGAGATAGTTAGCTTTAAAAATGAGAGCATGAACTGCAGTCCTGTTGATAAATGCTTTACGAGACCAATCTATTTGCTTAATGGGTGAAATTAGCTGAATAGAACGATGTTTGTCCATATTTCATTTTGTTGTCCCAATTCTAGTTCTCGAATTGTCACGACAGTCAAATCTAAATTGTAACTGTTTTAAGCAGGGATCCCTGGCTTTTGAGGTTGGTATACTTTTCATCTTATCGAACACATGGACATCCTGAAAATTGAATGGCCTTGAGACCCAATCATTTCTCAAGAGAGTAAAGGAGAGATAGAGGTGGGACAGCAATTTCTTTGGGTTTCAGAGGCATAATAATGTTTCTGCCATGCAATCTTAAAGTGCAAGCTGTAAGATAACTCATATCTATATTACTGGGGAGATTTCTACATGAGCACAACTCACTACGTTATCCATAAACTCAATCAATAAATGTTTGACACGTTAGTAAAAAATGTCATTGCATCAACTTTTTCTATACAATTATAATATTTATTTTTAAAATATGATGTGATATTTTTACTTACATATCAAATAATCATTGTGGAAATTGCTCAAATCTAAGATGCATATTCCGATATTTATCATATCTCAATTATATGGTCATATTGCTAGCAATACATTTCTATATTTTATATTTTGCTGCACTGATGGGCTCGGTTTCGTTTCCAAGAGTTATTATCCATTTGCAGTCGAGATGCGTTATGTTTTTTGTCCTTAAAAAAGTGGAAGTGTAAAAAAAAATAAAAAAATCGAAAATTCCAATCCTGTATATTTATAGGATGGTTTTTAAGGGTATAAAAAACCAACCAATAGAAGTGTACAAAAAAAAATCTAGCGGATCGGAATCCAACAAATCGTATCACTATACATTTATTTCTTTTTTTTACTAACATAACATATAAAACATTAACATTATAGTACGATAAATAAAACAACATAAATATCTGTTCCATTCATAGTTTCAAATCCATTTAGTTATTGGTCCAATGCTATTGGTATCGTTGCACCTAATATTTATTCCAGCCATCGTAATTTTTATTTATACAAATTTTTTCTAAATTGTTACAATTTTTCTATAATTTTAAAATTACTTTGATATTTTTAATTATAAAATTTACTATTTTTCTTAATTTTATATAATAATTAATTTTTTTTGGATTTTACCATTTTTAAAAACTCAGATAGTAATAGATTTAATAACTGGGTTGAAGGTTTCATCACAATCGATACCTTCATGCTGACTGCAATCCCTGACAACCAAGTGTGCTTGGATCGATCCACTGAGCCATCATGTTTTTATTTCACTTTTTAGACCGACTTGTAGCTAGTTATGTGACGAGTGGATGGTAGTGGAATGAGATCCCATGTACGATTATCAAGTAATGCTTGATATTCTTCCTGAGTAACTACAATTCATTGTGGGTCCATTTTGGTCATAGAAAAGGACATAGGTTCATGTGTATTAGTTGAAATATAAAAGGTAGTTGGATGACTTGAGATAGACTACCGTCACAATGGTGGACAAGCATCTTGAGTACATATGACCATATGGTGGGTTCAACAAGGAGAATCAACAATACCCCTATTAGATTGGTTGATGCCTCAAGTAATATGGTCAATGACATCTACAGCAAGATTTCATTTAGAAGGAGTATTAGTGTCGACCACTGGTGATGGAGACTGTGCAATGGATGATAGGGAAAGAGAAGAAACCACGAACTTGGGTTGAATTATTATGATGCTAGAGCTGTAGGAGATTCCTCAGGCGAGTGTCTTAAAGTAGTGGATTAGATGCTCCTTCAGTATACGAGAAAGGTGCTTATTGAACATTATAGCTTTGGTGATGAATATAAGGCATGAAATAGGATAAAGACAATCATAACTATGACAGTCAGATGGATATCCAAGGAAAGCACATGAATAAGACTAGAAATCAAGCTTGTGGTTAGAGTAAGCTCACATATAAGGATAGCAACAACATCCAAAGACTGTGAGAAAATTGTAATTAGTAAGAGAGACATGTAAGGCTTGATAAGGAGAAAGGACTGATAGTGTTGAGTAGGTGATTAATGAGAAAAACAATAGTTTCAAATGTAAAATCTCAAAACTTGGGTGAACTTGTAAGATGAGCTAAAACTGTAAGGGTCCATATCAACAACATCTCTATGTTTGCTCTCAGAAAACCCTTTTATTGGGTGTATGGGGATACAAAATACGATGTACAATGCCATAGTCTTGATGTTCATTTTGAAACTCACTGGATAATAATTCTATGGCACCATTGAATTGAATGGCTTTAATTTTTCAATCAAATAGAGTTTTAACTTGGAATTGAAATGCACGGCTCTTGAATTTTAACAAGGAACCAAGAAAATTTTCTTTTGTCAACAAGAAAATGGATATAATACTAATGATCAGTGAACATAATGCAAGTGCAAGACCCGAAATGTCTATATGAGTTTTTTTATCAATAAATGTCTATATGAGTTATTTCTATTGGAAAGGAGCTTTAATCCATAGTGATTGGAAAAGGAAATTGAGACATCTCTGACAAATTAAGCTTATGATTAGTGTTGACTCGAAACGAGAAAGAAGACAAGATTTTTTATAAGGGTAGTAACCTAATTAGATCTGTACTTTATCCAAATTGTCACTTTTAGTAAGAATTTTTTAGCGTAACCTATGAAGGATTGAATTTTAAAATGTTTATCCCATTTAGCATGCTGTCACAAATCTATTAAAATTGATGGAGTTTGCTGGCTTGCCAAGTTAGGTTGTACATGTGGCAGACAGAGAGCGATGTGATGAAGCCACTTGGACGAGTAGAACAAAATGTCATTTATGGCCAATCATCAAACTCTTTGAATTTTAAAAACGAAAGAATTTCATTTGTCAAAATCCCTAAAATCATAAATTACAATTAGAAGACAGATTCTTTGAGCATGAGAAGACGAAATTATGGGTAGAATGGAAAACATAATAGAAGCCCTAATTATAATTTTTGATTTTAGGGATTTTCGGCAGATGAAATTACGGGGTGTCCTTCATTTTTTAAATTTAAAGAGATTGACTGTTGGGCATAAATGACATTTTGCCCTACTTGTGATGTAGTTTCGCCACATCACTCTCCATCTACCACATGTACTACCTAACATGACAGGTCAGCAAATTTCGTCAATTTTAACGGATTTTGTGATGGCATGCTAAAACGTGGCAAATGTTTTTAAATTCGTGTCTTTCTAGGCCACGTAAAAAAGTTCATGCTAAAAGTGACAATTTTGCTAAAATATAGGTCTAATTAGGTTATTAGCCCTTTTTTATACTACGGGAGAAGCTAGATGACCAAGTTTTTGGTGCCAAAGTGTACTGAACATAGGTATTGACAATGACTTTAGGTGAAGTGGGGTATTCGATTCCTAACTGCAATCAATAGAATTTGTCCTAAAATGGCCCATGAAGCAACTCCTGATGAGTATGTAGGTCATTCACAATAAAATGAGTGGATAAAGTTAAAAGAAGCGTGAATTGTCTTTAGTGAATTTCAGAAAAGAAAGTAGATTGATGGATATTTTATGAGCAGAAGGATAAAGTTAAAGTGTAGATGAGGCAGAAGAAGTGATAGATAAACCTTAACCGTCAAACCTTTAATTCTATTCAAATTCCATAGACTATTCTCTCGACCAATCATGCTGCATACTTGCAAATTTAAATCCACACCTTCTTGCCTTTTAGGATGAAGCCCATGATCTTTTGTTATAATTACCAAATTATCTTTCCACATCCTTATTCTCTGTCCATCCCCCACCTGCCAAACCATACCTTTGGACACACACTTTCTTCTATCCAAGATACTGCTCCAAAGACAAGAGGCGTTACTTCCCATCATATCTTTCAAGAAATCTTCTCGTCGAAAAGACAAATACTTCAGTACATGTGCCACAGAATTTGAAGCATATGAGGGAAGACACCTATTTGCAAATTTTAAGGCATCATCTTCCATAGTGGGCCAATAGTAGCCAATATTTATTAGCTATAGGTGAAAGTTCCTTTATCACTTGATGTTATCCACATGAGCTAGAATAAACTTCTATCAATACCTTTTCTACTTCTAGTAGTGGAATACATCGCAAGGATTTCCCATTGAAACAGGTTTTGTAGAGCCCATCTCCTTCCAAGAAATATCTTTTCGCTCTTTTCTTGATGGGTTGAGCATCCTTTTTCATTTGTAGAGAGTATGTTGCTCTTTAAGAAGTCTACTTAAGGAAGATGCCAATTGCATTCTATTCCAATGAAATGGTACTCCAAAGGATCTGGAGGTTCCGAACAATGAGAGTTAGAAACTTGGAGATGAGACGAATTCTTCGCCATAGATGGCCAATAATTTTAGCTCATTGTGTACAATGATAAAGTGAGGGACCTTCCTCTCCACACCATTGCTCATGAAATTAGTGCAACTTAACTTTGGCTTCTTCTTGGAAAACACACCTTTATAGGACACTTTCTGGTCCTCTATGGTAAATGATGGAGTTTATCAAGAGGAAATCCTTCAAGAACAGAACATTTGCTAAAATGGGAGCTTGCAACTGCTCTATATGTGAGAACATAATCAATTAAGGATTTAATCTCTTCTCCCGAGAATCCTAAAGATGCACATGATGTTACCCTTCAAATTATGTTGATGTTACTATCCTCACTTGCAAAAGGATCTTTGATGCGAGAATGGCGAGAGCATCAGTATAACAATTGGAAGACCGAGGAGTATCCTCATAACTTATCGAATGAAATCTGCTCATAAGGATATGTACTGTAGTTCTATATGGTGCAAGTGCAAGCTCCTTTAGAGCAAATTATCCATTTGTTTACTTTATAATTAAGCTGGAATCACCCAAGATTTAGAGGAAGGGCACTTGTATATAATGGACAGTTAGGAGACCTACTATTATGCCTCGTATTTTATTATTGGTACAAGGGAAATCCAACTTAAATGCTAGCAAAATTGCATCTCCATTTGGTGTGGCAAGTACTATACCTGCTCATCCACTTGATCTAGTTTAGGAATCGTCCAAAAGTAAACTCCATTCCTTTTCCTCTACCTCAATAAACATAGATTCCTCATGGAATTCATTAGGGATCGTGTCAGAAATCGCTTTGACTAAGATGGTTAGTAAGCTAGCATGTCAGCTAAGCTGGGACTTTATAGCTCTAGAAGAATTGATGTTAAAATCAAACTCTGAGAGCAAGCTAGTGATTCTTCGAGAAAGTGTGGGTTTTGATGGGCAATATTTAATAGGATTTAAATAAGTGACAAGGAGACATTGTGTGCCAGAAAATAACGATGTAGTTTATGAGCAGCAAAGGCTAAGCAAGACAGTGCTTCTCGTATGATGCATAGTTGAAGTCATCCCTGTGTAGAGAGTGACTCAGATAATACACAAGTCATTCTTTTCCGTCTACCTCCTGAACAAGTAAACCTCTTAATGAATTCTTAGTGGTGGTGAGGTACAACATGATTTGTAATCCTTTAACCAGCATCAACATTTTGACAGGAGAAGTTAAAATCTCCTTGATGATCTTCTCAAATACGCGTTGTTGTATTGGTCCTCATTCAAATCATGCTCCTTTTTTCATAAGAGACTGGAAAGGGATCGAGATTTCTGCGAGTGTAAGGATAAATCTCCTTATATGGGGAACTTTTATAATGAAGCTTTTCAGTTCCTTATGATTCCTTGTTGCATGCATCAAAATATCACCTCAATCTTGCAAGGTCAATATCAATTCCTTCCCTATGAACCACAAATCACAAAATTTTCTGGAGGAGACTCCAAAGGCACACTTCAAAGGATTCATTTGCAATTTATATTAGTAACATCATTCAAAAGCCTTCCTCAGGTGCATCAGATGATCTGCAACATTCTAAGTCTTTACGATAATATTGTCAATGTAATCTTCCATGAAATCATGAATCATATCATGAAAGATTGGAAAACCATTGCCCTTTGTTATGTAGCACTAGCATTTTTAGGCCATATGACGTGATGGCATAGTATGGGAGTTAGAGATGTTGTCTTTTCTGCATCTCCAACAGCCACCTTGATTTGATTATATCCACTGAATCCATCCATAAAAGAAAAAGCTCATAGCCGGTAGTTGAATCAACCAAGATATCAATGTTTGGAAGAGGGAATTCATCTTTTGGATAAACTCTGTTCAAGTCTCGATAATCTACACAAACTCTGATTTGTCCATTTTTTTGTCCATCTTTTTTCACAAAGACTACATTTACTAGCCGCATAGGATGTTCATGGGATTTGACGAAATCCAGTTTGAGGAGCTTTGAAATCTCTTCCATTATCTTGGTCACTAGCTCATGAAGGAAAGTTTGTGGCACTTGCTCAATGGGCTTAGTACCTGGAGCTATATGTATTCTATGAGTGACCAAAGTGCCATCTAATTTGAGCATTTCATCATATATGCATGCAAAAATATCCCGATACTCCTTGAGTGGTTCAACAAAAAAAATCTCAATTCTTGGGATAATGCCTTGCTAAAAATGTGGGCCTTGACTCATCACCATCCCTTGCCAAATTAATCCTTTCCATTTCCTCATCTTGAGGCTTCAATTCATCTTGAAGCTGTTGTGGAAAGGGTTGAGTCTCTTGCAACTGAGGTTTTGAAGTTTCACATGCTATAGAGTTGGAAGAAGTACCTTTTTTAAACCATGCAAACCATCATAAGCAATCAACTTTTTGCCATCTAGGCAGATGATGGATTCTATATTCGCATCTTCTTCAATTCTTGATTCAGTTCTTATTCTCTTCCCATAACTTGACTTGCACTTCTCCTTCATCCTGTTGTTGCATCCTCTCCCACACCTTCTAAGCTTAGAAGTGGGACTCCAATGGGCTTTTTATTTCTCTACCCCCATGCATATTCATCATATAAGGCTACCTTTATGATAGAAGACTCATGGCATTCAAACAGGTTCCTTGAAGTTGGGATAAAAATGTCAATGATCATGGAACGATTTTCTCCTAATAAGAAGGTGGTGAACAACAATTGCATCAATATTAACATATCCAACATGTGCACAGAAGCAATATCAAATGCCTCTATGTCTATCGCCTGCTTCACAGTGCATCTCTTGTCAAGTCCAATAACCTTCAAGGTTGATATAGGCATATAGTGTTTAATGAAGAGCCATTGTTAATGAAAGTTTATTTCATTGGGTACTCATTCACTATGCTTTCCATGTAGAGAGGATGCTTATGGTTTGAATTCTTGATGCACATGTTCGCACTTGCAAATAAAATGGCATTTTCATGCCTTTTCGCCTTTCGCCATATGTCCTATTGGTGGGTTGACCATGCTGCATTCTTGTTAATTCTATAAAATGACTGACTATTTACATGCATTTTGGGACTAGATTTAAGTGATTTGATTGAGTTTGACTTGATTTTTGTGCTTAATTAAGTGATTTTTTCCTGTTGAGTAAACAGAGTTGGAATTGGACTGGTTAAAATTCGGGATTTTAAGAATACTGGCACTTATGATATATTTAGTGATGTAGGCATATATTTGAAGACCAACAAGCCTTAAAGATGATTCCAAATGGTTAAATGAAGCTGATTAGAAGGGCAAGATAGTGGGACTGTAGCCTGTGACCAAGACACCACTTATTCAAAAGACAATGGATAGGGATCGCAATTCCAGATAGTCTAGCAACGAACTTCGATATATTTTGTGCCGAATTGAAGTTCACTGACCCAAATCTGGCACATAATATCTCTTTGTTGATTGAGGAAGATTTGGAGTTGAAAAGATGCCAATTTAATTCAGTGAGGGAAGAGAATATTTCAAGATTTGAAAGAGTGAACGATAGATTCTGAAAAGATTCTTCAAGATATCCTTCAAGCACTATAAATAGATCCTCAAGTAAATTCTTCTAGCATTATCCATCCATCTATCCATCAATTACTTTTTGTTTCCAAAATTCTTTAGTTATTCTGCTACCAAGAAGATCGTGAGGCTTGTGACCATGACGGAAGAAGGCGGAGTGCTTCGAGATGGCTAGAGGCTCGAGAGATCGAGTTTGACTTTTTTAGAGTTTTTCTTATCCCTTCTCTCTTTTCTCCGATTCATAATGTATTCTAACTGTTCCTTGGTGGTTGCTTCTACTTTGATCATGAACTAATTCCCTAATTCCTAGGACAAGCAATGATATTGATTTCTACATTTGTATTACTTATATTATTCTTGTGTTTAATACTTTCTAATTGACTTGCCGCCAATTAGACCGAGTAGGGGAGATTGACAAATTCAAGAGACGGAGTAAAAATCATGCTAGAGATATTCTAACTTAATTCATGCCGAGAGGCCAGAATTATTTTTGAGAAGTATCGAGAGATTAGCCTATCACCCTAGGTATCCAAATTAGGGTTCGAGCTCAATTGGTTCTTAATATTAGTTGTCTAGAGATAGAGTAATTAGAAGCACGTTCTTATTAAGCAGGAGAGGTAGACAAGGAGACCTAAAACCCTAGGATAGTAACATTGTACTCAATTGCATATGGAGATTAATTAGTTTTGAATTTGGAAGTAGGATTGAGGGAAGATGTGAGCCCTAGGTCCATTAATATTAATTGATTTCTTTTAATTGCTTTCAATTTACTTTTCATTGCTTTCTTTAAATTGCACATCTAATTTCAAATTGCCTAACTTGGTTTGGTTGCTTGGTTTATTGCTTGTCTTAATTGAACAAGATTCTCGTGGGAATGATCCTTTACTCAATTCACTATATTACTCGAGCGATACGTATAGTTGCGTGCCTTTTGCTTGGTTATCAATCCTATTGCAACAAGTTTTTGGGGTTATTGCTAGGGGTCGAACCCAAGCTGGCCGTGTGACAGACGGGAATACTCACCACTATATTTGGTGCTACAGAAATTGATAACAAAGCAAAAGGTAGGCAAGTATACATATCGCTCAAGTAATAGATTGAATTGAGTAAGTCATTGTTCTCTTGACAATATTCTTCAATTAAAACTAAGCAATAAACCAAGCAACCAAACCAAGTTATGCAAGGCGGAACCCTTGACAGTTCCAAATTAATAGAATTATGGCTTTACGACGGCTGGTTCTGGCCAGCCAGCCACTACAGCCATGCAAAACCTCCAACAGAAAACCTACCACTACCTTTTTTTTACCAAATCTATACCACCCTTAACTGTTTCTGCCCTCTCTTACTCCTCCAGCGCTTCTGGTGCCTAATTCTCTATGGCAATTTCATAATTGAATCGTTCTGTTTAAAAGCAATAGTGATCTCACTCTCATGCACCCTCTTATTCCTTGGCTCCTCCTCTCCTTCCCAGCCAAAATTCATTTTCAAAGAAAGAATTCTCATTGTTGTAACTCGAATGGCCCCTTTAGGAATATGGAGCATGAGATAGTGGATACATATAGGAGATTCCATTGGATCCACTGCTCTGCAAAACCTAAATTTTAGTGTTGCTTACCATTCACTAAATTTCAAAGAGGTGGCGGAATCTTCCACCCGCTACAGCCAGGCAGACCAGAACGTTTTCACAGCCTCCAACACTGACTGCCCGAGAAAAATATCTCCCCTTGCGCCTCAAGGATAATGAAACGTAAGAAAGAAAAGTGGAGTTGATAGGGAGCTTTTTGTCTTTTAGTTAGCTTATGTATGGCCTTCTTATTTGACCAATCTCCCTTTTACTAGCCTATCATCATTAACGATAAACATTCTGTGAACTAAAACCTCTGCTAATAAAAAAAGTGCTAAAACAAGATTACTGAAAAGCGACTCTAAATTTTAAATTAAGTTAAAATATTTGGGATACTAATTTAAAATTATTGATATTAAGCCGGCATTCGAATTACTCCATACAAAACTTGTCCTTCATGCCTTGGCCTTACTGTGTATATGAAAAAGTCATCGACATCATACCTAAGGTTAGATTATCATTTGCTCTTCAAATTTTTAGACCCTTCATTTGACATGACCAAAGAATGTTTTGGATTATTTACGTGAACCAAGCTCTCCATATTACTTATGTACTCGCTCAATTAGTATTTTTTTGTGTGCAAGGCTAGTATCTAAAAATCTTTTAAACCGCCAACTAATTCAATTCGAGTCTGGTCAGCCCATTAAGGAGCAAATCTCTCCCATTATGAGTTTTCTCCATTCAGAAAAACTCGAATCCGAGGCCTTAATTAAGAAAAAAAGTGCCTCGCCACTTAACATATCGGTGAAATGTGTTTTTATCAATTTATTACGTACACTTTTAAGATAATGTAATACTATTTTGTTAACGTGTGGTATAATTTTGATCAAATGAACAAATTTTGTGGCGGACCCGATTTGCTTTCGTTGTGCTTGCGTGCCACGGCCCACGGTTCTATATATAGCTTACATAGATAACTTCTATAGGCACTGAAATCATAGAGAGGAGAGACATGGAAGCCTCTTCTTCTCTTCCTCTTCATCTCTGTCACCTTGACCAAAAACTCATCATCATCAACAGAGCTCACATGCTCTTCCACTCCATAGCCCTGTGCTTCTTAATCTACTATCGAGTTTCATTCTTCTTCTCCGAAACTCAAAACTACGTCCTCACGTCCCTCTGGTCTCTAGTCTTCGCCTCGGAGCTCATCCTGGCCTTC
>JAOYND010030360.1:0-12060 GCA_025802135.1 Lagerstroemia fauriei | reverse complement strand
TGGTCCATGGACTTGAGAAAACCCAATTTTGCTCGCCTTTCTCCTTCAGTGATCTCAGCCATGGATGAAGAAGAGTCAAAGATAGGTGACCTGTGCTAGCTAGGAATTGGAATACATTGTCAAATTACATGAGTTAATAAATGGCTGAAAACGCGTACAAGTATTAAGGGAAATTGGATAATGAAATAGGCTCACCATCCGCTTTCTCTGCTACCATGTAAAACAAGAAAATTAGGGTTAAAAAGTTCAAATTTTTTTCAGTCATATGTTGCCATGGTGCTCCAATGAAGGTAAAACGAGCAATCCCATAAATTAGGAAAAGGCCCAACATAAGAAAGCAAATTTGTCTTGCGTATTCTGACTACCCAAATATGGGACACCAATCCATATAATTAGTTCATGTTCCAGAATGTAATAATTAGGTAATATATAGTTGTAAAATCCATGCAGTCCTGCTGCATAATTATCCGTTGAAGAATATGGAGAAATGTCCGATTAGGAGAAAATGTCAAGTGCATCCTACTAAGTGATATAAAAGTGGTATATTTATTCAATTAGAATTTATCTTTTATTATGATTTATTTTTTAGGATTTTTTTAATTTAATAATTATAATTGTATAAATATTAATTATATGTGAAATTCTGATTGGATGAATATAATACGTCAATACTGTCAATTCAGTGTATCCATCCGGACCCGGGCTTTTGTTTCTATCCATTGCAAATAGAGCTTATTTGATCTCCTGGTCTCAGTTCGTTTTGTTTACTGCTAAATATGAAAGCCCCAATACTATGCAATAGGAATAGCTAATCATCATTACTACAGCTATCCTTGTTATCCATTAAAAATACTTGTGAGACCAAAAAATTCCCTTCATGTAAAGGGCTCAGCCAGTAATCACTATTATTTTAAACTAATTTTGGTCTCTTTATTCATTTTCAAATCTAGTGTTCACTCTTATTTATATTATATTACATTTCCAAACCCTTTAATGTTATTTTATGATTTTGAATGAGTTACTTCTCTCGCACTGCATATCTTCCTCGTCCACAATCAACCATCACTCTAATTAATTATATGATTAATAATTTCAAATAAAATACGAGTCGTAAATCTAGTTGCAGTATAAGAAAGAGTTTGGTCAGTCGTTTCTTATTTTATAATTAATAATCCATAAGATAAAGAGCTCATCTGAGAAATGGATTCAGAGGGCCTAGTTTTGGAGTAAGTCTTCTGTGTAACGGAGTTAACATGTAATAGTATATATATGATAATATTAATAAATAAAATTTATTCATTTTTTAGTTTTTTTATAAAATCCTGAAATTAAAAAACCCTCCAAAAATGAATGAATTTTATTAGTTGGTGTCACCACGTAAATACTGTCGTGTGATGATACTGCTATATACAAGACTTTCTCCTAGTTTTAAAGGCAACAAAAAAAAAAGGCAAAAGAAAAATATAAAATACCATAAAATCATAGTTTTTCACAAGTAACTTGATTCTGTGGCTTATATTCAACAGGGATTACTTATCAGCAGACTCATACTTTATAATGCAGAAAACAACCACAAAATATAATACAATTACAACAACTTTTTAATTTAGATCATATTTGGTATGTGATAATGAAATGGATAGAAAAAAAAAAGTGGGATAAAAAAATAAAAATAAAAGAAACTACACGAATTAAGAGAAAACATGCAAATATTATTTTATTTTATTTTAGTTTCATCATCCCATATATATTATAATCTTTTTTTTTTTTGGGAAAAAGCCTTGTTGCTTTCTATCACTCAACTGCATGTACATCCGAAAGAGCATTTATATTATAATTTTATTATGGCGACGTATAAAAAAAAAAAGTCAAGATATATGTGCTAGAAAAAGGTTTATTGAAAAGTTGATCAGGTTTTCAATCTTGGCTGGCCACTGCATGGTACTGTAATAGTATAAATCAGCTTAGTTATTGGTCTACATCAAGTGAATTGAAACTAAATGCCCCCATATAGGGAGACGACTCAAAGAAGAATTGTCAAGGAGAGGTTGGCAGCTAATAGAATAGAAATCGACACCCATGAAAAAGAAAATGTTTAATAATATATAGGGGATTAGACAAATAATGATGTTCCAGCACTCAGAATTAGTCCCATGAAAATTCCTAGTATTTGCATTTTTTTTATCCTCTAACTGATGGGAGAATTATTTTGGTAGTTCTATAAGTTTGTCATTTCTCCTAAGTCAGTCCTATAAGTTTAAAAGTGGTCTTTTCAGTCCTAAATATTTGCTCCGTTACACATTTCAAGTCGATTCCGTGAATTTCCTTTAAATAGCTGCTGACGTGGACTAACGGCGTTATTTCCTTACCGTTACTCTTCTGACGTGGCACACGAATTGTTTGAGAATTGCAACAGTAGTCCTAAAAGTTTGTTATTTCTCATAAGTCAGCCCTATAAGTTTTACAATGGTCTTTTCAGTCCTAAATATTTTCTCCGTCATACATGTTAAGTCCATTCTGTTTTATATTACTAATGTGTCACTAACAATGTTAAACCATCATTTTTTTACCATTAATTTGTTTGACGTGGTGGTAATATGTCTGATTTGGTATTTTTTAACCTTATTTATTTTGGCAAGCTCTTCTTACCGTATTCAATCAACAATGATTAAGGATTTTTCGAGTTGGGACTACTATATTTATTTTATTTTTAAACCAATTAGATTGATTTTGATCTAGCTAGGGAGTAGGGTTAGGACACGAATTTCTCGTATTAATTTTTGTAAATCTTGAAAATCACTCAAAATTTATTTAGAGTCCCATAACATATTTTTTTACACAGTTCGATGCCATGTCATATATTTAATATGAAAAATACTAACTCAGGTGCCAAGTCAGACAAATTAACGGAAAAATAAGAAGAATTAACAACGTTAGTGATATGCCGGCGGTAATCTAACGGTAAGTAATGGAATGGACTTTACATGTATAACGGAACAAACATTTAGTACTGAAAATGCTACTTTTAAACTTATAGGACTAATTTAGGAGAAATGATAAACTTTTAAGATTGCCAATATAATTATCCCTAACCACCTTGCCACGTGCCATTGCCACATCAGAATATTAACGGTAAAAATGAGAGAAATTAACGTCGTTAGTCCACGTCAGCGGCTATTTAATGGAAATTCACATAATGGACTTGAGACGTGTAACAGAGCAAACATTTAGGACTGAAAAGATCACTTTTAAACTTATAGGACTGACTTAGGAGAAATGACAAACTTATAGGACTGTCAAAATAATTCTCCCTCTAAATAATTGATGTATCCTTCTGGTTGCCCACCTGTCTTCGAGTCTGATCTCAAATCCTAACTCGAGTCTGGACGTTGCCTATTCGAAAAATGTAGTACAGAAAATAATAAAAAAATATGGTGCAACCTTCCTAGAAAGAGTTTCTCAAATTTTATGCGAGGTGTGTGGCATGAATACTGTAGAGAGCATTCGCATATGCGCCTAATTAGAAGATCGACTCTAACGGGTCATCGTCGATTCAAGAATTACAAACACAACGATCAAATCAAATTCCTTATAGGTATAAATTAAAACATCCTCTCTTTTTTTTATGACCGATGGAAATGTTTTCTTGACAATAAACGATCTGTTGCACTAGGGTTCCCAACATTAAGGAGATCAAACGATCAGACACTGGATTCCTGTTATCGGTGTCATTTGGAACGTGTTAAGGCTTGCATGGCCTGAATGAGGTAACACGCGTATCCAAACTTGGTGTTCATTGCACAATTGATCGACTATACCTCGACAGAGAAGACTGCATAACATCAATATACTAGTATGATCTGTTGGATTAATTATGCTCCAAAGAAAAAAGAAAAAGTAGGATTTTAAGGTGTGAGAAGATCGTTTATAATACTTCTTTTTTTCAACTTCCAATCAATATGAATATATTTAATGAAAAGTAGGATACTTAGGAACAGTGACGGATTTAGAAAACCCAACTGCGGGGCGAAACTGAAGGATGACTTAAATGATATATTTTAGGGGGACAAAATAAGGTATTTTAGTAAAAATATAGACAAAATTAAGAGATTTTTATAGGATTTTATAGAATTTCCGTAGTTTAAGAGTGATCGCCTCCGTGCACCCCTAAATCCATCACTGCTTGGCGACATGGCCATCTTTGGAGCCCAGCGGGGCTGAAATTATACAAATAATAAGTTTAGGGTGTTAATAGTCTTTTCAAAGGCAAGGAAGGCTCCTGTTCATGATACTAGTAACATTCAAATGTGGACCATTGGTCAGACCTGGTCCGCTGGCTTGTAGGATACATTATTGTGTGTAATATGTACATTACATGGTATTGTTGATATGGTATCACAAACTAATAAAATTTAATTATTTTAATATTTTTAATAAAATTCTAAAAATAAAAAAATCCTAAAAATAATTAAATCATATTTGTGACATCACATCAAGACTGTTTCAACGTGTACTCCTTCCGTATAAGACTTTTTGGGCAAGAATGGCCCACCTCACACTATAAAAATATCAGGGCAAAGTCCAAATATCTAACGAATTGGCAAAACTTGGAGAATGACTCCAAAGGCTTTTCCCATACTTTTGCTTCTCCTCCTCCTCTCTGCTCGAATTGTTGTATCACATTCTGCTTCCCCTCCATTGTCAAGTTGTAAGCTTTGATGACTTCTTATTGTTCAATTATATATATCCTATCCGAGGAAACCATTCTCGTTCATGCTTCACCGTCCATTTCCGTTATCAAACAATGTGTAGGGGGCATGGAAAATCTCAGGAAATCGTAGCAGTGAGCAGAAGTGGGGTTACGGGAAGCATTCCTCGTGTCAGCCCATATTACAAAAGTCCTCCACCTCGGCCACCTCTACCTCGGCCACCTCGTGTCTACCAAACCTCCAGAACGCCGCCGCCGCCTCCTCCACCAGGCTGAAACCATCGGTGATAATTAAACTGTTTGCTGTACTGAAAGACAGAGAGGCAGTTTAGGATCCCGAGCTTACATTTTCTTTATCTGGGTTGTAAAAACACCAGTTGCATCTGATGCATATGTCGAGTTCAGTACCATGTTTTGACTGTAGAATCATATGCCTGTCATATAGAATAAAGTGAACATTGTATCGAAATTCTGGCGCTTGGATGATAATACATACTATTTGTGCAGGTTAGCTTGTACAAATTCAACCCGTTAAAAAAGTCATCGGATTGCATTTTCCCTATGATTTATATTCTGTATAAAATCCAGCTACCTGATTAACTTAAATAAATGTTCAGCTTTAGGTTTTTTTTAAAAAAAAACTTTGATTTGCTCGGCGGCAAGTGTTGTAACCCTCTTTTAATTTCTTTGGGCACACTTTATTAACATAATTTGTCCCAGAATGTAATATTAATGTACTATATAGTTGTAAAATCCATGCAGTCCTGCTATGGAGAAATGTCCGATTAGGAGAAAATGTCAAGTGCATCCTACTAGGTAATATAAAAGTGGTATATTTATTCAATTAGAATTTATCATTTATTATGATTTATTTTTTAGGATTTTTTTAATTTAATAATTATAACTGTATAAATATTGATTATATGTGAAATTTTGATTGGATAGTTATAATACGTCAGTACTGTCAATACAAGAATAATAAATAAAAAGAAATAGATTGGTATATAACTCTTATGATGACGATCGAACTTAGAATCTTTCGATCACGAGTCAATCTTTTATACCATTGTGCTAAGATCACATCCACATTTTAAGCTTTTTTTTTTCCTCTGTTTTCTTTCCAAGATGGAGACTGATGATGGGAGAGAACAGCCTGCCGATGGAGAAACGAGCCTTTTAAGTCAATGAGATTGCCGTCGGGGCTCGCTTGAACTTTACAATTTTTCCATGATATGATAATTACCTGTCAACTGCTCTAAGTATGTAGAAATTTCCAAGGATATGTCCAAACCATGCACGTGTTAGTCCTAGTTCTACACATAAGATATCAAATCTCGTCCTTGACTTTATGCGCTTTTATCCCCGAGTTTCACCGAAAATGAAAAATCTCGTGCTCGACTCAATGTGGTGACTTAGACAGATAAGGATGACGTGTCACCAGCATGGGAAGGCCCTATGGGAGGAAAAACTCGGGTGGAGCGGCGCCGTAGTGGCGCCCCACGTGGTGCATCCACCCAATTACGTGTTGACATGTGTCAGCGCTGCAGCGCCACACGGGCAGCCATATCAGCGGCGCTGACGCATGTCAGTGCTTCACTGAATGGAGGCACCACGTGGTGGCGCCGCTCCACCCAAGACTTTCTCCTATGGGAGAGAGTCTTGCATGTAATGATATTAGTACATGTTAGTATATATTTACGTTATGGTACTAACTAATAAAATTAAGTCACCCTTAGAATTTTCTTCTAAAACTCAAATATCAACCTTAGAAATAACTTAATTTTACTAGTTAATGCCATCACCTCAGTGACGATAAGCAGGTGAATGAACAGTTGATATACATCCGTGGAAACATGACAGTGTCTCAGATTTTGTGGCTATCCCATTTAATATTTATTCGCACGAATTTCTTTATTGCCATTCATGCTAACCACTAAGAATATTGATCTATATATATATATATATATATATATCTAATGTGCTTAGGAAAAGATTTACCAATGTTTTTCCATGTTGAAACGCTGAAAATGTTCTATCCGTAACAAGGTACTTCTCACATTAAAGAATACTTGCTTGGTTGGATTGTGTTAATCTTGAAGCAACAAAACCACCAAATACGACGATCAAATGGATCAGCACTTAATCTTACACAGTAGATGAGTCCAAAATTCCATATAGAAATCCCTTATATGAATGTATCAAATGTGGCTAATAGTGTGCTCTTTGAACCAGAGTTTTGATAACAACAGCTTCTTTAACTATATTATACTTTTCGCAGCGCTACACTGATGGGAAAGTTCTTAGTGTCGGTTGTTCAATTTATCTGATATATTTATAGTTGAACACGAAAGTTCGGGGATACATAGCGGGTTAACTGAATCGTCACTATTACTGCCTTCTTTTACCAATGGAAAAAAATGTCCTAACGCACCAAGTGTAATGGGAAACAATGAACCGGTAAAAAAGCAGGTGTTCATGATAGCTTGGTAGGAAGAAGATGATGTTGCGGCTATTACAGAATTGAAGTACAAAGAGTGGAATGAAACATTTGCAATAGGCCCCAGTTTTCAGCGTATTTTTCTCATGTTCAAGCAGTAGATCAATAATATGGATACGTGGTTAATTAGATTACCCATCACATCAAAATATAACTTCTACTTTAGGAAAACATAGTATTGTTAGTGGTTTCCAAGTGTAGGTCATGTCTGTCTCTTTGCAACTTTTTTTTACTTTCCTTTTTTTCCCTTTTTTACTGCTACTCTACTTTTCTTACTTTTTTTTACCCTTTCTTCTTCTTTTGTAGCTTTCTTTTTCTTTTGCAGCTTTCTATTTTCTTTCTTTTTTTCCAACTGTTTTTCTTTTTTATTCTTTTGAAGAAGATAATAGAAAATAAGTGTGAAAAAAAGGATGAAAAGAAAAATAATGAATGATAAAAAAGATAAACTTAAGGATAGATAGAATATGAGTTAGAACATTGGCCCTATTACCGAAAGATGCGAACCTCGCCAATAATGTGATGAAACTCAACATCAAGTATAATAAGAATCTCACCAACATATGAGGAAACCTATATACTACTAAGGTCTCTAGGAACATGTGCTTGTCAAGCTCGAATGGTGGAACCGCGACCTATTACCTATATAGGTAAGAACTTTAGTATAGTGAAGACGCCACAATGAACTATGAGAGGGTTGATTGATAAGTCGGGGATGAACGCTATAAAAAACTCCAATAAGTTCATTTAGTTCTTCAAAAAACTAAAGGCAATCAAAACTCATTTTATGATCCATAATCTAAGTGGGAAAATTGCAAAGTTGGTACAGAACTTCTAGTGAAAGTAACATTCTAGCATAAAAACTTTTTCTATCACTCCGCACTACAAAATATTTACAAAATATAACATTTTAGTACAAACCATTAATTTTTCACAAACGTGTCTTCTATCCCTTTCTTTCTTATTTTCATGATGTTATCCTATCTTTCAACTCTTGTATTTTCTTTCATTATGTTGAACTAAACACCTAGATTCTTAGGGGGATCAATGGAACCTATTTTGATGTTTTAAGTAACATGTGTATGATTTTGTCGAGGTACACCTTCTAGGTGTTATTTATGTATATCTCGTACTTCATGCTTTCTTTTGGATTGGTCACCCACGAGAATGATCTTGAGATAGAGAGTAGCCTCGAGAGAGAGAATCAAAATCACGCTAGAGAGTGCATAGTCTAGGTTAACTTGCTGAGAGGTGAGGCTATTCGTACGAGCGTATCAAGAGATGGTGAGCACCGTAGATAACTAATTAGGGTTAGTTTAAATCTTTTCAACACTAATCGCCTAGAATAGAGTGGGCTAGTATCTTTCGTTTAGGTACATTCTTGCGATATCGAAAGTTGCGTGAAGAGGTAGTGGAGAAACCCTAGAACTCTAGGTTAATAACAATGGTCGGATTAATTACATGAGAGAAATACTTGGCTTAAGACAAGAATAGGAAAAATTGTGAACCCTAAAAGCATTTAATTGATTGATCTTGTCTGCTTAATTTTCATTTTAATTACTTGCTTTCTTACTTTCCAGTTCCACCATTCGATTAACTTGGTGTAGATACTATTGTGTTAATTTTAGTGTTTAGTAGAAAAACTCTTGTGAGAACGATACTCTAATCATCCTTTATTACTTGATTGTGATACATATACTTGTGTGCACTCTTATCAATACAACAATAATCAATACTGTCAAAGTAGATAAATACATACATATTATGGCTCATTAGTCTCGTACAAGCACTAGGTCTATTAATATTTCCAAAAGGTATAAATAACATCTTATACAAATCACATGGTTTTTTGTATTCAATGTTTAACTCATGATTTTCTCTCACCCTAATATGATGGAATTGTTTTACAAGATCAGTCTTTGAAATCACATATGCACCATATAATCCATCTAACATGTCATCTAAATAAGGAATAGGATTTAAATACATTACCTCGGTGTTGTTGATTACTTGAAAATTAGGAAACATTCTCTATGTTTGATTCTTATGCTCTCGCAACATCAAAACCTTGTAATAACTCATGCTTCCTCGAGCACATGCCTTTTCAGTTAATTCACTTACTTTATGTTGAAGCTTCTTTGTTTCCTCATGATTGCTCTTGTAAGTTGACCAGTTTAAAAATAACCCTTGATTCACTCCATCGAATTCTTGTAAATAAAGAATGATGTTGCTCAGCAACAATCCAACAAGATTGTTAGTAAATAAAACCGGCTCCTTAAATTTAAGATGCTGATGTAAAATTAAGGATCTCTCAATATCTAAATGTTTTTCTTCACTTTCACTCATCAATATTATAGCACCCTCATTTTCTCTTCTCTTACTTTCTGTCCTCTCATTCTCTTTTCCCTCAAGTTCATGCTCCTTCTCTTCTCTGAAATTCTCATTTATTTCTTTTTCCTCATTCTTAACTCCCATATTTTGAACACTCCTTTTTTTGCATTCTTTCTTTTTCTCACTCTCTCTTTTTTCATCACTCTCCTTTTCTAATCTCTCTTGATCTTCATGAACTTTCCGGCTTGTGTACGTAAATTTCCATGAGAATTTCATTTGATCAATATTTTCTGATAAGTAAAGTTTCATGAGACTACATCCTATGGAAATATCACGAAAAATTGAAGATTTCATCAGATTTAACCTCATTATCCATTTGTTTTGTCTCACAAAAATTACAGAAATTCTTGTTGTGAGGAGATAGTAGGATTTGATGAGTGATATTATAATCGAGGTATTATTGAGAATAGAGAAGATAAGATTAGTGTTTCGAATCGACTAGAGCAAAACAATCAATGAACACTGAGAGAAGTGAAGTGGACACTCAACATAAGTGGTTCGGGATACAGTGTGCCGTTCTTACGTCCACAGATAAAGGAAGCGCATTGATCTTCACTAGAACTCAACAATAATGGAGTACACGGAGAGAAAACCCAAAACACTAACTTCAGAATACAAATAAGAGACATCTTCTCTTAACCCCGAGAAAGTACCTATTCCATACCCATCTTTTCCATCACAGATTTGCAACAGTATCCACACTTCAAGACGCACAAAAATATTAATCGGGTTCGGGTTTTGCATTGAATTACATCAAAAAATTTAAGATATCTTTAACAAATCTCCACTTTGGCTTAAATTTCCCAAAACTCCTCAAAGTAACATGCTTCTTAAGTCCTCCTTTGCTAAATGGCCCTCCAGGACCTAGCTCGAGCTCTGTAGGATACCAAACAAACCCAAGCAATGCTCAAACTTTGCAACGGATAGGCTCTTCGTCATCATGTCTATTGGATTATCATGAGTGCTAATTTTCTCAACTTGAACATCCCCTGAGCTACAATATCACGAACAAAATGATACCTCACATTAATATATTTTGTTCTCTCGTGATGGATCTAATACTTGGTGAGATGTATGACACTCTGATGCTCACAATAGATAGTAGCAGTATCCTCCTTCAGGATGAGTTCCCTAAACAGACATCTCAACCAAATAACTTCCTTTACTGATTTAGTGACTGATATGATTTCTGCTTCTGTAATTGATAATGTCGCTGTAGCCTGTAAAGTAACTTCTCAACTAACAGTACAGCCGTGGATAGAAAATAAATAACCTATAAGAGATCTCCTCCTATCCAAATCTCCTACAAAAACAACTACACACATCGAGTTTTCGCTAAACTCAAAGCAAACACCGGATTTACCCTTCAAATATCTCAAGATCCACTTAATAGCCTGCCAGCGGTTCTTTTCAAGACAAGACATGTATCCGCTAACACCAACAACATGAAATATATCTGGGCAAAAATACCCACATTTCAGGTCTTACAAAATTTTAATCGGGTTTGGGTTTTACGTCTACTTGCATGAAAAAATTTAAGAGATTCCCAACAACTAGGCATTTGGGGGGGAGGGGGGGTGTAGGATCGGCTATAGGGAAGATAAGATTGGTGGACCTAGAGAAGATCGGATTAAGCATAGAGGAGATATGTGGAATAAATCTTGCTACTTGCGACATTGACACCCGATGAAGATGTTGAGATGTCGATGTCTTTATTAATTGTGTAACATCATCATCTTATGGGACCTTTTATAATTTTATTTTTTAAAATAGAACTTAAGTAAACAAACTTAGAGCTGAACCAACAATATATATTGTCCGCTCCTCTCTCCCTCTTTATCACGTACTGCTTCGACGCTTTCCAAAAGGAAGAAAAATGAAGCTGGTTTGCCGAGCTGCACCAGTTCTTGTTCTCATCATCATCATCACCATCACCATCCTCTGCAATGCTCCTGGTGACATCCTATCGGATCGATACGTCAGTAGTAGCTCTTGGCGAAACAGTAAGATATGTGATCATAAGTTTCTCCCACCCTCCTAGTCCTAGTACATCATTAGAAGAAGAGCTCATATAAGCACATATTTCGCATACAGGCTTCAGTATTTATTAACCACAGTACCCTTTTTATTTTTTAATTTTATTATTATTATTTTTCATGATGAGAGGTATCCGGGGTACGGGTCCTAACTAGTCCCCTCGGAGCCATGAATACTCTGCAAACCAATGAATTCAAGCAAGTCCACGCTCTCACGAGCCTGTGCCAGTTGCCTCCATAGGATTTGGCCCGAGTGGTTATTCGAACCCCCAACGTCAGCGAGTACCGCCGGGTAGGCGAACGCCTCACCACCCGGACTGGCCTCGGGAGGTTACAGTACCCTTTTTATTAGTTTCACGAACTACGAATGTTTAGATTCTTTTTCCTGGAATAGAGAAGCTCCAACGACGAGACCCTCTTTTCAATCATGA
>JAOYND010030260.1:0-12064 GCA_025802135.1 Lagerstroemia fauriei | reverse complement strand
TAGTTTCAAACTGAAAGGAGATGTCAAATGGGTGTTGAGATAGAGACTTGGTTTCTCAAAATTCTCCGAATTGTCACTTTTTTTTCAACCTAGAAAATCACATAATTTGTACCTGTTTTTGTTGTTGTATCACCAATCTATTACAATGCTGTTAATTTTTTCTGTTCAGTGCATGTGGTATTGTATATGGCAATCTATATGACTGTCACATGCACTAATGGGAGAAAATTGATGGCTTTATAATGGAAAATTGATGGGTGATCTAATTGAGAAAATAGAGCAAACTGCGAGATTTTCTAGGTTAACTAGAAAGTGAAAATTCGAAAAATTTTGTAGTATCACATGATTTTTTTTCTTAATATTAGAAGGAAAAGAAGGGGCACGAGAGGTCAGGGGAGTTTATCTTTGTATGATGTTTTTTCGAAAATTCCCATGTTAAGTCGAGGGTACATGAGCACAGTGGATGATATTCGATCCTTAATGGGTGGGTATTAGTGCCTGTTTTATATGCTTATTCCGATTAGTTATCACATTGTGGAAAGTGGAAGAAGATGATAACCTTGTTTTTAGCAGTTGAGAGCACTCACTAGTAGGGGTGTAAATGAGATGAGATAACTCGTGAACGGTTCGGACTTGACTTGGTGGAACCTCGAATTCAGCTTGATATTAACGAGCACGAGCTCGGCTTGGGCTCGTTTATTAAATGAGTTGAGACGAACCTTGTAATATTTGGTTCTAGAAGTTTGCAAGTTTAACAAGACTTTTATTATATATTATAATAATTATTATTATTTATTATAAAATAAAAAATCATCAATTTAATTGCCTAATATCACTTGGAACCTTTCTTCTTCTACTTTCTCACTCACTCATTAATTTCTAGTTCGTAATTCGTTCTCCTAATTCGTATTCCTAATTTGGCAATTGACAAACTCGACTGGCACTCACCCTACAGTTTTCTTCTCAGCTTAGATTGTTTAGACTCGACAAGCCATAGTTTATTATAACGAGCTGAGCCGAAACTTGAAATTTTAGGCCCGTCCAAGGTCGAACTTGGGCTGGAGCTTGAAAATTCCTAAATGAGCCGAGTTTGAACATAGTAGATTCGGCTCTCTTATACACTACTCACCAGATCCCCGAGTTTGACGAATAAATTTTTTCCTTTTATTTTAGTACTTTAAGAGGAGAAAGGTGGGTAGAAATTGTGTTCATGATCTGGCTCTTCAAAGGATGGAACCTTGTCTTTAGTAGTTGAGGGCACTTACAGGTCCCAAATTTATGTAAGAATCGAAGCCTTAGCGAACTTATCTCGAAGGGTTAAATGGACAGATTTTCAACTTTGAAGTGTAAATATGAAAGCCCTTCATACAATCCAGCTCCGTAATATTTCCTTTAGAGTTTTACTGATAAGTTTTTTCTCCTTTATTTTAGCATTCTAGGAGGAGAAAGGTGAGTAAAGATTGTGTTCGTGATTGAATGCTCGAAAAGATAGAAGATAGAAGAGTAGAGATTTCTTTTCCGTATTTGAGAATGTGGAAGGTATTTTAATTATAAATTTTTTTATCCCTCCCAATTATCCGAGATAGAAGGAACTGGAAAACTATCTTTGGAGGAATTTTTTGGGTAGAAAGACGTGTATACATATATTGCTATGTCACATAATGTTCAATACAATCATATTAATACTAATGGATCCTAGTTTTTGTAACCTGACAACATCTTAGAATAGTATGTCCTTGAGTTCACCAAAAGGGTTTTCAAAATAGGACACATCATTAGTACATATCAAGTGTTCTCTTGCATGTCTTGCCAAAAAGTCAGTAGCTCCATTTGCTTCATGGAAAAGGTGGCTCACCTTCATCTGCTGGAAGCCTCAACACATTTTCCTACAATTCAAAATAATCGGATTTAGAGCAAGGTTTTGTTTGTCTTAAGGCCCCCCTCCCCCAACAAGTCAAATAGAACTTTAACATCCTACTCCTTTTCTTGTCATACCATCTCTTAAAGCTCACGTCTCAGCTAAAAGGTTGTTGGTTTCCCCAGGTATCTACCGAATCCCTTGATCCATTGCCGCGAAATTCCTAATAAGTTCCCCTCCTCCAGCCTCAGGAGGATTCCTTGTCATTGATCCATCAATGTTTAATTTCATCCTTCCTTGAACTAGGAGCTGCCACTTGATGTTTATCTCGATTTTGTGTCGAGATGGAGGTTATTGCTGAACAACAAAAGATTTCACAGATTTTTCCAAGACACATTTGTGCAAGTCCTTATCAATCTGCACACCCTCAAAAAACCCTGCATTTCTTTGTTACCGTAGCATCCATAGTGCCTATGGAAATACCACACTCCATGGCAAACTAAATGCTTGAGTTTCATACCCTTGACAATTAGTTCCAATCCAATCAACAATCGAGATAGCAGAGTTGAAAGAAGCTCATTTCGATTTTGGGCAGCCCAATTTGCTCTCCAAAATTCAGTAGCCACCAGACATTCATGTAAGACATAGAAAAGGCTCTCTACCTGATTTCCACATAAATTAAACAAGGAAGATACCAAACCGCAACATTGAAGATGCTCTCTTGTTGGTACCTTATGGTGGCAACAAAGTTAGATTAAATAATGTATCTGGGGGGTGAGTCATGCTTCTTCATATCCACTCCCAAGAGTTCGTCTTACTTGTCCCGACCTGACTGCATACAAGCTGGTAACTAAACTAGTCAAGAATTTCCCATCAGGTGAATGCTTCTAGACCAGCTTATCACATCATCCTATCTCAAAATTTCATGGGATAGTAATCATGATGTTTCTTAGGAGTGTCAAAAGATCAAAAGACAAACCCAATAGTTCCCAGGCACCTCCCTTTTTCAGAATCTTAGCTACTGTCAATCTCTCTTCCCCCCGTTCAAAGGACCACTAATCATCCTTCTAATTGGTCCTCAGTTGCTCCAATCATCAAACTCCATATTATTATCTATGATCCTTCTCTCTCCTAATGAGCTAAGCTTATTTCCTACTTCCAGTGCTCTCCTATTTAGGGTATTCAAATTGCCTCCACTTCTACCTCTTTCATGCTTTGTTAGGATTCAGAATCGCACATAATAAGAAGGTAGAGCAGATGAGATAAGAAACTGCACACATATTGTATGTGGTTCGGGACAGCAGTGGAGTACCGTCCATACATACACATTAAAAAGGAGGCTCGACGGTGTTTTCATTACTGAGCAACAATGAGATGAGTACAAGAGGGATAACACAACAGACACACAACCCAATCCTCGAGGTAAATAACCCGATACGGAAGATGAATTCCAAAACCCCTAAATACAATACTCTCAAAACCCATTGGGCTCATCAAGTTACATGAAAGTTCTCTCCCATATATATATATATATATATATATATACACTTACTTTATCTCTATCCACAATATCTTTAACATAATAAGGTATGATCTTTCCAAACGATAGAGTATCAAATCTAGAAAAATAGGAAAAAAAATCTGATCTAAATCACTTTTAAAATTCAAGATGCATTCTAATATACCTGAACTTGAGAATCCTAGCCTAATGTCTCTCATCCTCCCTATCTCTCCAAGCAAGGTTTCCTAATAAGGCTAATTTAATCCCCTCTATTTTACAAATGCCTAAATCGCTCTCTTCCCTTGGGAGAGTAAACGTATCCCAGTTCACTAGATGCACCTTTCTCTTGTTGTCCGAGGAACCCAAAAAAAATCTTTATTAATTCTCTCAATTGTATCACATACATTTTGCAGGAGTAGAGTGCATTGCATAATATGTGTTGGATTAGAATTAAGCACCATGTTGATTAAGACAACTCTGTCCATTGCTGACAGAAATTTTGACTGCCAACCAACCAACTTGTATTTGAATATACCAATTAAGAAATAAAAAAGAAGGAGCTTTGTTGCATTCATCTCCATTGCAAAATCCAAATATTTCCCTAATTCTCTTGTTTCTAAAATATTCAATTCAGATGTGACTTTCCTCCTTATATTAGAAGATGTCTTTTTAGGAAAAACACAAACTTGGATTTTGAAATATTTGTCTCCTGTCCAGACTGGCTACAAAAGTTTTCTAGCACTGATTTGACTGTTGAATTTTTTTTCCTCTACCTCTCTAAAATGGATAATATCATCTGCAAATTGGATGTGAGTTATGGCAAAAGATCTTATCACCATAGTTAAACCCCCTCCAATTCCCTTGTCTCACCTCATTTTCAATAAGCGCCAAGAGATACTCCATACAAATTAAGTAAATGTAGGGAGATATAGGATCGTCTTTTCTAATCACCCTTGATGGTAGGAATTGACTCAGCTTTCTACCATCAAACAAAACGTTTATTCTTCAGGAAGAAATATATTTTAAAATCAGCTCAGTGAAAGCTTCTAGGAAATGGAGTAATTGGACAATATTTTTGATAGTATCCCACTCTAATCTGTTATATGCTTTCTCAAGATCCAACTTAATAATCATGACCCCTCTCGTCTCCATTTTCAGCTTCATATGGGACATGGCCTCATGTAGGATAATCACATTATCTGCTCCCCTTCGACCCAGGATGAAGCTGGATTAGAAGGGGGGAAATGTGTCATCTGGATAGGATCTTAGCCTGGAGAGAAGAATCTTTGTAACCACCTTGAGCGTGGTATTGCATAGGCTTATAGGCCTAAACTGACTCAAAGTTTTTGGACTATGACATTTAGGAATTGGGGAAATTAGGGTGTCATTTACTCTCTATGGAGAGGGTCTTTCTTCAAAGACCTCCTTGACAAAAGAAAAAACGGATCCCCATTGTTTGCCAAATTTTCTTTAAAAAATCATATGTAATCAATCTGGATTTGGTGCTTTGTGGGGTTTAAGGCTCCTCACAACCTTCCAAACTTCATGTTCTGAACCTTGGGCTATTAGGCTTTCGTCCATATCCTGAACTGATTGGCTGGATCATTACACTGTCCAGGTCCAAAGCTCTAGGGCTCGCTTTCCTACTCGACTTGTATAATTCCATGAAAAATTGTTTACTGGGTCTTGTAATTTTCCTTGATCAAGAATCCTTCACCTAGTTCATTTTTAAGGCTACAATTTTGTTCTTCCTTCTTTTCATCAATGTTGAAATGTGAAAAAAATCTTCTGTTTCATTCCCCTTCCAAAAGCCAGTTTGACCTTGATTTCAAAAACTAAAACTCTCCTTCATTTTCCATGATATTGAGTCCACGAGTTGACCTCTTTCATCTTCCCATGCCTTTCTCACTATTTCAGGGAATTTAGGGTGAGATAAACACATGGATTCGAATCTAAAAGGTCTTGGCATCCAAGATCTTTATCTGGGTTATATTCTAGCAGGAGGGGCAATGATCTGATGAGCTCTTGACAGATGGGTGACTTGAGTATTCGGAAAACTCATTAGCCACTGCTCTGTCTAACATTTCCTAAATCAAATCCTTCAATTGCATAATGTTTGAAGAAGTAAATCGTGGACTTGAGAAGTCTAGATCAGGAAGAGTGCAGTTCTCTAGAGTTTCATTAAACCTTAGGACTCTAGGCATGTCCAAGGCCCCCTCCCTATTTTTCATCAGATGAGACAATTTCATCCCCTATAGCTAACTACGGGTAGTTATGCTTTGAGGCCAAATATTTTACATTTTTTTCATAATAGTTCCCTCTCTATACTCCAAGGACTAGCATCATAGATAAAAGAAAAGATAATTTAGAGTGGTTTACATTCACCTGCATGAATCTCCTGTTCCATTGATCCCACCACACCAATCAATGTGAAAGCTTTGCTCCACATCATTAGGATTCCACATTTTCGTCCTACCATCTCCATTGCCTCATGACTATCAAAGGACAAGCGAAGAGTGATCTCCCTCGCCCTTTCCCTATTCAGTCTAGTCTCGGTAAGGATTAGTACATCTAGGTTGTGTGTATCCACCAAGCCACCTACATTATTAAAGGCGGCTTCATTAGAGTGCCCTCGCACATTCCAAGCCATGATGGTAAGAATAAACCTGGCTAGATTTGACACATTGTTATAACTATAATCATTTTACTCTATCATACCAATTGTAGTAATCTGTGTAGAATAGATAATTCATCCAATAGGAGATATGGTGAGATCACACTCTCTCAAATTTTGCCTTTGCCAAAGCAAGGGTTACACAGATTAACATCGACGGTACCTCCATGTGCACAGGGACTTTCAGTACCCTAGTCTCTGACACTGGTAATCTCTCCTCCAATCTTCCAGCCTCCAGTCTCCTCACCTCTGGGACTAGCACTGTAATTGTGGGCCTAAGGTTTCAATTGCTGAGATGAGGATGGAGATGATTCCTTCGAGTTGCGTCTATTCTTGCTAGTGTCGCTCGCAGTTCAGTCCTCCAGATGTTCAAGGGGTTGGGGATTTTGAGATCTGCCAACATTGTGTGACTAGCACCACATAAGCTCTTATCCTTCCTTGATGACTTTGCTCATTCCCCTTGGATATCCACTGGCAAGATTACCATCCACGGCCAAAACCCTTTATATGCTAGTAGAGGGCGTGGCCGATAATTGTTCCAGACAATTAGCCCTAATGGTATTTCTCTCAACTCCACTTTCGTCCTTGCATTATGATACCCCATCGGCGAGCTTCGTCTGCCTCCAGTCTTTCTTTGACTTAGTTGACGCATTGGATTTGCATGTCCTTCGGATTACTCTAGGAAGCATTTGTTTCCCCTTGCATCTTCCATTGATTGCATGCCTAGGGTTTCACCCTTCTGTTATGGTTGTTTTGTAACCTCAGTCTCTATCATGTTAGAAGACGAAAGATCCGGATTAATATCTCTATTATTTTGAATTTTTTGAGTTTACCCGAGGCAAAGCCCGTGAGATCAGCAGGTCATGGTTCTATTTCCACTGGGCTAGTTCTCTTGGTATCTTCCTCCATTATGTCCAAGCTCCTTATGAATTTTTCATGGAACTGGCCGTCCCCCTAACTTCTTCAATCCTTATCCAATTGTATCTGTTTGGGCCTCGCACTTGGGCTCGCTCTAGTGTCAACTGAACCCATTTCCTGTCAAGAAGGGTGCCCTTCGAAGTCTACCCTAGCCATTTTGTTACCGTCGATTGATTTTTTGCTAGATTCTAGTACCGTTTTTCAATGATCAACGTCCATGGACCTCTCTCATTTTTTCTTTTTCAATGGACACTCCCCCCGGTGTAGGTGTACTATCTCGCATATTTGCATCTCCCTCCAATACCTTCTCCGATTGTCCTTGTTCTATGCCTTCCCCAGTTCGATTCAACGGAAAATTATCCCTCTTATGTCCTAGTACCCTACACGAGAAGCAAATTGTCTGGAGTCCCTCATGCTGGTATGATTGCTTTAAATCGCCAATCCATATATAATTTGATAATGGTTTTTCCACATTAATATGAACATGCATCCTCTCAAAATTTGCTCTTGATCCGGTGGCTATCTACCCATCCACCTATAACAGGGGACCAATATGGGCTACCACCTTTCTTAAAATAGCAAGATTATAGAACTCACATGGTAGTTGTGACATGTGAATCGATGTAGCAATAGCAGAAAAGGCTACACTTTCTCGATTGAACTTCAACTCCCACCTACAAATCGCTAAGAATCGGTAGTTAAGAAACCATGACACATCCTGAAGGGTTATCCTCTCTATTGTAGAAGGTTACAATATAGAATCCATGGCTGATGTCCACATAGTCCATTCCTCCTACCAGCTTTGAAAGAGCTCGAAGCTTTTAGTTGAATAAGTTGTATTCCATAGTTTTTCCAAATAACTTCACTATTAGCGAATCTCTCCATGGAGCCATTATTAGAAGTTTTTCTGCTCTAGTTAACATGACTCTTGGAGCTTGTTCTTCATCCTCCGGGGGGACATAATCATTTGTATCATCATCATATCAGTCATCAATACGAAAGGCTTCTTCAAAGGCTACCGGCAAACATCCGTCCAACTTGTCCCTATAGGACACAACTCTTATATTTGGTTGTTGTTACTCCATTCTTGTAGGATCACGATCTTCCTTCTTTCCTTTTGTGCTTTGGGGCAATCCATCTTTTTCTTCTACAAAAGGCTCCAAGTTCTCAGAAGAAGGCAGGGTGATTTTTCTTTCTCTCTCTACCCTCTCAGAAGAAGGCGATAGCAGTCTTTTGGAGGAATTTGAAGGGATAGACAATCCCTCCAAAATAATTTACTAATTAAGAGATAACATAATCCTTCTTAGTCTATAAATCCAAATATAGTGTAAGAGTCGGAGCTTCAATGGACTTTCCTTGGAGGGTTAAATGTATGTATTTTCAACTTTGAGGTGTAAATATGAAGGCCATCCACACAACCCAATTCTGTAATATTTCCTTTGGCAAGTCATGCAACAACAATTGTTTTTTTCCCTCTCTTCGGCACCAACACTAGCATTCAATTTTCCTTTGAGATCTTTGTAAAATGTTCACCGAGCCTATCAGAAAATGATTTCGTATCCATTTAAAAACTTAAGATTATAGGTGGTGATACAAATTTTCTTACATACGAGAGTTCTTTTTATTATTTATTTGATGTGAGATTTAATTGTTGACACTCTCAACCAGCCTTCTGTTGTTGGGATTCAATTTTCAACAGTTAATGAAGTCGTTGTTAGTCTTCTTTAGGACTAAGTAGACAACAAGCTCAACTTCTTTGCCCTCTACAAAGGAGGACAAGCTAGTTAGATTACTTTTAAAAAGTGGCTTTACATAAAATATTTTTTATTGTATCGTTCCTAAATAGCATGTTAAAGCTATTTCATATTTTCATTTGCTATTTATTATTTTTTTTTTAGAAATAGTAACTTAAATTTGATATTTCCAGACATTGGCCAAAATAGAGTGAAGGTTGGAAGGTTTTCTTAAAAAATAGCATGTTAAAAATGCTATTTGTCAAGAAAGTATATGAAGAAATAACATATTTGATTTGCTACTTTTTGAATTATTCTTGAAAGCTACTTCTTTGTAAAACAATACTCAGGACCACAACACAACGAATGATGTAAGGCTTTCTTAAGAAATAACATGTTGAAATTGCTAATTGTTAATAAGCAAAATGAAGAAATAGCATGTTCAACATGCTACTTCTTTAACAAAATCAAGTCGTGAAATAGCATTTTTAAAATACTATTTAGGAATGGGACCTTTAGAAATATTTTGCACTAGATCACTTTAAAACTTTCTTCCTACTTGAGGGGTATTTTGGCCCCTTTCGGGTTCAGGTATTCTATAATTTTTTTATGTTATCCTATAAAAAGTAGGTTCCTAAAATTTGAAATCGGACCATGCTCTATTAAGTTTAAGAATCAGAACCTACCCGGAACCTGTATTATACCACAGGTTACGGTACACTATTAGAATATGTTTTTTTAAATAAATTAAATAGAAAATGTTAAATCAAGTTCAATAAAGTTATAATAAAATAAAATAAAATAAATTATTTATACAACACATATAAATGATAATCTATTGGAGAAATACAAATTACATAAAGGTATTAGAGAATCGATCACAATCAAGAATATATAGAACATTATCCATCATAGTTCTACAAGTTTATATTTTGATATTCTGACAAAACAATACAAACTATGTTTATTTTATGTGTACATGAAAGTCGGAAAAAAGAAATGAAGTTTATAAATTTGAGGAATGTATTGATAAGGAGGGATTTTTGGAGATTATAATATTATATAATGTATATTCCATGATACGGTTCTGGATACCAATTCTGGTTCCGGGTTCGGTTCCGAGTAAGCTAAGTACCTGAACTAGAATCATAACTGATTTTAACCGGTTCCTAATTCTTTTACCTGAACCCTATCCAATTTTCAATTGTGCTTTCTACAGGTTCTAGGTATACTTGGTACTCGTGCACACCCCTACTCTTGATGATGGTAAGTATCTACGTGAATGAAGTTTGGTTCAGAGATTCACAAAGGATTGTTGAATAGTTCCAAATGCATTTATACATTTAACACTTACAGCGTGTTTGATGTGCTAGAATAATTATTTCTTAGAGCATTTATTCCGCTAGGAATATTATTCTAATAATTAGCTGTCATATTAAGAATATGGAGAAAAAATATCGGTAGTTCTGTATGTTTATTGTTCTTGTAAGAGAGTCATAAATATTTCAAAGTGGTAAATCGAGTTTTATATATTGTCCGCTTTAAAAAATGGAGTCCTATATATTGTCCGCTTTAAAAAATCGAGTCATTTGCGTTACCTACTGTTACTTTAAGCTGACATAGCATTGACACATAGATATTAGTATGACGTGTCAAATTTTAATGCAGACGTGGATAATTTTAATCTGATTTGTACACAGTGAGGGGTAAAAAAGTAATTGCATTGTTTTGGAATAAAAAATTAATATTTCTAAATTTGTGTGTATATGTTAGGTTAAAAATGTCCACGTCAGTGTTAAAATTTGACACATCATGCTGATATCTACGTGTCAATGCCATATCAGCTTAAAGTAACTGCAGATAACGAAAAAAACTCGATCTTGTAACAACGGGTAACATATAGGACTTGATTTGCCGCATTAAAACATTTAGGACTCACTTGCAAGAAACAATAAACATATAGGACTCTCGATATCTTTTTCTCTAAGAATATGTATTCCAGATGCATCTAGAGTAGATGATGAATGAGTAGGAATAATAATTGTTATATGTAAGGAACGTAAATATAATGATAAAATTACCATTAATAATTCCTTAAATTTTTAACTTTTGTCTCTATTTTTAAAAAAATATATGTAAAATATATAAAATTCTCAAAATATATAAACAATATTTTAGATATTTTGTCTGCCTATTGAGGCAAAAGAAAATTAAGCCGTATCATGGGACATTACCATATGATATCACTCTTTCATAGAACCGGGTTGGCTCAAATTGCAAATTTTATCATCAAATTTTTAGCCAAATTAATAAATTATGTAGATCCAATTTTTCAAAAGGGTAAATTGCCTAAAAAATAAAGACATATGATGAAATTTTCTATTTTATCATGACCTTCAAAAATACAAAATATTGTCATGTGCTTTCTTTTTTTCGTAAAATATTACGGAGTTAACTCCATTAAAATTCTTCATTTAACTACTGGCGTAACATTTCACTGAAAAAAAAAAAGGAAAGCACATAACAATTTCTTATATTTTTGAAACTCTTGATAGAGTAGAAAATTCTTTATACGTCATGATTTAATGGACAATTTACTCTTTTCAAAAATGATAATCTTAAACATTTTAATATTTTTCAATTTTTATTTTTTAAAGGTTTCAACAATAATTTGGATTCAATAAGTATGTAACTATTAATGGTGTAATATGTAAAATAAATTATTCCATTTGATTCCATTCCCTTGGTATTAAAAATGGTACCAAACTAAAGAATGGTAATCACAATTCCATTTCATTTCACTCTCATTCTCATTCCCATTTTTATTCCCATTCTGTTCAATTCTTCAGAACCAAAAGGGGCCTAGTTTCTATTCTATATCTATTCTATACCCTATCATTTCTTTTAGCGAACAAAACGAGCCCTTACATAAGTTACGTAACAAGTGCTAATGGAAGGTCACTATAAATGGACGGCAATATCTGACTCGACCTTGCTCGAGCCTGCATTGAAATTGACAATGAGGACGAGATGTAAGAGGCGATTGGAGCTGATATTGGTGATGGATCCATCCTTGAAGTTCCTGTGGCTGTTCCGTGGTGGTAAGCATTGCGCCTGCAAGATGTTTGGGCACAAGTAAAACAGAAGAGGACACCTGAATCGAATGTGATAATGAGGTGAAGATACCGTTTGAGAGGGGTCCCCATGAAGTTCCTAATGACATGAGCAAATGCACAGGCATAGGAATGCATGATAATGCTCTCTGATGATGAAAAGGAGTACAAAGGCAAGGAAAGGAAAGACGTGTCACGAAATGTAAAGAAACTTGCAGCAAGAATCACATCTATCAGCAAATCCCTTTCAACCCTTATTGTGGATTG
>JAOYND010030157.1:0-12070 GCA_025802135.1 Lagerstroemia fauriei | reverse complement strand
GTTGGCTAATTTTAGCTATTAATATTTAATGGGCTATGGTCCGTGCAAACCATTGTTGAATTATGGAGATTTTTTTTGAATAATAGGACGTGTGATCTGTGTTATTACTGATTATTCAGTTCGTAAAAATGGATTCAACCTTCATATGCGGCTCACGACAATAATATATATATATATATATATGTAGGTCTTGATCCGAGGCTCATGTAATGGCCTTTTCCGACAGTCTAATCCAAGCCCTACTGAGAGCTCTCTGACATAAAGTCGGGAAAATTGGCAGTTTCATCATGACTCAGTTGAAGGCATGTCGATGGTTCGCTCGTAATAATTTCACATGATATCAGAATTACGATGATGTGTCCTTTAACACAGTGCGTGTAATAAGATTATTAAACTTACGTATGTCATATATAAATCGTATATTTCCGAGAGAACTAGGTACCTTTGTATGTCAGAGTGGAAATTTTACATAATTCATAACATCAAGATAACATAAAAAATGCTTGATGGAAAATTATGTAATGATCTGATTGTTTAATCATTTAACAGGTAAAAAACAATTATTAAATTATTAAAATTTTAATCTATATCATTGATCACAAGTCATTTGAAGAAATTACCGAACGATCGGAAGCTTTCAACTCTTATTTTATCTTTTTATTTGCTTAGTAATTCTTTATTGGTATTAACCTTTGTGAAAACATACAAAATACAGAGGGGATAAAGAATGTGCACCAAAATGATTTGGCGAAGAATAAGGTAGAGAATAGTAGGGGTGTCCGGCCACCGGGTAAACTCGAAACCAGTAAAAATCTATCTTATTAAGTAGGTCTTAGGCATATCTCAATAAAAATTGGATAAGTTTTAGGTAAAGAATCAAGGAGCCCGTTGATTCCGGTTATAGTTTCGGTACACGGGATATCTGAAACTTGAACGGAAACATTTTAACTAATTCATGCAGTAAATTTCAATCGTTCATAACTTTTTCAGTCGAACTCCAATTCACAAATCATTTAAAGTATCTTATTCCTAACTCAATAAATTTTTATTTGACAAGGTAATTAAGTATATTTGACAAATTTCTTAGCCTAAATATCATTATAACTTAAAAATCAGTAATAAATAGGACTTAAATATACAACAAACATACTTAAAACTACAGATATTTATTTCAATAAAATAACTATATAAAATAATAATAATAATAAAAATGAAATTTCTTTGAATGATTATTTTATGTCTATTAAGCTTATGAAAAATATAGAGGTATTCTTTATTATGAATGTCAAAGAATAAATAATAAACATGTTCTAATATGATACATGAAACCTATGGTATTTTAAAAGTTTCGGGTAGGGTTCAGCTTTAAAATTCAACATGATAGGATCTGATTTCAATATTTAGAAACTGTATTATATAGAGAATGATCAGAGTATTATTAGAAAAAAAACATGGTCCACCCAGAACCAGTAATCCCTAGAATATTTGCAACTTGCAATGGTAGTTGCAATTTTGAGATTTTTTAGTTTACAACTTTGTTGTTAAAAGTGTTTATTTATTTATTTATTATAATTAAGTTCACAATGGGGATCTGTGGTTTTCTTTTTTATTGAGGCACTCTTCTCTCCGTCAGAATCACAATAAAAGGTTGATGAGTCTAATAAGAAATGAGATATTACATATCGTACAAAAATGTGACTTACAAGAAACAAACATAAGTAATTAATCATTCAAACAAAAGTTTGGACATTAATGTTTTGTAAACCTAGGGGCTGTTTGATTTGATTAAATATAAAGTTCATTGTAATATAAAATTGAGTTTACCGGCCACAAAGTTTTTTCCGATCAAATCGCCTTCTTATTTTGGATTATGATCAATTTTATAATTAATTTTGTACTAATACTTGTCAAATTTCAAAACCCTTTTTATAATTTTCATGTACAATCATTTCATATTTTAAATTAATAAAATTTTACTATATTTAAATTTTTCGGGAAAACTGGATTTGATCCTCAATGTTTTCTTACTTTTCTTTTTTATCCTAATTTAATCCTAGATCATTTCATTTATATTCATTTAACAGTCCTCTTTATTATTCTATTATTTAAAAACCATTTAAAAACTGTGATTAGTTAAAATTTTAAAAAAAATAATGAAAAACTTAAAAGAAACATACACATCGAATGAACCCGAAATAGGAAAAGTAGGGTCATTCATGCCGATGGTCATCCTTACACATCCAAGATTATCAACACACTATACAATTACATGTGACCTCTGAGAGGAAGGCGACTCGTCGGCGGCCATCCCTTCCTCATCATCATCTAGCATCAGTCTCTGTGTTTTTTTAGATTTTACCATTTATAGCTTCTTAAAAAAGTAAATACTAGAGAAAAGGTTAAGTATTAAATTCAACCCAAAAAAATATGCAGGTAGAAAATGTGAAACAAGGGAAATGACGAGGAATAAATTCGACTTTTCCCAATTTTCACGATCTAATTTTATAATACTCAAATAAAAAATATTGTTATAGGGGTCTAATAGAGAAATAGGTTGAGGAGGTATCGCAACTATTACTAGTCGGGTTCGGAAGTTGCTCGAATATCTCGGTTATAAAAAAAAAAAAAAAAGAAATAGGTTGAGATTCAGAAGATAGCACGAATTGCTTGATCTGATGGTAAAAAAAAGTATCAGTATTCTCTCTGTTTAATACTTCAATTTTCTTAATATCAATCTATACCAAGAGATTTATCATGTTCTTCGCACTTGTAACTTGTAAGCATGGATTATCCAGCAAAAAAAAAAAAAAAACTTGTAAGCATGGATAAGATATCGCTAGATTTAGTCCACAGAAATCTGAATACTCATGGTTTTGAAAAAAATTTGAGTTCGTTGGGTCAATTATTATTCTGATTTTAACACGTATAAAATTAACTTTTAAAAATTGTAAGAACTTCATAGTGTTAAAATTAGATATAGATTTACACAATAAATTTACTGTATATTTATTATATACTGAATATTTACGAGGGCTGAGAGTGTAAAAGGACAATGTAATAGGCAATTGTGTACCGTAGGGTTTGTAGAGTTAGGGTTTAGAGGGATTAATGGGAGCAGAGAAGAGAGAGAGACGGGGGGAGGAGGACGGCATGGGGAAAGCACGGATGTGGATGGTGCAGGCAGCTCTCTGTTTCCAAGCGGCTGCTTTGACCGCTGAACCCCACGTCTACCACCCTACACTGCCAGATGGCTCGCTCATGGCACAAACTTTAAATACTATTATGGTAGTTATTACAGACTACAAAGATAATTTATTAGTTTCTATCATAATTATTTTATGAGACAAAGATATCAGTACTTAGATATATTTATCGATTTTTCCAATAAATTTTAAATATTTTAAAATAATAAATCAAGTCTTATATATTATCATTGTTATAATATAGAATCTTTTCTATTACTTACCGTTACTTTAAACTGAAATGACATTGACACGTGTCAGCTTAAAGTAATGGTAGGTGAAGAAAAAGATTTAATATTGTAATGGTGGTAATATATAGGATTTGATTTGTCACTTTAAAATATTTAGAACTTACTTGTAAGAATTAATAAATATAAAACTCCTGATATCTTTTTCTCATTATTTTATAAGTGTCTTTCCATCACATTATCATAAACTTTAGGGTAAATTATATCAAAAAAATGGGGAATTTAATCATTTTTTCAAATAAAATTAAAAGTTTCAATTTTGAAATAAAAATCACAAGCTTTTAATATTTATTAAAATCGAACGGAACTGTTAAAAGTTTTTCAAATTGAACAAAATCATTAAGTACTGATGTGGACCCATTTTATGTGTTAATATTATTACAATAAATCCCCGCTCAGTAGAGAGATGTTAGAGAGAGAAAACGGAAAAAGCTCTCAATCAAGCTCCCAGAAAAACTCTGATGACCGCGAGCCCTCTCTGGAAGAACAAGACGAAATGCGCAGAAGCACTAAAAGGATGAAGGAAAACCACCCCTCCTCCCCGGATACCTCCTTGCTGAACGGAGATGAACGCCCAAGCCAAGGGATCTCTTACAAGGATAAACTCACAGGCCTATTGCCAGGGGCTTTTGAAGAAATCTTCCGTATCGATGACTATTACGAGGACAACACAGATGATGACATCCCTGAAGAAGACGATAATCTACCTAGAGTGCTGCTCACCCGTGAGGAAAAACTAAAAATCAGAGCCCCTTGGCGGTCTTCATTAATTGTTAAGCTCTTTGGAAAACCCATGGAATATAACTTTTTCTCGCAAAAGCTGAAGAACCTGTGGAAACCTACAGGTGGTATGGAGTGTGTGGACATTGGAAATGGCTTCTACACCACTACCTTCCACAATCCAGAAGACAGGGCAAGAATACTCAGAGATGGCCCCTGGTTTGTAGGAAACAGATTCCTCACCATCAGAAGATGGGAACCGCGATTCAACCCCGAAAGCGCAAAGTTCTCGGCAGTTGCCATGTGGATAAGACTCCCACGACTACCCTCGGAATTCTACGACCCCCTTGTTATCAAACGGGCAGCTAGCAAAATCGGCCCTCTCCTTCGAATAGACGATTTCACTGCAAGAGGCGCCCGAGCAAACTTTGCTAGAATATGTGTGCAAGTCAACCTAGACGAGCCTCTGCCTGGAGCCCTCTGGATCGGCAGTTGGAAGCAACCTGTACAATATGAGGGAATCAGGAAACTCTGTTTTGAGTGCGGGAAAATTGGCCACACAAAGGAAACCTGCCCAGAGGTCGACAACGATAGAGCTCAAAGCACCGAAACAGAGTAACAAGCCATGGACGAGGCTGCCATGGACACAGACTTGGCAGCGCAACCCCAGGGAGATGAACGATTGTCCTCTACCAAGCACCCAACTCTGGGTCCTCGGACATTAGTGACCTACAAGCGAAACACAAATTCAGTGAAGAAATCCACAACCATTCACCGGAGAATGCCGGCAGCTGACCGGAGAAGGGAAAACCCATCTGACGTCATGAGACGTCATCGGTCTGACACAATAAAACGGTCGACTGATACCCCCATGATGAATACCTCTGGTAGTGAGCCCGTCAGCAGAGCAAGTGAGCTCAAATGGGCTGCAAAAAACCCAACTTTGGTGGGACCAACAGCAAGCCCAAGTGAAAACTTTACACCACCTCATATGGAATGGGACCAAAGCCCATATCGCACATGCCCACAGCCCACCCCCAAGAACGGAGACCCATTGACGACCCGTGGAGCCCCACATCCTGCACAACCTCTCAACTTACAAACAATTTCCCAAAACATCCAAATCCCTAACTCTCTGTCAATTCGCAGGGACGAAGAGAGGAAGGCGCATGAGGGTTTAAAGCAGACTGCCCGGGAGCAGGAAGTTTCGGAGATCGACGAAGATCAGATCCGTGGACATGTCAACGCAGACTCGGACAAGATTTCAGAGGGTGAGGGACGAACTGCTGTCGAATACCAGACATCGTCGATGGAGCATAGCACTTGGGGGACTCAGACGGGAGATCATGGAAACTCCAGTGGAACTGATGGAAATGGTGCACAGCCAACATGGCCAAGAGAATCAACACCCCTGGATGACCATCATCCCACTAGAGCTACCAGACACAGAAGCATATCACCGAGAGCCACGGGTCGGTCTGCTGATTCTAGTGGAAGCAACACTGGGCATGTTCGAGAGGCCTTTCCCACAGAACCTGTGGAGAGGTCACCTGGGAGCGGCAATTGCAAGAGCCGATTACTTTCGGCGCATCCCCCTCCCTCCCCCACTGAGGCAACTACAGTTCTGGTTGAACCACGCCATCGAGGTTCCAGAAACCCAACGACTTCACTCGAGGGAGATAATAATGACCATCCAAGCTTCGGAGGCAAAGCTTGTCAAGATCCTCCCAACCAGAGGGGTGCAGAGACTCTCAATCTCCGTCAAACCTTGGCCCATGCAAGGTCCCGTACTGACAGAATATGAGCTCATGATACAGCCCATGGGACCAGTAAGAAACTCTATCCCTACAAACCTTATTGTGAATCTAATGGACTTTTTCGATCAGCATGCAGACAACATCACAACCCCTGCAAGATTCCACCTGGTAACGTTACTCTGGAACTGTCGTGGACTAGGGAATGACACGGCCATGTTTACTCTACGAGAACTAATCGAGGTCCACAAGCCTGACATCGTCATCGTGGTTGAAACACGACTCCGAAGTGAGCTGGCAGCAGAAACAGCTGGAGCTCTAGCTTTCGACGGCTTTGCTGCTACAGAGTTGATCAGCTACAGAGGAGGAGTTCTGCTCATGTGGAAACGAAGTCTCACAACGATCAACATTTTAGGATCCACAGAGCAGGAGATCCACGCTACGGTTGAGGTAAGAAACACTAACTTCTCTTGGCTTCTATCTGCAATCTATGGTAGTCCTAGACTTACTGAAAGGACAATTCTATGGAGAAATCTGGAATCTGTAGCAACCAGTTGTGACTTACCATGGATAGCAATAGGAGACTTCAATGAAGTTCTGTCAAGCGACGAAAAGAAAGGAGGAGCCCCACTAAATCCCAACAGAGCACTTAGATTTGCAGAAACCCTCAACAACTGTGCTCTGTCAGATTTAGGATTCATGGGTCCCCGTTTCACTTGGACAAACCTCAGACAACCACTAGGACTCATCCAGGAAAGACTAGACAGAGCTGTGGCAAACCCTCTCTGGCGCCAGGCTTTCCCAAATGCGGAAGTCAAACACCTCCCTCGCGTCCACTCTGATCATTGTCCTCTACTCATTGTTTTTAACCCTGAAAACATAGATAGGACCCCAAGGCCTTTTAGATTTGAAACCATGTGGCTCTCCCACCCCTCCTTCACAAACTTAGTTAAAAAATCATGGGAGGAAGGAGGTGGAAAACTTGAAACAACTGTTCAGCGCTTCCAAGTAAATGCACAAAACTGGAACAAAGAGGTCTTTGGAAATGTTTTCCGCAAGAAAAAATCACTTTTATCTAGACTGGAGAAAGTACAGAAAGAACTGGCTGACTCTCCTACACTTCCTCTCGCTGATTTGGAAAAATATCTACGAAGGGAGTACATCTTAACATTGGAAAATGAGAGGAAACTATGGTTACTAAAATCAAGAGTTAACTGGCTCCTGGAGGGTGAAAGAAACACAAGATTTTTCCACATCACAACCCTCATTAACAGAAGGCGAAATAAAATCTCTGCTCTAAAAGATCAAAGGGGAATGTGGCTTAGTGACCCTAATAGTTTAAGGTCTTTGGTACACTCACACTTCCTAGACATTTACTCAACAGACCTTACCTCCTCCCCTTTGCTTCTTCGCCTCCCTGGAAACTTAACAAAACAAATCCCACCTGAGGCTTACCAAGAGCTTTTAAAACCAATATCTGAGCGAGATGTCTTTCAAGCCCTTCAGCAGCTGAAACCAAACAAAGCACCAGGGCCTGATGGTTTACACCCAGTGTTTTTTCAAAAAAACTGGGAGATTGTTGGCCTCTCCTTGATTCAACTCGTGCAAAATATTTTTCAAGGAAAAGACTTTCCGGAAGGGGTCAATGACACGCTCATTTCGCTGATACCAAAAACTCCCCACCTGGAAATTGTTTCCCATTTCAGACCAATCAGCTTGTGTAACACAAGTTATAAGGTAATCACCAAAATCTTGGTGGGAAAAATCCGTCCCCTTCTAGATGACTTCATCTCCCCCTTCCAATCAAGCTTCATCCCTGGAAGGAGAGCAGCGGATAATGTAATTCTCCTAAGGGAGGCCATGGCTGCTCTCAAACATAAAAAGGGACGAAAGGGAGTGATGATCTTAAAACTTGATCTGGAAAAGGCATTTGATAGACTAGATTGGGGCTTTATACGAAATATCTTAACAGTTTTCAACTTCCCTCCCCCCTTTGTGAAATTAATCATGAAATGCATCACTTCACATCAAATACGAGTCATGTTCAATGGGGGCTGCCTACCATGGTTTAATCCATCAAGAGGTGTAAGACAAGGGGACCCACTATCCCCTTATGTCTTCATTCTATGTATGGAATTCTTATCCTTGCTGATTGACTGGGAAATGGAACAGGGCAACTGGAGAGGCATTTCACTTGCTAAAAGCACTTTTTCCCTATCACATCTCTTGTTTGCTGACGACATCATACTGTGTGGCCAAGTAGATGAGGGAACAATCGGGGCCATGCAAAGGGTCATTGAAACCTTCTGCAGGCTGTCGGGACAAAAAATTAATTTTTCTAAGTCTAGAGTGATCTTCTCGGAGAACACAAGTCAATCATGCAAGCACTTGATCACATCTACTCTTAACATCAAAGAGTCAGATAACCTAGGCAAATACCTAGGCTTCCCGATGGACCTAAGCTCAAGAAACTCTTCCACCTTTGACTTCCTGATTGATAGATTCAAAGGCAAACTAGCGGGTTGGAAAACCAAATTGCTATCAAGAGCTGGAAGAGTGACTCTCATAAACTCTGTACTCAGCTCGATCCCCACACATATCATGCAATGTACCCTTCTCCCACAGAAAACCTGTAATGCAATGGACAGACTCACCCGAAACTTTCTGTGGGGAAGCTCAAAAAATGGGGCAAAAATTTATTTAGTGAACTGGCAAACAGTCACCCTCCCCAAAAATGAGGGGGGGTTGGGCATAGTGAAGTCAGAAGGAAGGAACCTAGCTCTTCTAGGAGGCCTAGCATGGAGAACTAAGGAAGATAATCGACCTTGGGCTAGAGTCCTACGGAGAAACCATCACGGAACCAGAACATCCAGTAGGGCCAGTAACCTGAATAGAAGGGCTCTAGAAGTAGGGCAGAGACTGTGCGCTCTCGGAAGCCGATGGTTGGCTGGTAATGGTTCCAATATAAACTTGTGGCATGATGATTGGAGCGGTCTCGGTCCCTTGCGTGGCCTCATTTCGGGGCCTTTAAACGAAGCTGAGGGTATGCGAACCCTCAGCTCCATTGTTGATGACCAAGGGCGATGGGACACTTCGGCACTATCCTTTTGTATCCCTGGAAACATCTGGGAACTCCTCTGTAGTACACCCAGAAGCCTCCAAAGGGATGGCCAAGACAGATTAGTGTGGAAACACTCAAACAATGGAAGATTCTCCTCCAAATCAGCATATCAGCTGATCTGCCACCTGAATTTGACAAAAAAATCTGAGAACTGGACCTGGCTATGGAAATCCTCCATCCACCCCAGGATTCAGGATTTCCTCTGGCTCTGCTGCCACCATAAAGTGGCCATAGCCTCGCATTTGAGGAACAGAGGCATGAATCTTGAAGCAACTTGCCCTTGCTGCCAGGGAGCTGATGAGGATTTGGATCATATTCTTAGACTCTGCCCAGTGGCTTCTCGGTTCTGGGAGAAGCTGGGAGTCCCAACATCCAAAAAAGCTTCTTTCAGAATTGCACTCCGTGACTGGATACAAGTGAATTGCATGGCCTACGAAATCCACAGCCTATCCATCCCGTGGAACCTGATCTTCCCAACAGCCATCTGGCTGCTTTGGAAGCAAAGGAACCGAGTAGTATTTGAAGGCTGTCGGACGAATGACGACCTGCACCACTTGTGTTTGCAAACTGCAGCAGAAGCTTTCGCAGTGCAGAATTGCAAGAAGTCCTCTCTGCCAAAAAAACTGATTGAGATTAGCTGGACAACGCCCCAGAATGGATGGTTCAAACTCAACACCGACGGCTCAGCGCTCGGCTCCCCCGGGAAAGCAGGAGCTGGTGGAATCATCCGGGATGACTATGGACAGTGGAAGATTGGTTTCAGCAGAAACCTTGGTATCACAAACAGCCTAATTGCGGAGTGGTGGGCCTTTCGAGACGGCCTACGAATAGCCAGGGAGTTAGGAATCCAATTCCTTGAAGTGGAATTGGATGCCAAAGCTGTTTATGATCTATTTTTATCTACTTCGGATGAGAACTTGCTACTAATGCCTTTTGTCTCGGACTCCAGGAACCTCAGTCGGGAGTTTCGTGGCTTCAAGCTGAGGAACATCTATCGGGAAGCGAACGGAGCAGCTGATTTTCTCTCAAAACACGCGAGAGACAATGTTGACCTTCTGCAAGATGTTGTTCTTTTTGATCACCCATTCGGGGAGCTGTGTAGCATTCTGCTAGGTGATGCAATGGGTCTCACCATCGATAGGATGGTCCCTTCTGATGTAACCACTACTGTTGGTGTTACCTAAACATTATCTTTAATATTATTACCTTCCTTATCAAAAAAAATATTATTACAATTGGTTTACAAATTAAAAAAAATTAAATAAAAAGTAGAGAGCCTATTTCCAACGGAGGCGCTGATGGCCACCATCTCATGATATCCTAAACTTCACATTTTTTTAACAAAGAAACATGACATTAAATAAGAAATGAAAATTAATTTGGGATTGACCTAGTGGTTCTTCCTCATTAAATTCTTAAATGGGTGATCTAATGATCAAATTTTAGGTTGGGAGGGTGGACGAGAATTTTCCTAGAGATCCCGGCCCAACTATAGATTAGTCTCGAGGTACGTTTCGACTTGTCCGGAGATATTACGTGGTGCAAATAAAAAAAATAAGAAACAAAAAAAATCCTCACCTAAATCTACCGATTGTACTTACCAAAGGCGAAGAACTAAAAAGTGAGAGTTTCATGTACCTCTTCTTTGTTTTTAAATATTTATCTGAGTCTGATAATGATTCTCGACGAACTGTTTGGCTGCGGTCACCTTCTGCATGTTCAAACTCCCACACTCCGCTTTAAGATGTCTTCTTTTATTTGGTCCGATTTCATGTCCTAGTGATCACAATGGAGATAGAGACCATCTCTCTTTTTCTATTTAAATTTTAATATTTTAATTTGTAAATTAATCGCAGAGTTCGACTTAGAAAATAGTGATACATGGAATATGTCTATATCAGTACTTAACGATTTTGTTCAAATAGAAATAACTTTTAATACTTTGGTTCGATTTTAAAAAACATTGAAAACTTGTAATTTTTTATTTTAAAATGAAAAGGTACTGTTGTATTTGGAAAACTGTCCAAATCCCATGTTTTTGGTAAAATTTACCCTAATTATATTATTGAAAATTTTCTAATAATAAAATACAAAGAAACACAAAATTGTTTGTTGATATCCAATAGAGATGCAAGCAAAAAAGGAAAAATTGAAGAACCCTGTTAAGATATTGACTCGGAAAAAAAACTAAAATTTTGAATTATTATTATATAAAACCAGGGGATGATCCTGTGCTTCGCGGTGGAACCTTAGGAAAAGTTTTTGCATACAGTTGAATGTAAATGTTAGAAGCTCATGAAATGAATTGAATTAAGTGCCATAGAATGCAAGAGAGAGATCATATACTTCCACTCAACAAATCTGTGAGGTTGGAAAAAGGAGTTTTATTCCTGTTACTCTTATCCGTGACCATGACATAACCAACATGCTGCTTCCCGTGATGTGTGACAAAATCCACTCTGCTGCATCATTAGCAGCAAGGGACAAATCTGAGCATCATTAGCCACAGGGAAAGTGCCACATATCTCACAAAGACGCATTCTTCTCCTGTGCAAGACATCAGCACCATCTCAAAGGCGCACCTTCTTCTATGTCACTATCAGTTCCTTCTCATTCGGTGTAGGCTGTATTGCAGCAGTCTTCTCAGCCGTAGGACGAGTTCACTTTCTTTCCATACTCAGTATATTTTTCTCTTCTTCCTAGGGTAGGGTGTTGCATGCTCTTATTGTAGGTATGGCCTCCCCATCTTAGAAGGGACGTGGCACTTGCTTCATATTGCATCAGCTGCACAACTCACCTTCCCCGTACACATGCAGGGCATGCACCAGTATCGCAGCATCTCCACTTCATCCTACTCGCTTCTAAATCCTGATTCACTTTCGAACGAAAATTCCCGCTCCCCCTTTCTCTCGGCTCGTCTCGTTTTCATTCCATTAGGGTCTCGGCTCTGCCCTTCGATCGCTAACTCCCTCCGGGACTCCTCAT
>JAOYND010029851.1:0-12082 GCA_025802135.1 Lagerstroemia fauriei | reverse complement strand
AAGTCACTTTTTAAAAATGACCATACCTGAATTATTGCCTATTGGCATACATATATACTTGACAATGTCGAAATGTTTTCCTATGTTTTTCCAGTTGACCACGATGCGTAAGTCTATGACCAGCGGTTCTCAGCCTTCAAATTGCAGACGTCATTGACTTAATGCAACTTTTATCAATGACGTAATTTTATACGTAAATTAGGAATTGCTATCTTTTCTCCCCTTTTCTTCCTTCCTTCTTTGAAAAGGGACTGCCCGTAGTGCATGTGATTCAGTCACCACTGCTACGTAATACTTGCACTCTCGTGTTCAATCGTGGATTTATCAGATAAACTGAACGACAAGTACGTAGTAACATTGACCCCGCAGATGTAGTACCACCAAATATCTAGTATAGTAGTATAAGAAGTTGATATCCGCTAAGGTTCAAGTTCAAACAATCATTTCTACCAATTTTACTTGGAATGAAACTCGAACATGAAATTTTGATCCCATCAAATCATACGTGAGTGAGTTCTGAACCAACTAAGTTACCGTGATTGGTGATAGAAGGATCTACCATTTAATCTCTCTTAAGGTTCTCTATGAATAAAATATTAACCCGCTACCTATAAACCAGAATGTCGGCAATGTATTATTAAATATTAATTCCCATATTAGGATAAGGATGAGATATTGTTGATTATAAAAACAATATTTTATTCCTCAACTTACATTAAACATATTTGACTTTTTATTAGACCATCTTGACTAATTAATATAAGGTAGAGAATGGAGGGATGAGATGAGAATACATGGCCACCGGAAGATCGAATTCACGGGAGTAACAGATAAATATTTATTATTTGTTCAGAAATTATAGTATTCAATTTACCTATTTAATATATATACATACATATAGATGATCTCATAAGATATAATAAATGTGTATTATAGTTCTTTAAATTATATAAAATACCATGTAATTATTATTAGTACATATCCACATTCTTCCTATGGCTAACAAAATCTTAAATTCCATTTGCCGTCTACTTTACACAAGAAGATCTTCTGGGAAACGATCATATTACGTGTTAATGATGACATGATATATATCTGTTCAATCAAAATTTGACATGTAATCAATAATCATACATATATAATTACTAAATCCTAAAATTTTCATAAAAAATATAAAAAAATCCTAACAATTGATAAACCACAATTGAACAAATATATAAATAGTAAATTCTGATTGGATGAATATATCATATCAGTATTATCTACATGCATAGTATGACCACTCCGTTAAACATTTTCTCACTTTGCACTGGCTAAAGCCAGAATTCAGAGGTTGCTAAGTACAGAGGATGAATCATATTTTACCGTTAGCGAATTCAAAACTAAAGATAAATTTATGATTATTAATCGGCTAAAATTAAGAATATAAGGTAGAAAAAGATTTGTCGTACATATGTCCAATGACTATCTAGAAAAGCCAGATTTTAAGCTTCATGAGGTACGTGGATCGAAGAAATGCCCGGCTTTCAACGTGCATCTGTCGTGTTGAATGTTTGCCGTAAAATATGTTAGTGGAGGTCGCAACGACCATTACATTCTCTTAGATTGACAAAATTACCCCTCATTATTGGGACATTTAGTCCCAGAATAAGTGCGATAAAATTGTACAAAATCCGTAGCTCAATATGATAATTCAAATGATACATTTCGTAAAGGGGACATTTTCTGTGACAATTTCATAAACGATGGGTAAATAAGACATTTCAAATTAATTTGACAGCCGTCGAGATTTTCGTCCGTATTTTCAACGACAGACGTCCAATACGATATACGTTGAAGAAAAAAGTTATCAACAGTTACTATAAAAATAGAAATAAGAACTTGTGGTTGAAAGTGAAATTCAAACTATTCGAATTATTAACGCAAACATTTGTCCTTAAGACACACAAAAAAAAAAGACACAAACATTTGTCGGTGGCAGGCAACATCGACACGTGTTATATTAGACTCTGACCGAACCCGGACTGCACATAACGTAGCTATCTAGGTTGTTACGGAGTTGCACTCAAACAAATCAAAGCAATTCCCGTTTTCATTGGTCGATGCCAAATACTCGAGAAGGGTTGCTGTCTTGAAAGGCAATCGAGGCTCATGCAGAAAATAGTGCACATCTTAATCCCACCTAGTTTCTTATTTTAATTTCTATATTATCTAATATCTAAAAAATATTGACGAATTTTAACTGTACTTTTTTTTATTGGATGTATAAGAATTTCGACTCCACGTGCATTCTAAACGGTAAAATTAATGAGTGATAATATCAAATTATTTTATATTTCAAGAGTCTTTTTATTAACTTCTCACCATTAATTTAATCTTCAATGTCCACTCTCACGTATCCGAGAGAGTTTTTTATTTATCGGGTATACCCGTGACATTGATTACGTGATATTAGAAACTAATAAGATTAAACCATTTCAAGATTTTTAATAGAATTCTTAAAATAAAAAAAATGAAAATAAATAAATCTTATTGGTTTCACACTAATTAAGCAGCAACACGTGGTATACCATCACATGTAATACTTTCTCCACGCATCCTTCACTAACCATGGACCGTTGAGCATCCGCTCTCAACCGCCAACCTCGAACTGAATATTCTTCTTTCATATTCAGAAGATGGAGGATAATTGACCACATGAAGGGGCTTTTATTCTGTTCTCGAGTTACTAACTGACCATGAGTCCAGCATCTTTCTTCAGTAGTACTTTGGCTCTGACGACCACGTGCTCTAAGGTCGGAGAAAATGTGAGATAAGAACTGACCACATTCCATAATTTTTTAAACATTTTTTCCATATGAGATTTTTTTTTGTGTGTACCACTGGTATCTAAAAATTTATTAGGCTACTGATTAATCCAATTCGAGCTGGGTCGGCCCATTTAAGGGGTAAAGCTCTCCCGATATGAGTTTTCTCCATCCACAAATACTCGAACCCGAGACCTCTGCTTAAGGGAAATAGTGTCTTACCACTTAAATAAACTCATATTAGTTCTATATAAGATTTAATCATTCAAGAGTGACTAATCCAATTTCTAGTTATTAGATTCAGCCCCACAAATTTCTTATTTTACACTAAGCCTCGGTCAATCAATGCCTTTCCCCGTCTAGCTGGTAAGAAGCTTCTTGATATTCAAAGTCCTTATATTCGTGAGAGAGTCTATACGTTCGTCCCGTATATCATCAAGCAAATCGATTGGTGCACGCAAGGCTGGATTTATTAAGTTTTGTCAAATTGCAAATAATTCTCTCTTTCTTAACAGAAAATTGACTGCACTTGGCAACAACAACAGCTGCAAAATTGATTAGTTTAATTAATGATGTCTTGACTCTTTAGGCACAAAAAATTAATCATGTTTTGACGATTATTACCGCTTTGCAAACAAATCAGCAAATTCAGAGGAAGGTGCAACCTAGAGATTGGAGGTTTAATTTTCACCATGAAAGTTATATGTCGCTTTTATTTTTCCTTATCTCCTATCATTTTATTAGACGTATAAGTCTCCCCTATCATTAAAAAATCAGCAAATTCTTGTATAAAAGAAAGGGTTTATAGCACAATCACTGAATCGTTAATAATCAAACGGCTTATAATTAAAGAATAGACAACTCATAATTAATTTTCTTACATGTTGCACGGTCAAACAACTACATTATAGAATAATGATTATTGAAAGCAGTAGTAGTACAACTCTTTGAATTTTGAATTGAAAATACAAAACTTCAAATTAGGGTTACAACTTGAACCGCACAGTGAATGTTTTGCGGTCTTCCTTGAACAACCGCACGTGTAAATTTCTGTGGAAGTATAGGACGTTTCGATTTAATAATGATTTAAGTAAATCTGATAGGGTTCGTTATTTTGAAGCGTTGTCCCATCTTTTTCTAGACGATCACGATAAGTGAATTTAAGACCAGATTGGTCCGAGTCTTTAAGCCTTTCAATTGCAGACGTCATTGACTTCCTGGGCAAGACATAAGGAAGGAAGGTCTAGGGCTGCCGATGGACTTTGATCAATGACGTACACGTACAAGCAATTTAGGAATTTGATGGTTTTTCCTTTTATCTGTTTTGTACGGAATTATGGGTCTGGGAGTGGATAAGAGCAAGAAGGTATTAAAAGAGTACGAGAAGTTTTGTCGAATATTTTAATTTCAGATCGATAGCAATATTAACCTTATTAATAAGTAATAAATTTTTTGAAGGATGAAGAGATATGGAAAAGCTGACCTTGTTTGTGGGCCTCCGGACCGGAGATATTGATTCGAGTCACTCTTCACGAGCGTACTGAACATCTAGCCTGAAAACACTATGAAAAGTACCCAGTGGGCATGCCTAGCTCGAACTTTAATTAATCATGACTTATTGAATTTTTGAATATTAGTAGTATAGATAAAAAAATTAAGAAAAAACAAATAGCTAGGAGGATGGTCCAATTCAACTTTTTGGCGCTCAAGTCAATTACTAAATGGAAAGAAAGAGCAGCGAAGGTAACAACAGGTAAAGTGAAAAGCCCAACAGGTTCAATGTGTCAGGTTATCCACAAACAAAAGAGACTGAAATTTATTTTTTATTAGAACTTTAGCTAATCTAATTTGAGATAGATCGATCCATTAAGAATGGTAAAATTCTTCGATGTAAGTTTTTTACATTTATAAAAATTCTAATCCGAGACCTTTATTTAAGAGAATTAAGTGTCAAATTACTTGAATCAATTTATACCGGCGACATTAATCTATTTCATTGCATGTGATTTTTACTTTTTATTGTACCCCCACCCCCAAAGTTATAATGGAACCGAGGTAAGTAGAACTCATGGGTGTGTTCATAAACTCGATAAAAAGATTGTTTGATATATCCGTAAACACTGTCATATTATCAAAAAAAGTCAGTATTTTTTATAGAAGATAAATGTGATGTGGTATTTTTTATTAATATATTGAAATAATTATTGATCGTATTTTGCGGATAATGTGATGAAATCGGTTTAAATTCTATGAGATAAAAATGTCTTTCAAAAGTATAATACAGGTTTTTACGTCCTGTATTCCTTTTTCCATAGTATATATTTTGTTAATTAAATATTAGAAAACTTTTATTCTTTATAGTTACTTTACATATTCTACAAAAATTACGTCCTTTCTATTTAATTTAACTTATTCTAATCTATGTATTATATGTAGAAGTATGAATTCAGAAATTACTTATGCATGCTTTATTTTTATTTTTATTTTTTTAATAAATTAATAGCATGTCAAATTTATTCAAATATATGAGAATTAAAAAAATTAAATATGTGAGGCTTTCCACCCGCGAACGTAAAACATAACCAAATTGAATACGTGTACATGTCCACAACCAATCAATAATTGTTCTTCTTTTTATTTTTTATAATTTTAAAGAAAAATTTACGGATCCTTTCCCAAATAATTGTGATCTAATATCTTTCCTAACGAAAATGATATTATTTGCACAAAATCAAGTGAATTTATTTTTTATATGTACCACTGATATCTATAATCCCACTGAACAGATAAATTTATTTCTTTTAATACGATATAGCTGCTCAGCTAAATAATTTATTAATTTACGCACCGAAGAGTTCTTAGATACTTCATAAATAATTATATGATATATTAGATGATGGACCGTCTTCATTGTATACAATAAAACTTCTCACGAAGGAGAAATTATGAAATAAAATAGCATACTTAATAGCATTTAAGTGATTCAAATCTCAGCCTCATACGATTTAGCAGGTCCAAGATATCATGTTCGAGTACCTTCTACATGTCTGTGTCAAAACATCTGTTAGAAATTTATTCATTGGTCTCAAAGTTGAAGGACACTGACTTCATGTATTACGTTGGGCGGCCTTTAGCAATGTCAGGGTGAACGAAGAGACCAGAACGGAGCACTGGTTGTTCAGTACATTCGATATGTTCGCAATTAAACACGAGAGCTCAAGCATCACGTACCTGGGTAACAACGGCCACCCTCCTTTTCTACTATAAAGAAGAGGATAAAACCAAGACCAACATGAATTGGTTGAGATGATTCGATAACTCTTCCCCTTAAGTAAGGTACCGGATTTGAGTCTTGATAATGGAAAAAAAAAATTGATGATCAGGAGAGCTCTAAACCTTAGCGGACCAATCGGCTCGAATCGGAATTAGATAGAGTCAATGAGACTTTTAGAGATCATATAGTATAGGTCAAGAAGAAAAGATAGCGTTGATCTTATTTGGTATATGCGTGGACCATGCTACGTGCATGCAACTAGCACGAAATCTCGATAACAATCAATCTTTTGACTAGAAATTGGATGGCTTGGAACGAAGATGACAAGATTAGGGCTTCTAATCAGATTCCTTCTTAGAATTTATGTCCGCCTTTACAAACATCGACCAAAAGACAGTTGTCGGGATCGGTCATTCAAAATAAGGAAGCCGAAACCATCTGCCCAAATCTACCAAACCATCTCCGTTGTTAGATAACCAACATTGAATCAGCTGACTTTTGTTCTTAATTTAGACGACTTGACTCTCACAAGAGTTTGGTCAACTCACGTTTGTTACATTGTGATATGCTACATGTCCATCTGGGACTGACCCGGGAAATTGGTACAAGGGACGAAACTTAATAGAGCGAGATGATAGATTTCCAAGGATGAAATTAGATAATTTAGTCAAAATTAGATAAAAAAATTAGTAAAATTTGGATTACCCTTTAAAGATTTTCCCGAGTTTAGGGAGGCGATGGCCTTGGCACCCCTAATTTATCCCCGATGTCCATTGTCCACGCAACACCGTGGCCATCTGAGCTGCCCGCTGGTTGACTTTGTACAATGTTTGATGAATAATCTCGTCCTCGTCAAAAACTCCTATGATTGTACTGACAAAAATTCGAGCTCATTGTTACTTCTTATTATTTTAATTGCTCGATCAAATTGATTTATGATCACGTTGTAAAACCCAATTAAAGGATCTTCGAGCATCTAATTTTTCCCAAAGTAAATATAACCAGGTCCCCTGTTGTAATCGTCAATGATAGTGAGAAAACAAAGATTTCCAGATAGAGAAGAGATTTTATAATATCTCCAAAAATCACAGTGAATTAACTTTAACAAATAATCTGCTTTGTTAGCAATGTTCGAAAATTTTGAGCGAGTTTACTTCGCTCGATGACAAGTGTCTCAACCTTTATTCTCATCTAGAATCAAATCCAAACCAGGAAATTAATTTACTTAAAGTGCAGGATGCCCGAATCTCCAATGCATCATGCCTAGATAGTAAATCCCCCTTGAGCTCATCCACTCCAATGGACCTCCTCAAGGCGCAGTCCTGTATGAGAAAAATATCAGGTAAGGATGTTACTCGACATTAGTGATGTGTAAATTAGTTTTACAACGGAAATCAAATTGCAATCAAATCCGGGCACCGATAATACAGTATTCAAAGAAATTCGTCCAAGACTAATTGTTCTTATTCTTATGGATTGCACTGATTTTCCAATAGGAATGTACACGAGAGTGTAAATTTTCACTGAGCCTACAAGAGTTTTAAGCCTGTTATCACCTAAAAGTCTAAGTTATCAACTGGTGATATCTAATTTATCTTATAAACTCATGATTACACTCATATCTTATCGATGTGGGATGACACCTCATCTCAGGCACAGCATATTAAGGGAGTTAGCCCAGCTCAGATACCATGTTAAAGTTTATGTATTATGAGCGGACTGTCTGTGAAGTCGGCGACTGGACCGGGAGGAGACTACCGGAGATGGATCCGTGCTTACATCGCCGGAGGCGGGTTCTAGTTTATGTTAATCATTGTCGTGACTAGGTGCTCATATATTATATTAACTGTTAGTGGGCCTTACAAGAGGTTTGGCCCGTTTCCATCCAAAAGTCGAAGCTGTTAGGTGGTAGTGTCGAATTCTCTTATAAATCGGGATTATTTCTATTAATTGTCTAATGTGAGAAGGAGCCACAATTGTTCTCGAATTCGTAAGTCGTTGTGCACAACCCGTAATGCGCATATCGATAGGCTCCGGTTTCAATAATCCATTCGTAATTCATTAAAACAAAACTGTTACCAGAGGGTGTCCGACAATTATCTTCATCGGTGCCGATTATACTGAGAAGACGCTGAAATTGAGAGCTAAGGATCCGGTTCTGTCTGGAGTGTTTCGCTTCTGTCCATACTAGTCCGTTCTTTCTCAACCCATACTTGAGTGGAATGGGCTTGGAATTGTCTCGGCAAATAGGCAGAAGGAATTGTAGATGAAGAACTATTGACCTTTGCCACTGTTGATTGGCGTGGGAAATTGAAGAAGGAATTATGTTCACTACTATACGAAAATCAAAACGGTAGGGTCGATCGAAAATCTCATATCATATAAAATATCCACCTACACTTACAAGAGATTGAATCTCATATATCCAATCCAAAAGTTTAAGTTATTAAGTGGAAGTACACAATTTTTTTATAAAGCAGGATTATTTCTACTCAATGTTTGATACAGGATTCATTCTCAGTAGAGTTCGATAATGTTTTTTCCAGAAATTTAAACCACATTAAAATGGAAAACCAAGATGCGTTAATATGCTTGAGGTAAATACCAGAGAGAATTCACTTTGGGAGAGCTTTACCCCCTAGTGAGCTCTCCTGACTCGAACTTGATTAGTCATGGCCCGTTAACACTCTGAATACCAGTGGTGAATGGTTATTGCGATCCACTTTTGTGCAACCAAACAAGGGGAATGGAATGGGGAGAGGAATGACAATTCTGATTATATTACATTTCGTATGACCAAACAGTGTCTTAAAGTTTTATAGAACTCATAACTCATTATTGCTCATTAAAAAAAAAAAACATGACTCTTTATTGTTAGGAAGACAGCCATTTGAAACCGAGCCCAAAAACTATTCATGGGACCGACCACAGCTTAATCTCATGTGTTTATAGCCTCGGGGCTGTACTGCCCCTAAGCAAAAATTTCACCTTCTATAAGGTGTGCACGATCGAGCAGTTGATCGGAGCCCCGACGTTAGATTTCTCAAATGTCAATTTGGACTAGTAAACATCCCGTCGGCACCCACCACCCTTCCGGTCGGGATTGTCAGTGCATATTGCCAAGTGATGGAAGACCCCCACCATTCAAAAGTAACAAAAGTGTGTAAGATTATAGATCAAAACTGACCTAAAAGAGGTTTGACACTAAAAACAAAAAGGAATTATAGGTTTTGAGGATGAAAATGGCCGTTTCCATCGACAGTTTCCACCGTAAATTTGCATTTTCATATGGGCCTCTCCATGTGTCGTGTCTTTCCTCTTGGGCTTTGTCCTGATCAGCTCTACCTTTGGGACATCAGATTCCGTACGTTTGATTGACGTAGATGACTGTAATGCAAGTAGGGATGTCAATGGGGCTAGGTGGGTCGGGTATCTGGATACTTGAACTCGTCCCGTACCGAACCGATCTGTTTATAAGAAAAATAATACTTATTATGTAAAATGTAATTTAAAATATGATATAAATTTACTTATTTATAATTGTATGGTTGAATAATTTAAACAAATTAAGAATTTACACAATTTTTATAAAATAAAATGATTATTACTCAATTTATTAAGATAAAAGTATTCGTAAATTAGGTAAAATTAATTTTAAAATATTTAATTATATAATATAAGGTCGGACGGGGCGGGTCTCATGGGTCCGGGTCAAATTCACACTCCTAAATGCATATGTGGTTGACTATGGCTGTGCGCAGGTATAAGATAGATTCAGAACCTGCAGGAACCTATTCGATTGGATAGATTCTAGGTAGATCTCAATAATTTTCTGTGAAGTTCCGAGCAATAAATTAATGAATTGATCGGTTCCAATTATGGCGTACAAGGTACCCCAAATCGAAACCATTTAAAATGTTGCACTCTTTACTCAATAAACTTTCATTTTTACATAATAATTATGCATGTTTGATATTTTTATCATATCTAAAGTATCATTATAACTTAGAAATCAGTAATAAACAATAAAATATACTGGAACCATACTTAAAATTATGGTCCACTTGATTATGATAAAATAAATATATAAATGGTGATAATAATTAAAATTTAAATATAATTATTTTATAACTATTAAATCCTACATCGATAAATTTAAGACTAATCTTGGGTTTATAAGATAAGACTTTTGGGTGGAAACGGGCTCAATCTCTTATAAGGTCCATTAATAATAATATAATATTGAGCAATTAACAACGACAATCTCTGACGTAAATCCGGACTAGTCTCTAATAGCCTCTCACTAAAGTAAGCCCGCAAGCGGGCAGTCTCTTTCCAACTCAGTCGCAGACTTGCAGCCTTTACCAACAGTCCACTAGCAAGACACAGTTCAACAATAACTAGTAAACACATGAACTTTTTGGTGCGTGTGTGTGTTAATCTCGACATTGTGGTTCCATGAACTTTTCGGTTCGGATTTTTGTTATAATATCTTGTCACTGAAGTATTCGAGGGCCTTCGAATTAGGATTCCTTCACAAAGAGATGTAGCTAATATCTTGTCACTGACTTTTAATGGAGTTGGGCTGTAGAAGACAAGAGAATTACAGAGAGAGAGAGAGAGTGTGTGTGTGTGTGAGTGAGAGCGAGAGAGAGAGGAGGGCTTGTCCCTGTTAAAAAGCGGCCGTTCCAACCATCTTTCAAGCTTCGTCCGTTGAACGGCCGAGAGAGGAAGAAGGAATTTAATTAAATTTAATTATACAAAAAAATTGGGGATTAATAAACGGAAAATTCCTTCTGATTTTTTTTTTTCTGGATCAGTTCAATAAAATCTAAATAATTCATGATCGAGCTGGATCATTTTTTACTAGAGGACAAAACTATTTTAAGCGTAGATCCATTTTCTATTCAAAATGTAGAGTTTGCATTGGGCCTATAAGAAATTGGATATGTATTGGCCGTCTATATTCGTGCTCGAGCCTAATACTGTGTGAGTCTGCACGATAATATAATCTAATATTTTATACATTTTTCACTAGACCCGTAAGGGATTAGTTCCATTATCACTTAAAAAAATCTTAGTTTATGAGCGGCGGTATCCAATTAATTTATATTCAAAAATTCTTTTTATATATTATTGAAGGTCGGATTCAATCCTAGACACAAAATCTTGACTTACTCGTTTCCAGGACTTCACCAACCTATCTCGGTATATTTGATCCTCTCCAATCTAATTAGCTCTTACTCAGACTCCTCAGTCTGTCTTCGATCAAAGCCAACGTCCGATAGAATTCGCATTAGAAGACAAAGATATCAATAGTGGAAGTCAAAATCAGCCATAAGAGAACGATGAGCTTAAAAGCGGTAAGAAAAGCAAGAAAATGAAGCTATATTTGCTTTTATGAGTTCATTGCATATCTATATTAAAGATTTGCATGAATTAGAAGAGTACATTTTTGTTATATTTAAAAAAGATATTTGGATTTCCTATAAATATTCTTAAGATATCTTTTAGATATGTTTAGGAGTATACCTATCATATTATTAGGTTTTTTTTTTATCAGTATATCATATTATTAGGTTATTTATTATTATCTGAAGCTATATTCAAATAATTGATGAATTCTTATTCTCTTTGGTTCTTTAATGATTTAAATGAACTTATCAAAATCATCCGTGGCGTTCGCCCAGCTTATCAATCAATCATTACATAGTTGATTGTAACATTTTCACTATACCAAAATTATTACCTCTATAAGTAATAGATTATAGTTCTACTATTTGAATTTGATAAGGACACGTTCTTGAAAACCTTAGTTACGCAGGTTTCATCATATGTTGGTGAGATTCAATTATCATAATTGATATTAGGATTTATCACGTAGTTGACAAGGTACGTATCACTCTTCCCATTACGCAATCTATCCTTCTTCTCCCCTTTACTCTCAATCACAACCCCTAAAATATACTAACTAAAGGAACACTGAAAAAGGAATAGTAAA
>JAOYND010029850.1:0-22268 GCA_025802135.1 Lagerstroemia fauriei | reverse complement strand
GTCCTTAATTTTTTGACCAACAAGAATGTATAAGATGGGCTGCTATTGTTAAGAAGTGAAAATTCCAACTATTGCTTTCTTATTGCATTTCATGCCAAAATATCAGATCATAGCACCATTCTTAGCATCAAACATTTGAAGCTAAAGCAAGATAGGAAGTTTCCACTTCTAGTATATTTTACCTCCAGTTAAAATTAAAAATAACATTTATATATACAAGGGATAGTTGAAGTCAAAGGCGTACAAGAAAGCATTCGTAGTGTGGTTTGGACAAACTTGTTGAAGCTCATCGTCCACGACATAACCACTTAATCTTTGTCGAAGTAGCAAAATGCCATCACAAGATGTTCCTCAAACTCAACCTTGTTAAGTTGTATGATTCTGACAATAAATTTTACATGATCTATGTTGCGATAAAATAGATAACTAAAAGGCACGCAAGTATACATATCGCTTCAAGTAACAAAGTGATGAATAAGAGATCGTTCCCACGAGGACTGTGTCAAATTTCACTAAACAATAATTCAAACAATTAATTCTAAGTTAGGTAAGTCGTAAATTAAGAATGCAATTAAAAAGTAAATTAGCAAGTAAACAAAAATAGGAAAGAACACAATAAAGTCAATCAATATTTGTGGGCCTCGGGCTCACAACTTCCCTCAATCCTAATCCTAATCCTGAATTGACTCTCTACATGCGATTTATTGCTTAGTTATTATTCTAGGGTCTTATATCTCCTTACCTACCTCTCTGCTTAATAAGGACGTACTTTTAGGACGATATTAACCACTCTATCTCTAGGCCATTAGCATTAAGAAGCTTAATGAGCACGATCCCTAATTTAGATACCTAGGCTGATAGGCTAATTTCTCGTGTCGCTAGGCAAGCCTTCTTGAGGTTCGGAATTGAGGGCTTGAGCTAGTTGGCCTAACTGGATCTCCATATTACAGATTTGTGATTGTAAAGCAACAATTTGATTAGAATTAACTTGAACAGCAGCATGAGTAGCTTGAGAGGAACTTGTAAAATTAATTAAAGTTTTTCTTCAAGTATGTCTAGGCGATCTGAGGCCAATTATTGTTTAGAAGTATGTTGTTGAAGGTTCTGTGAGGAGTTCATGAAATTGTTGAGTGCCTCCTCGAGTCTAGAAAAAGAATCTTAGTCTGAAGGTTGTTGATGAAAGTTTGAAGCATTGTTCCACTCCGATTGCCATGTCTGTTGATTTCTCCACTCATCGTCGGGGTAAGTTCTCCATCTTTCATACACATTATAGGAAGAGTTATTTGAAGAGTTATTATCAAAATAATTCATTGGCTTGGCATAATAAGAACAATCATTAGGTAGGTGAAGTTTTCCACGATAGCCACATGAAATGCAATAGTTTTCTTTAATTTGATTATAACTTGCAATAATTGCATCCCTAAAAGGTCCAACTAACCAATTGAAATTTCTCTTCCATTATTATCCAACAATCAGTTATAATACAAAAAATACAAAATAAAATATATACACAAAAATAAAATAAAATAAAAATAAACTAATAAAATTACATAAAATGCCTAGTCGAAGAAAATTGCTTAATATTAAGGTTAGCGGGAATTGTGAACTTGGTCCCCGGCAACGGCGCCAAAAACTTGTTGCGATAAAATAGATAACCAAAAGACACGCAAGTATACATATTGCTTCAAGTAATAAAGTGATGAATATGAGATCGTTCCCACGGGACCGTGTCAAATTCCACTAAACAATAATTCAGACAATTAATTCTAAGTTAGGAAAGTCGTAAATTAAGAATGAAATTTAAAAATAAATTAGCAAGTAAACAAGAATAGGAAAGAACACAATAAAGTCAATCAATATTTACGGACCCAGGGCTCACAACTTCCCTCAATAAGGACATACTTCTAGGACGATATTAACCACTCTATCTTTAGGCAATTAACATTAAGAAGCCTAATGAGCATGAACCCTAATTTGGATATGTAGGGTGATAGGTTAATCTCTCAATGATTCTCACAAATAATCTCGACCTCTCGCTATGAATTATCCTAAGTTACACTATCTCTGGCATGATTACGACTTCGTCTCTCGAGTTCATCGATCTCCTATTAGATCTAATGGGTGATCAGACCACTAGAAAGCATAAAGAACGAGAATAGTATAAATAACATAAGTGCAACCAATTAACATGCAAAGAGAGAATTGAAATTAAGAAATCAAAAAGAGTTTCATTGCTCACCCTAGGAAGTCAGGATTTTAGTTCATAATCAAATTAAAAAGAAACACAAAGAATAGATTTGGATACATCATGACTAAGGAAGGAAAAGAGGAAAGGAAGAGAAAACTCTTGGATGACTCGAAGTTGATCTCTTGATCTCGAAATCTTTTTGAAGCACGTCTATCCTCTTCTACCTTTGATGCCGTGAATGACCCGATCTTTCTTGGCAGCAAAAAGATATGCAAAAACTGATATGAAAGGATCCTCCCCTAAGTGTGCTGCTAGGTCTAGAATTTATAAGGATAGGGAATAGAATATTACATGTTGCCTAAAATATTTTCCAAATATCTCTACCCTAATAATATTATAAAAAAATATTGTATTTTCCATAGCATGAGTAAGTGAAATCTGTTGTATTGGTATGCCAACATCTCAAAATATCTTCCATATCAAGACTCGGGATTTTTAAGAAGCCCAATATTCTGTGAATATCACGGACTCTTGTGTGCTAAAGAGGGGTCGCAACCCTAAGTCATGACCCACAACTCTGTGTTGCTCTTGGCTTCAAGGAGTCGTGACCCAAGGTTGCGACCCTGGGTTGCAACCCTGTCGCGACTCCTCCCCTGTTCCTTTATTTTTAAGCTTTAATCCAGCTTGGCTCCATAGGTAGGGGCCCACCTTCTTAGTCCGGTTGGCCCTTCATTATATACCTACATCAATAAATAACCCAGAAGTACCAACATTCTTGGAAGAAATTCAAATTAATTAATCATGACTTGATTTCACTCAACCTAGGGAAACAACCAATCATGCATTAGAATCTCATAAAACTCGAACAACTCACTTGAATCTAAGCCTGAAAATATGTTCAAATAAGCATATTCATATAATTAACAATCTATCATCCTAGCATTGTCCACATTGGCTTGTGAATGAAAGATATACAAAACAGATATATTAATACTTAAGCTATGAAACATATGAGAGAAATTTGCAAACTACATTAAATGTTTATTTAATTTTTGTTTGTTTTTTTTAACTCAGGAAGTTCCTAACCAGCATGAAGTTAACGAGGGATAACACTGTATCAAATATATACACAGTTGTAATGTCAATAGAAGAACATCAATACTAATACACCTAAGAATGTTTGCAATGATAGAAGCTTTGAACAACATATCTAATTGATAGAACTACTAAAATTAATAAAAAAAACTTGAAATAGTGCAATAAACTCTGTTGGGATTTGGAAGACGTATATCCGCCGAAGATTGAAAAGACTGAGCGAGAATTAAGTTGTTTGTTAGGGAAGATCTTTATTTGGGGTCTGTTACGATTGTTCCTGATTTTATGCATTAGGTTAGCATGTTATATAGGCCACGAGTAGAGGGTAAAGGGCATGACAGTTCTGTGAGTTTTCTTTCTTGTTTATTCCATCGTCATTCTTGTATTGGAGAGTCCGATTGCCTCTTGAAGAATTCCCACCGATCATTTTCAATTCAATAAAAGTTTGTGGTTCCTATTAAAGTGGCATCAGAGCACGATACCTGGACATGGCGTCTCGGAAGGTCGAAGCTTTGGAGGAGCAAATGGATGCCGAACTGCAACAGTTGAGGACATCCTTGGAGGATTAGCTTAAGGCGTCTGTGGAAGGGCTGGATAATGAGACTACGGCCCAGTTTGCATCCCTGTAGTAGCAGAGTGAGCGATCGAAGCGGCGGGGCGAGGAGATGGAGGCATCGCTAAAGGACATGCTCGGACAGCTATTAGAGATGATGCACACTAAGTAGCCCACCGAGAATCCGAGCTCACAAATGAAGACCGATGGCTCGAATGGAGATGGGTCGAGCAGGAATGGCGAGTCGAGCAGGAATGGCAAATTGAGCAATGACAAAGGGCTAGGCGAGCGCGAGGTGGTTCAGGGAAAAGGCTGGGACATAGGGAAGGCTCGGCGAGTGGGGTTGGACGATCGAGATGCGAGTGGAGGAGACATAATGGGGAGATAGATGGTGGGAGGGCTACCGGTGGTAGGAATTTCGATGAACGGAGGAGGAACGGCCAACATAGAGATGGGAGCTTCTGGCGGCAATAATTGGCGAGCATCATGGGCTATAGTGTTAAACTAAACCAAGGAGATGAGTCACGTTGCCAGGCATATAGAACCTGGTGGACTAAATGGGCTGGGCCAGATGCAGGTAGGCCTAAGAGCGCATCCAACGGGACAGCACAGTAGCCGGATGAGTATATGGCTGATGGGCCATGAGGAGGGGAGCTTCTGGGTGGTCTAGAATAGAGAAGGAGGAGCTGGGCTTGGATTGAGGGTTGATGGGATTGCCTAGAATGTTGGTGTGGGAAAACAGGCCAATTTCGATATTAGACGGGGCCAATTCTCCACCGGCTCGAACAAAAGAGTTGCAGACCCTTCAGCAGCAATGGAGAAGGATGATGGAGATCCAAGGATAGTCTGACCATGGGCCACACACAGAGGAATAGGATCGGGCCAACTCGAAGGGGATTCGCTTATCCAAAAATTAAAAATGCCATTTTCAATGGTGAAGATGCGTACGAATGAATGTATTGAGTTAAAAGGTATTTTGTGGTTATTGGACTCACAGAAAGGGAGAAATTGATGGCTGTTGCGCTGTACTTAGAAGGGAAGGCACTAGCATGGTACCAGTGAAGGGAGCAGTGCCAACAGATTTGCTTGTTGATTGAGTTCAAGGATCGCCTGATGGAGCGTTTCCGTCCAAACTAGGAGGGCGACTTATGAGAGCAATTCCTTGCATTGATCCAAGAAGGCATTGTGATGGAGTACCGAGAAAAGTTCGAATTGATGTCTGGGCGGCTACGGGGACTCTTGAACTCCGTACTAGAAAGCAACTACATGAAGAGGCTTAAGCTTGACATTCATGGTGCACTACGAACCTTGAGGCCAAAAGGGCTAACTAAAGCCATAGAGCTAGCCCAATTGATCGAGGATCAAATGACAACACGAAGGTGGGCAAGGGTTACGACACGGGCAACCTTTCATGAAACAACACCGAGAGTACGTCCATGGGAACACCAAAGACACTCACAGTTGGAATTCCGAGGGAAACAGTGAAGGAACGGAGTAACGGAGGAAGACCCGGCGTTAACTTTAAGCACCTGACGGAGTCATAAATGATGAGTAAACGGGCCAAAGGGTTGTGCTTCTGGTGTGATGAAAAGTATTCACCAGGACCTCGGCGTAAGGGTCTCCAAAACTTGAACCTGCACCAGGGAAGTCGAGTACTGAGGTTCGGAGACTTGTGCAGGCAGGCACTAGGGCAAGTGAGTGCCGAGACTTCCAAGGCCAGCACCTCTCCTCAATTAGCAAGCTAAACACATATAATTCATAGAGTTCAAGGACAACGACCAGAATGCGTACCTATTGATCATAAGTCAATGTCAGCTCACGTACATTGAAAAACTGATACATAAAAAGTAGAATCCCTAATTGTCTTCCTTTGGAGAGGAGCTAGAATGTACCTATGACATTTCCTTGTTCTTTCTCTAGACTTTATGGCCATTCAATTTGCCAATATCTCCTTTTATAGCTCTTGTTAAGTTATTGCTATAGTAGATGGAGCATTTTTGGTAATTAATATTCTATCATGTTGCTACACAATAGTGATCCAAACTCTGTCTTAGCTTGGTTCTAGTAACTTATGTGGCTTCCATAGAGACAGATGAATTTTTTTTGGGATTACTGCTCCCTAAATTCAAGAAAACTCGCAAAATCTTATACAATATTTACTGATTTTATCTATATTTTTATTTGATTGTATTATTTTACCTGCTTTAAAATATGACATTTAACCTTTCTTCAGTTTCGCTCCCCTTGCCTCCATTTTCTAGATTTTCCCTATATGGAGAATATTGAGTCATCAGCAAAGAGTAGATGGGGTAAAATTAGGGCATCTTTTTCTTGAGATATTTCTCCAGATTCTCAAGTAACAAGTGCGATATCTCCCTCTCCCCAAGATCAAACTTCCTTTCCTTATTATACAATATGAGCTACAAAATCAACTAATATGCTTGCCTTCCAGTTTATTAAGCAAACCCTAATTCTTCACGACTTCTTCTTCATTTGTCTAATCTCTTGAGAAAATTGGGTCTTATTTATCATGGAGGTGCACTCTTCATGCTTGTGAAGGCTCCAAACAATATTTTGTTTAATATTTATAACAACTTAGCACCTTACATTAAAGTTAGGCAAAAAAATCCAAAAAATTCATGGGAACAGTTTCTTAAACCCTAAACCCAATTTTTAATATAGTGAAATTTTACTGTATGTTTTTGCACCCAATGTTATTTTCTTTGGGTAATATTTGATTTGACTAATTTTATTTATATTATTAGACTTATTTATGTATCAAAGTAATTATTACAATACGGCCTAAGTCGTGATTATTAATTATAATTGATTTTTTATTATTATTCTCATTTTTTAACTATATATTGAAATCATACTTGAAAAATCACTCAAAAATAAATAAATACATGCCAAAAAAGTTGAAGCTAGAGAGTTATTAATTGGGTCGGTTCGACCCGAAATTGAACCAGTTTAATTCAAAACCGGCCAGAATCTATTGTGGATCGAAATCGACCCGAGATTATATGGTTTCCTAACGATTGCAGTCTGGGAATGAAAAGTTAGATCGTTGAACCGGCCCGGCCCAGCCCATTCGAGGTTCGGAGCTGGACCGAAATTGTGAACCAGTCTGAAACTGTGAACTGGACCCGATTAGCCCCAATTGAACCGTGAATCCATTATGATTATGTATATTTAAATATAAATATAATATCGGGATACGTACATACATATATTTAATACTAATTTAATTTAAAATAAAAATAGAACAGTATATAACTCTATTTTAAAATTTTAAAATAAATAAAAATAATTTACACTTGTTCGGCCGGAATCGAACCCGCGTAGTTATCCACTGGTTGACCTCCCGCCCGATTAACTACTTTATTTGGAACCGAACATTTACGGGTGAATGTTCTTAACAACCGCCCTCAAGGGGACAGCCCCGCTGGTAGGGCCTTGAGGTCTCAGAACTCTCAGGTCCGACTCTCAGAAGGCGCATGCCAATAGGTGTTTTCTTGAGAGCGAGAATTTTATATCCTTCGTACCTGTCAGGTTCGCCTGACTTACCGCGGTACACATGGTGTGCCCCGAGGAGGGAAAAGGAAAAAGGAATGTTCTTAATAACCACAACCAGGCCATGTTTGGCTCTGCCCCGGAACCTCTATCCGAATTCCCAACCGAATAGTGCTCTGCCCGGCCTCTGGCCCTGGCAGCTCTCGGCAGGCCGCCGACCTTCTCAGTCTCTACACTTTCCTTTCTGCTTGTCCTCTGGCCCTTGCAGCCCTTACCTGGCCTCCGTCCCTCTCATCTTCTCCATCACCATCTCAGCTGCCGTTTCCCTCTCCAGCTACTCTTCTCCAGCTGCACATCGACCAATATCAAGACATGGTTCCAGCTTCAGTTCTTCGTGGACTTTGACCCAGTGGCCCTCAAATCAACGGCTAAGCAACGGTAACGCGAGACTATCTGAACGCCGTCGCACGAGTAACTTTGAGATGCAAATTTTCTCCATTATCATCTCAGCATATTACGGCTGAATAAAATCGTGCTCTAAGTGTCTGTGGAAATGCCAGTGAGGACATTCGAAGAAGAAATGGGAAGCCATCTTTTTTGAAGCTCCAAGCCCATTACAGGACATTCTGTGGGCCTCATTGTCGTTCTAGCACGTTGATCAGGTACAAACCATTCGTGCTATTACTTTAAGTGCAGATTTGATTGGCTATAAGTCGTTATTGGTTGATCAGTCACATGGAATTCTAGTTCCGCTGATACGAATTTCCTGCTTGGATATGGTGGTATTATTATTCATGAGAATGATAAATTCTGGCGGTGGCTGAGAGTGTCTTGTTGTGACAGATAATGGTTGTAGCTGTGTTTGGTCGGAGAAATTACTTCAAAGCCGACTCCAATGCTGCCTGTTATTGATGCTAAATGTTGTGATTTCATTGAGAATGTTTCAATGGTGGTCTTGGCTTACGAGAAAGCATTTAGAGTTTAGAATCTCTTCTAGGTGTGTGATTTATATTTGGATTGGATATTAGTCTGAGTAGGGGCATGTATGATGACTTACTGGTGTCTTGTGCGTAAAATAATGGTTTTCTGTCTGTTTTTATTGTTGTTGCTCATGCCCTATATCAGATCTGTCTGGCCTTTCTGTCCATCCATTTTCTTATAGTAATTCTTGAGAGATTTTGCACATGGATGTTATTTCCTCTTTGCTAGCTTTTCAGTATGACATTTTCACCTAGAATCATTTCATAAAATGCTATAGGCATTTTGATTGAATTTAGGAGAGATATCATGAATCAATGGTAGGGAACATTACAAACTGTCAATCATATTCAGGGATTGAAAGAGCTTCTCTAAGTTAGTAATAGGTCCTATAAGTCGTCATAGATCATTTTAGCATTATCATGTATGGGTCAAGCAATTGATTTGTAGTGGAGTGTATCATTATCTAGGAATTTCAATTAATCATTTTATATATTATTTTTCATACTTCATGGGATTAGAAGTACACATAAAGATTTGGGAGGTCTTATTAATAAACATTTAAATTTTCAGTATAAATTTTAGGAATACAAATGATGCATGTGATGCATTTCCTTTGTTTCCTTGAGGTTTACAATATACTCTTTTGGCATTCAGTCTTGGCTGAACTTTTCGATTATTCTGTTTTGCCCTCTGAACCTCCTGCTTTGTTCTATTTTTGGCCCCTAGAGCTTTCTTATTGTACTGTTCTGACGTTTAAACATTCTTTCCTGTTATCTTTGGAGCCCCAGAGATTTCTGCATTTATTCTGTTTTGATCCGTGATAGTTTTTGCACTTCTCTGATTTAACAACAGGAATCGATTCAAGAAGCCAACAAGAGACAAATGGGTTCTAACTCCACCATACGAGCATTTGGAGCAATTGTCCAGAGGTTCTCAGTCAATGCGGTCTCTTCCACTCGTGCCACTGCACTCACTCCTCAGAGTATGTCGCACCCCTACCCATCTTTATGTGCATGGACATCCTCATTCAATATTTGGACTCTAATCTCTGGTTCCTTATTCACATTATGGTGTTTATAGAAGTCACATCGGGTCATTTTTTTGGTCTCAGGAGCTGTTTGTCTAAGCAGACTGTTCTCTTCTTCGATGGCTATATCATCGAACCCTTGGTGGGCATCATTATATGCAGAAGAAAACTGTAGGATACAGGTCAGGAAGATATGGACTTCGACTCCTCTTTGCATGGGCAGGAGATCTTGCAAGATTGCTGGAAGAAAGGTATCTTCTGTTCTATCAGTGCATATATGATTGCTGCTCTAAGTTGGGCATTTTCTATTGTTATAGAAGCTTAAGCTTAGCATTGTGTGTTTAAGGTAGCTTCCATCAGACAACTTACATTAGTTTTGATGTCTGACCATCATCTGATGGAGTCTTCCTGGATGCTTTAGCAAATTAGTGTAATAATCAGATGGAGACTAAGCAATGTGAGAAGTATGAAGGTAGAAAATCAGGATGTATAAGATGGTAAATTGGAACTCTTCATTATTCAAAAGGAGGGGCACTCTTCAATTAATGAGATTCAACAAACTCAGATTCTTCAATCCACGTGCATAAATAAGGTGGCGAGAGGATCTCCTCCAAAGGTTGCATATAATTTTTGGACCTTTATAGTCATATGAGCGCAAAGAAAATGAGCATGTAAACTTGCATTGTCCCCATACTCTGATAGGGATAGGAATCTGTTATGGAAGAATAAACTTCCGAAAGTGAATGTTCGTTTTCTTTTTGTTTGGATAAATTCTGAAAGGGAAGTATTTATTGGATTGCGCTACTTATATCATATTCTGGCATTAGATTTTTGTTAGTGGAGAAACTGCTGCATGCTGGACGCCTTGAAGGAAACAGCTAGTTTCTTGATCATTTTCTGCATATTTAAAGGCAACCTCTGGTATTTGTTTGAGAAGATAGACACAGAAACAAGGAAATTAGCTCAAAAAGGCAACCATTTATAGTAGAATCGCTTTTGAGTGGTGCTTCAATTCCTTTCTCTTTACACCCCACCCCATGTAGCAAATATGACCTTAAATTTTTGTTGCCTCTTGGCCATTTGCAGCCCATGAAACTGTCAAATATATGTTGGTGATCAACTTAAGAATTTGTCCTTAAGAAGTGGTAAAATGAATGTTGAAGTATGAGGTTGACAGATGCAAGTGAGAAAAATCTATAAGAAGTTGAATTTTGATAGAATTACTCAAACTCAGGCGTTTAACTTGTTTCCAAGATGATAATGATCATAGTTGCACAGTCATCATATCTAGAGCAGAAGTGATAATATTGTCTTATTATTGATAAGAAATCTGATAGTTTTTGCTGAGCAACTAGTCTAGAATCTCTCTAGATATACAATGACAAAGTGGCAATGGAGTTCTACATGTATACATAACCTAATAAACCATCCGCTAATCATATTTCTGCTAATTTTACCTTTTTGCCAACTTGTATTGGCTTATTTCTTATTTACACTGCTGTAATGTGGTGGACTAACTCCTCAAGGCTTGTTTATTTGCGTAAACTTAGGGTGCTCAAGATGCAAAGAAGGCAAAACTCTATTCAAGAATTGGAAAAGAAGTTATTTCTGCGTAAGTAGTCATTCTACTTTCTCTTTCCAGTCTTTCATAGCACTCAGTCATGAAACGATACATTTTAGCTTGCATCTTTGACAAGGTTCAGCTTTACTAATCATCTTGATGTACTTTGAATCAATTAAGGTATTGCCAATTATGCTAAACTCTAATCAGAAAAAGAAAAAAGTATGCTAAACGCCCTGTGGATATGGTTTATTTGGAAGTCCTTTCGTGACAAGATATTTGCATAGTTTGTAAAGTAAGGTGGTTGATGCAGAGTAAAGAAAGGTGGCCCAAATCCAGTATCAAATACAGCTTTAGCTGCTGTACTTGAGAAAGCGAAGGAGCTCGATGTTCCCAAGGATATTTTAGAGCGCAACATTAAGAGGGCTTCTGAAAAGGGACAAGAGGTTTATATTGAGAAAATATATGAGGTTAGTGAACTTCTCAGTATTAGATAGATCTGTTTCAGAGAAAACTATGTGGTGTTTTTCTATGCAGTAAAGGAAAACCAGATTAACAGGGTAGAAATTTTATTATTATTTTTCCCAATATAATTGTGATGAGACAAGAAATGTTCGGAGATTGACTGGATATGCGGTTTTTGCAACCCAAAAGACAATACAGAAACTTAATTTGCGAACAGAAACAAATTCCGTGGACTATTAAGCAGGTTAGTTTTTCCCTCATCGTCCTCAGGTTTATGGTTTTGGGGGAGTTAGCATAGTTGTTGAGGTCTCGACAGATAAAATAAACAGATCAGTCGCAGCTGTAAGAGAGATAGTGAAGGACTATGGCGGGAAAATGGCAGATCCTGGATCTGTTTTATTCAAGTTTAGACGTGTCCGTGCCGTGAATATAAAAGTCACTGATGCTGATAAGGATCAGCTACTCAATGTTGCTCTAGATGCAGGAGCTGAGGATGTGATTGAACCTCCAGTATATGAAGATGACTCCGAGGAAGAAAGCTCTAATAGGTAAAATTTCATTGAAGAAAAGCATCATCATCATTATCGTTACTTTTTTTTTTTTTTTTTTATACTTTTGTGTAAGGTGATGGGAATCAGACATAGAAACACAGGATATGAACCCTAATATGCCTACAGATCATATGAAGCCTAGTTAACAACCTCTGAGAGTTATTTGAGCTGGTTTATCACGCTGCACTCCTAGTGTTCGGCCCACACAGGTGCTCAACTCCACCTAGTGCAATCACTCCTGGAGACAACCAACATTTGCATGTTTGTTCATGGATGCACTCGTTCCCACTGGCAGTGCGGTGTTGATGGCCCGGCCCCCATGGACAAACCTGGATCCACAGGGTGGTTTGTGGGCTGGGTGGTCTCATCAGACTTGGTTATTATGAATTAATGTCTCTTTTCATAATCATGCATATTAATAGTTGTTAGATCATTAGTTCCAACATTTTTCTAAATGCAATTTATGTTTGCGAAGCCAAGAGTTTGAACTTAAATTTTGGCGGTTAAGCTAGCGAAATTGGCAACTACTGCATAGTACTGTGTGCATAAATTATGATGGTTGCAGTGATGTATGTCATTTTCTTAATTGTAGTGCTGAAAGTACAAACGTGTGTTTCTTCTAGCAGGTATTATAAAATTGTTACTTCATCAGAGAACTATTCCACGATACTATCAAAACTAAAGGAGGAAGGAATAAATTTCGAGTCTGATAATGGTTCAGAGCTATTACCAATCACCGCAGTTGAGGTACATTCTCATTTAAACCAGCAAAACCAGAACATGTAAAGCTTAATGTGGTCTAAATGAATGGTTTTTTCCCTAAATTATCTGTCCGTTATTGGTGTTTTTAAGGTGGATGATGAAGCTATGGAATTAAACAAGGAACTTATGGCCAGCCTGCTTGAACTCGATGATGTTGATGCTGTCTACACTGACCAGAAATGATACGGACTCACTTATCTCACTCTTTCTCGTGACAATGGAACGGGAGGCTGGGATATGTACGGTGGTACATCATTGTCACATTCTACCAGAAATGGTGATCGGTATTAGTGCTCCAACACATCATACACATCGATTTCTTGACGAGAGTTGAGTCTCTCCTGCAATTTTTTTCCCGTCTCATTGGTTCATCAATTTTTGGTGGTACCATCTTCTTTAGAATATCAATAATCATAGATTTCAAAGCTGCTTCTAGGGCTTGCTGGATTGTCGCTAGAAGGAATAATGAGGTGCATTCAAATTATATCATCGAGAAAGCATATATCGTTCATGGAGCGGTTGCATATTGCAATTGTCTGATAGAACAGTGTGGTAGCCTGGTTTGTCTTCAAGCCTCAGTCATTCATTTTTTTTCTTCTTTTGATGAATAAACTCCAATTCAGCAGCTTGGTCCATGTTACAGATGTTCAACCCATCCTCAAAAAAGCACAAACCTTACACTTAGTCCCAAATTGACCCAAAGAGTGCTTCAAAGTTCAACTCACTACATATCCATTATTTACATTCCCAAAGCTTGAAACATAAACAAAAGGCTCCTAATATTCAAAATGGTGGCCTTAATCTCTCGTGGCATCCCAGCAGGATTATTGATTGCTTCCATGACCACTTGAGCATTTGTTAGAAGTTGAATACTAGGCCGATTCATCTCCTAACTGAACTTCCACTAGGATTGCTTCAGCCTCTGCTTGCATTGGAGAGGAACTCCATGTCTTTTTGAACCATGATTTATTGATCGTAGGCCCTCCTATTTCTGTACCCGCAAGACAAGCATTTTCTCCTCAAATTCTCTTATCGATTGCTTCTCGACTAGCGAGTTTGTCAGCAGAGAATCATGTTCTCTGAAGTCTGTCCAATTTGGATGAGGTTTCTAATGGAGCGATTCCATTTACGCCATACACATGGTCGTGCCTAATCTCCAATGTCCGCTCATGGAGAATGGGGACTTTAACATGCAAGTGGAGGATTGGCAGGCCGAACACAGCCAATCAGCTATCGGACCGGCCAAGCCAACCAGGAACGTTTGGCCCATGGATGCACGTTAGAGGTAAGAGACGAAATTCAAGGAAACCCGTGATACCCAAGGCAAGGAATTTGGAAAGACCACTGTTGAATCAGGTTGACGGTTCAGATCAAAGATCCCGTTTTGATATATTGCATGTTGGTGATGAGCTTGAGGGAGAAAGGACAGAGTTATGATAAGGAGAGAGAGAGAAACGGGCGTTATGAAAGAAGTCATGGAGCCCAATGGTTTGAGTTCTAATCACGCTCCACCGATGAGCCTATGGTGTTCATGGCAGTAGATTCGTCCTCATCAAGGAACCCCCCAAGATAGAAATCAAAATCTGGTCCATTTGCTCCAAGTTAGCCTCAGGCCCTAAACCTTAGTCGGACTAAGCAACCAGTTTTAATAATGAGCCCAAAATTAAGGAATTCCATAGTCTTGGGTCCAACGATATGCTCATCACACACAATTCAACATGGTATTAAAGTCGGGGTGAGGTGCCTCTTAGTGTGTTACATGTGAGAGGAGGTGTTAAACCATTATCGATCATTTAAGACATAAATCACAGGTTTATAAGATAATTAGATACCATTACTTGATAACTTAAGTTTTTGGCTGGAAAACAGACTCAGCTTCTTATAAAATCCATTAATAATAATATAATATATGAACGTCTGACCACGACAATCTCTAAAGTAAACTCGAATCGGTCTCTGGTAGTCTCCACTCGTAACAACACACAATTCAACAAATGCGTGACGTAAACTCGAATTCGTCTCTGGTAGTCTTCCCACTGACGTAAGCACGCAAACCTGGCAATCTCCTCCAAGTCCTAGTTGCTTGTTTCGCCAATGGTTCGCTCACAACAACATACAATTCAACATGATAACAGAATTAGGTTAAGTCCCTTAACACGCTATGCTTTAGAGGGGTGTTAGTTCATACATCAGTCATATAATATAACAGTAATGTGGTTATAAGATAATTAAGTACCACCTCCTAATAGCTCAGACTTTTAGGTGGAAGTGGACTCAGTTTGTTATAAGGCCATTTATCAATAATATAACATATAGGTGTTTGACCACGACAATCTGTGACATAAATCCATATCCGCCTTCGGTAGTCTCCCCACCAATGTAAACGCACAAACCAAACAGTCTCTTTTAGGCCTCACTTACCTGTCTCACCAACGGCCTGTTCACAACATACAGAATTAAACACTTCCAGTGCACAAGGCTCTTCAAAGTATGATCCTTCCGCAAGTACCATGCAATGCAAGGATAATATGGAAGTAGATGAAGGGAGGTACATAATTGTGAAGCCTAGTGAAATGATGGAGAATCCACAACTTACTTTGCATTTGGATCAACCTCCTAATATTGATAAGGAAGCTGACCAGCTCCCATTCGGGTTGGATAAGCCTCCTGATATTGTCCTTCAAAGGCAGTGGATGATCGGGAGATGCCTCAATGGAGGAAGTGGTTCCCATGACCGGGTTGGAACCGAGAGTGGAGGAAATCCGGATGGTCTAACTTAAGACTCGGCGACCATGGTATGTTTGTTCCTATTCCTTTCGTATTTTCTGATGCAGATATTCATTTGGAATTGCAGAGGTGTGGCAAGTACTAAATTTAAAAGAGTCTGGAGATCGCATACTCAGTACTCACAAGCGGATATAGTGGCTATTTTGGAATCGAGAATTATGGTCCAAGTACCGATCGAGTTATTAGATATTTAATTTGGGTTTCCCAAAAAAAGAGCAAACCTCAATGCATCCATTTTCATGCAGAATGGGGGCATATCTTGGGTGACTGTGGTATATGGCCACCCTAATGAGCAGACCCGACGCTAGTTATGGGCAGATTTGCATAATTCCGGAAAACGTCAGAAGCTTGGCTTGTAGCAGGTGATTCTAATGAGATTGCATCTTCAGAGGAGAAAATAGGTGGAGCTCCCTTCGATCCTAATGCATGTCTCCGCTTCCAAAATGTGTTTGACAACTGTTGTTTGGTTGACTTATGCTAAACTGGACCTCGATTCACCTGGAGAGGTCCTAAGGTGGGACATTATAATCGCGTATTCAAACGTCTTGATTGAGCAGTATCCAAATTTTTATGGTGCACATTGTTCTCGTCTGCCCAGGTCCGTGTTCTTCTGCGACTAAAATCAAATCACCACCCTATTCTAGTCGACTTCAAGTATTCAGACGAAGGCGATCATCAAACGCAAAGCAATTCGCATCGAGGGGCCGAAGATTAGGGGTGAAGAATGGTGCTCTGAAAATCAGTTGCTTAAGCAATCTGTTGTTGAACACTTCTCCAACTTTTATCGAGCAATGGGTGATTACCCAAGACTTGTTCTAAGAAATTCGTTTCCTGAGCTTGCAACAGATGACTTGGATAGTTTGGACAAAGCTATCACAGAGGATGAAATTAAAAATGCTCTTTGGGAAATGTCACCATATAAAGCATCGGGACGGATGGCTTCTAAGCTTTATTTTTACCAAGCCAGCTGGTATGCAATTAAGGATCAGGTCGCGAGTCTAGTGGCGGGAGTTATATCGAAGGAAATCAATAACACCCTCTTAGTTCCAATTTCGAAAATTCATAGGCCCGGGACAGTGCACAATTTGAGACCAATAAGTTTATGCAATGTCACTTATAAATTGGTAATAAAGACAATTGCTAATAGGCTCAGGAATGTTATGGCTTCATGGGTGAACCCAAACCAAGCAAGTTTCATCCCAGGATGAAACATTCAAGATAATATAGTCATTGCCCAGAATGTGATTCATATCATGTTGCAACTAGGGAAGAGGAAAGGATCTATTTCAATAAAGGTGGATCATGAGAATGCCTATGATTGTATCTCTTTGGATTTCATTGAAGGGAATCTAAATGCTATTAAAATTCCATTTAAGCTTGGAGAAGCAATCATGATGTGTGTCACTTCATTGACTATGCAAGTTCTTTGGAATTGGTGAACTCACATAAGTATTTGGTGTGGGATGGGGGATTTGTCATGGATGCGCATTATCTCCCTATCTCTTCGTTCTATTCATTGAGAGACTAGGTCATATTATCAATGATTTGGTTTGCTCGAGATATTGAAGACTAACTAAGATTGGTAGCATAAGCCCGGCTATTTCTCACTTCATGTTTGCGTATGATTTACTTTGTTTGCATAGGCCTCAGTTGACCAGTTACGGATTGTCCAAGAAGCTATTTCCCACTTTTTGCTTGCTGCAATTACTCTGTTACTAATAACTTAGGCAGGTATTTGGTGGTTCCTCTACTAGATGGGAGAATAACGAAGCAAATTATTACCAGTTAGTGGAGAAGGTTGAGGACTGTCTCAATGGGTGGTCCGCCTCTACTTTATCTATGGCATGCCAAGTTACACCAATTAAATCTGTGGCTTTAACCATTCCTGCACTTACGATGCAATCCGCATTAATACCTCGATTAATCCTAGTTGTGCTAGAGTGACTCTGCAAGAATTTCTTGTGGTGCCACACCGAATCCCATAGGAAGTTGCATCTTGTTAACTAGCAACGGCTTACCCAATCTTTAGAGAGGGGAGGGTTGGAAATGAGACAACTTCAGGAGTAATAGATAGAATTGACCAGCTATGGCAACAATCAGAACCTACCATATATTTGTAATAATGCATATATCATGTAACCATATTTGTATACTGCTTACTATATATTAATATATAGAGACGCACCCTAGAGGTTACAATGATTCCAATTCTACAGTGTCTTTAGGGAACTTAACCCTGCTTTTTTAAGTACGCTTTGTTGGGGGCTTATCGAACGACGAGGCCAGCTATTGGCTCAGGTTATAGTTCACAACTATGACAATATTCCCACATGTGTGCCATGTTTCGAGAACAATGCTGAGGGTCCTGGCTTCGAAATTCTCTCTGTGAAATGTTGTCTTCTATCTTATAGGGATTGAGTTGATGCATTGGCACGGGCACTCATACAAGGTTTTGGGATATACTTGGATCTCGGACCATAGCCCTTTACTTGCAGTATCCTCTGACATTTATTCCTAACTTGCAGAGAGATCAACTCACTTGAATATTTACAACTCCTAAAGGAGAATGGAATTGAGATTTTTTTGCCCACTTGTTACCATGTTCTTCTCTTTTGAAGGTGGTTGCAATTAAACTACGGAGTAGGGAGGGTGAACCGGATAGAGTAATCCAAAAGTAGTCCAATGATAGGTCATATTTGGTGAGGACTGCATATGAGCAAATAGTGGGAAATAGACTATATGATGTTGAGGTTTTATAGTGAACTATCTAAAAGTGGAAAGTGCCTCAAAGGATATGTAATTTTCTGTGGCTTGCAGGTCATGAGCATTTATCGACAAAAGAGATGCTCGCATCGAAGGGCCTGTGCAGTGAAACCGTGTGTTCTCTTCGCAATGTAGCCCCAGAAACCTTTATGCATGCAATCAGGGATTGCCTCTTGTGCAGGTCATTTTGGCGATCTTTAACGTCAAATGAAAGATTGTCGAACTTCTTTAACGATGATCGAGAATAGTGGCTCCTCAAAAACTTGCAAGAATGCTCTGATAATCACCTTGGCCCTTCGTGTGATTTAATTTTTGGAGTAGGCTATCAGTTAATTTGGCGATGGCGGAATCATGCAATATTTAACCCAAGTTTCAGTTGACCTTCATGCCCTATCAGAACATCTTCTAATTTCTCTTATGCATTGACGGCTCCGGAGTCGGAAGAGAGGAAGAGAACATTGAAGTTAATCGGCTGGATAAGACAGGAACTAGGTTCGATTAAATTAAATATCGATGGTGCAGTGAAGGGTAATCCGGGTCCGGCGGGAGGTGGAGGACTGCTCTGGGATGACAACGGTCGTGGATAGGAGGTTTTATGCATAATGTAGGAAGCACCACATCCACATTTATAGAATTACATGTAGAGAGTTCGGGCTTGAACTGGCCTGGACTATAGGGGTTCACACACTTATCATTGAAGTTGATTTTGAGTTCGTCCATCAGGCACTGAAATTTAAATGGGAAAGACATGGATGGACTAGACCCATTCTTCATGATATCATTGTAATACTGAATCACAAGTGGACCATTTTCATTCGACATACTTATAGAGAAGAAAATCGATGTACAAATTGACTTGTAAATCAGACTCTGAGGCAGCCACTTGGTCTGCATAGATCGATCATTGCCCCCCTGAGCTTCATTTTATCCTCTTTGGAGATATTGTAGGGGTCACCTTGGCCAGCTTTGCCCGTTGTAGTTTTTTTTTCCTTCTGGCCTAGCCCCTCCATTACCCAAAAAAATGATCGCTTCCATTCCCTACTAACCAAGTTAAGAGTTTAAGGCTTTTATACTCCAATTTGAAGGGATTTGTTGAAATAGATGATAAAATAGGAAAAAATTCTTAGATGACTCTACTTTATAGTGATGCGATAAGGAAAAACCAATTAAATTACTCCAATTAATAATAATTCAGGTAACTGCTCATGTAATTAATACTAATTTGCTCATTTGTCATGATATGTGGGTATTCATGCTATATGGTGAGATAAGATCATTTAAGAATTTCTTAATAAATAGGGAGAGCATGAAAATGTGCGAGTTTGTATATTATATTTTGGACAATTATAATAGACAAGACAATTTTGATTTATTATTTTAGATCTTTTCCTAATTTATGAGATGACTTTCCATTTTTATTTCTTGAAGGTTGAGGATTGAATCAAATATCGAACCATTGATAAAAAGGATTTTGAAATATACGGGGTTGCGGCTTGGATGAGGGATTTGGAGGAATTGTTCTATCCCATATTTAGCAAAATATTTAGGAGGGACTAGAGGTATATCATATTCCTCCAAATCTCTTTTCAGTGGCAATGGAGACTTTTAGGTCTAATATAATGGTAAAAGATGCAGAGAAATAAAAGGGGCATATAACTCTCTCTTATGGTGGGATTGAAACCAAACCTCTAGGTTGTATAGTTCTAGCTTGAGGATATTAGAGAAAGGCCAACTCATGATAAGTTGTCCCCCTTACATGATCACAGAAGAAAATTGCCCAATTCAAGGCCAGTTGTTCAAGTTTTGGTATTCATGGACCGTGGCAAGTGTAGTCACATTATCACGTGAGGACATATGTTGTGAATTAAATCTTACCTTGGACAGACGATGAAAAAAGAATTTTATATAAGAAAAATCAGGTACAAACACATATTATTCAGAATTTTAGGTGAGTATAGGCCCAACCTCTTACTGGCTCCGTGATTTTTTTATGACGAGAAGTTTATTCTCCTGAGCCTATAAACACCACACCAACTCATGGATCCAAGTCAGTCCACGTGCAAAGCGTGTGTAGGTAACTTCACCAAGGGCTACACGCTCAAGAGGGGATTCGAACCTCTGACACCGTAGATTTTCATTCGAGTCGTACGCATGTCCTATCCACCTGAACTAATTGTTGGGATTTATCAGTGAAAATTGTACATGGTACTGAAACAAGTTACTGTACGAGATTGCACCTCATCATACCCAAAATGTATGACCTGTGCTCAATAAAAATTAAGCCCATGGCTGAGAAAAATACTGATTCATGGTCACATAATAATTGACTATGGAAGAAAAATTTAACTCGTACAAGTTGTTAATTCAAATATGGAAGAAAAAAAGCATGCCATATGATAGTTGTTTTCTCGTTCGAGCGTGAAAGAAAATGTCAGCTTGAGACCTTGAGGGTGCATTCAAGGGTATCATATATTTCAATACATGTTAAAGCTAATCCCCGACCTGTCCTTGTTTTACTGTCTAATTTGGGACAATCATTCGCTCTAACTCTAGCGTGACATTCGACTAAACATAAAAAACATGCACATGGTAATCTATCAAACTTTCCGTGTTAACATAACTAATCAAGGTATACAGCAAAAGATAATGTGTATGTATAGAGGTTGCATAAACTCCAGTGATATTTTTTTCATCGGTTCATATTCAAAAATTTAGTGTGTATTAATTAATTCAAATTTGAGTAGAGTCGATTTATTAAGAGTTCTTTCAATTATAAATTTCTTTATTTACAAAATTGTAATTCGAGAACTCCATTAGATGAAAGATAAATTTAACTAGTTTAAATGACAAATAATATAGACATGCACTTTGATTTGATATCAGGTTCAATGAAGGAAGAAAGACAAAAATCAAAACATTCATATCGGAAAAATGGAAAAAACTAATATAAGAAATTGACAAAGGAGAGAGCCTTGTGCGTAACGGATATATCAAGTGGCAGTGCTTACGTTATAAATTTTAAGAGAATTAAGAATAATTTGGGGTTGAGCAATATGTTAATTGAATATGTGCAGAGGTCAAAATATACAAGCCAGTGGCTAAATAAACGAAGTAACAAATCGAGAGAATCATGGAAAATAAATCTCGAAGGTTACAACTATCCTAACTACCCAAATTTGTGACAATATCAGTCTAATATGTTTCCTAATAATGTATTTACTAATATTCCCCCTCAAGTTGGAGAGAGAGGATTCCGAACTCCCAACTTGTGAAGAAGAAACTGGAAACGATCTCGGCCAAGTGCACTGGTGAAAATGTCCGCCGACTGTAGGCGACTAGTGATATGAACAGTAGAGAAAGTGCCTGACTTAATGTGTTTCCGCACGAAATAGCAATCTATCTCAATGTGTTTTGTCCTTTCATGGAATGGTGGATTGGCAGCGATATACAAAGCAGCTTGATTATCACAATATAACTTCATGCATTGACTCCGTGGGACATGTAGAGCTGAAAATTGGTTTCGCAGCCATAACAGTTCACTAAAAATAGCTGTCATACCTTGATATTCAGCTTCAGCAGAAGAGTGGGAAATAGTAGTCTGCTTTTTCATTTTCCAAGAAATAGGATTGCCACCAAGTGTAATGAAGTGTCCAGATGTAGACCGCTGGGTCATGGGACAAAATGCCCAGTCAAAATCACAATGTGCTACTAGTCAATAGAGGAAGGATTAAGAAATATTCCTTGGGCCGAAGATTGTTTTAAATACCAAAGTACTCTGAGCACCGCATTCCAGTGCCCATCACGTGGTTGGTGCATGAATTGGGAAAGAATATGGACTTATTAGCAAAGTTCTGGCTTGGTAATAGTGAGATAAATCAATCAACCAACCAAACGACGATAACTGCCAGGATCGGCTAGAAGAGGTCCAAAGTCATCTGATAACTATTCGCTATCCAGCCCGCAAGAGGACGGATCGCAAGTAGTAAACCCGGTGAGCGGGTATCGTTCCCACGAGGACCAAA
>JAOYND010029744.1:0-12082 GCA_025802135.1 Lagerstroemia fauriei | reverse complement strand
GATCGGGTTTTGGCCCGGGTTTCCATTTAGGTCCATCATGGGTGGACTTAGACCCAAATAGGCCTTGTCCATTAACACAAAACTTACGGTACCATCAACCGATACGAGTGATCCAATATGAAATGGTCGAGAGTTGAATTCGGGTAGGAATTTTATGTACGAGCATGTGTAAGGTTCAAAGTCGGTGCACACTTGAAATTACACAACGTGACATGAACTTAGCTAAATATGATATTGAAAGAAAAAGGTTTTATGATACCAGGATGGATATAAACTTTAATGATTTCATAATCTTTCACTATTATTAAATAATTATGATGCCGAAGCAAGTGACCAGCCGGACAAGTTAAAGTACGTGCGGTGCTCGTGTCCAGTAAGATATACCCGAGTCCTATCAAATTTTTTGCCCAGTGACAGAAGAGAAGATCCACCTCGTAATCATTTGACTCCCCTCGCCCAGGTACGAAAGAAAAATGTTCAATTTGATATCAGCTATTGAGTGCAGACGCTTAAGGACACGTGAAAGCGTAAGCTACATTGTCACGTGAGAGGGTGTTAAGTAATAAATTCCACATTGGATAAATAATGAAAGGGATCATACTATATAAAATTATTTTGACACCACCATCTATAATTTTAGTCTTTTAGAGCTTGATCGGATTAAGGCTTATAGGGACTTATAAAAGGACGAGTTAAGATATTAATCGAGTCTACAAAGTTCTAATAAAGTTCTCTGGCCTATCAAGTCGATCTTTCTCCAGACATGTACCATCGTTCTCTCATTTTATCAACTCGTTTTTGTTTGTAAAAAAAATCAGAATCTTTAGCGGAAAAAAGGAAGTTTTGGTAATCTTTTTTGGTCACGTGACAATGTTACGTGGTATCACTATTGCACTCAATTCTCTAATAAATGACCTTTTGAGGAAAAAAAGAAAAAAGACCATATTTTACCCTATAAATTGGAAATTTCTCTCGGTATTTTCTCGTGTCCAACTATTACGTTTAAACTACTAATCCTCCCTCCCTCCCTCTTGTCATGATTTTCTTCATAGACCAAATTGGTCTCTCTCTCGGTACTCTATTAGCCGTGTGCTCAATCTATTCATTTGAGGATTTCTTTCTGTGAATATCCATTTGAGGAGTTGATCTCCTTTTGTAGAGACCTTTAGCGCCTTATGCACGGCGATGGACTTGGGAGCAATGCATGAAGCCAATATGTGAGCGATTACAACTGGAGCTCCAAGTTGATGGAGATAAGGTGTTGTCGACTTTGACCAACATGCATGCATTGCTGCACTCAACTTGAAGCTTACATTTATTCATGTGTTAAAATTGATTTTGACTTCAATTCATAATTAATTGATAAGAAAAAAAAAATCTTCTGAGTGATCTTAATCAATAAAAGTGACTTTACGATCTAACAGGCACGAGACAACTCTCAAGTGGCCTACTAGGTTACGGGTCATCTGATGGTGGTGGGGCCAACTTTGGGTTGAAGGCGGTTGAGGGATCACTTGAGCGGACTTCCTTGGAGACGTGCAAATAAGTCAAGACAGGGTGAGGTCATCTGCAAATAAGCTGCGAATTGCAGCTTTGGAACCAGGGGAGCTACGTTATATCCCAAAGTATTAGCTAGTCCTCCTAAACACGAACAACCTTTGTGCTTTATCGAGTCTGTCGAGATACGAATCCACCCTTCCTTTAGTAGTTTGTTTTGCTCTAATTGCTACTGTATCTTGTTGCTTGGACTGCTGGAGGTTCGAAAACCCCTATCTTGCTCATAGAAATCTTAATACAATCTATTATTGATATTCCTATTCCAAATATTTGCATTATCATGGACAACCTTATTTGGAAAATTCCATAAAATGTGAGCATATAGGCTATCACATTATCTTCTGATTCCCTCTCATTCTATCTTTACATTTTTCTATGCCTTTTATGTTGTGTTTGGCTGAATGGAATAGCCTAATAGAATAGGGAATAGAATGAGGTATTATATTCTCTTTCCTATTCCACAGTGCAATTAGACAGTTGCTCTATGCCACATATATCGAGAATAAAACTCATGTGCGGACTGGCTAGCTAACCGTAGCCTTTTCATTTCCAATTGATGTTCACAGTTTGAGTCAATGTCCTATTTGACTTGAGTTGATCCTGTTTGGTGATGTCATAGGGGTCTCCATACCCCGCCGATATACTTCTAATATGTAATAATTTATGTTTGGGCTCCGGCCCGGTATTTCACCAAAAAAAAAATGGAAGGTGATCCGAGAAGGTATTTCAATCTGAAATAATATCTGGAACAGATGGATGATAGTATTATCCCCTCCTCCATAAGAAATAGAAATGAAATGCCACTATTACCCTTCACTATTCAGTAAATTTTCAATTCTGCACCTGTCCTCTTTCTCCTTCCTCCATCCCATCCCGACGCCTTCCCTCTGGCGAACCCCTGTGTGATCTCCCCGAGTTTTGTGCAAAAATACGATCATTTTGAAAACAAAGTTTTTAAAGAATTATACATTCAAAAATATTTCCTGAAATACCGTTGCTAGATCGTAGTTTCAAAGTACGTTTTACTTCTAGTAATAGATCGAAGTTTGAAACTGCGATATATGGAGTTACATCACGGATTGGACATATGATGTAAAAACATAGATAGCATTGAACGCAGCTCCAAGCTGCGTCCTATCATTGTGCTCCTTAGAAAACAACACAGACCTATCATTGTGCCTTTAATAAAAAAATGCACAGTTAATTAAACCGTTGGATACTATTTAATTAAATTGTAGATAGCAAAAATACTGCAAATTGGAGTAATTCCTTCACTCCTAAAGAAAAGATAGATAATCGCCACCTATCATTCACTTGGGGTGATCAGATCCAAGTTATCTTGTAATTTTTCATGGTATATCATGTATATGACCAATTCTTAAATTTTGGAGTCGAATCATTTCCTAGTGAATATTGGAACCAAACATTATCCGAAAATTGTAATATATCACAAATTTCATGTGCTTTGTTAAAACATATTATTACTTATTTCTTTTACATCTATAATGCAGATTATTTTAATATTTTAATATATTTAATAGTTATGAAATAACTACATTCAAATAATTTTCATAATTATTATGATTTTATAGTTATTTTAAACATAATTAAAATATTGTAATTTAATTATTACTATTTGTATATGTTTAATTATTCATCTCTTATGTTTATTATATGCCTACATTATTTGATGGCGAAATGTGAAATAAAAAATGGAAAAAAAAAAAAGCAAAGCAGGAAGACTTGGTTTAAACTCAAGCATAGATCGCAAACACTGTATGCGGTCTACTGCGATTCAATGCAAACAGACGCTGTGGTCTTTACTTTCCATTAGGCATAGATCGCAGTTTACTAGAAGTAAAATGCATTTTAAAACTATGATTTATTAATAGTATTTCAAAAGATATTTTTAAAGGTATGAATTTTTAAAAATTTATTTTTAAAATGATCATATTTCTGCACAAAACTTGTGATCTCCCTCTCCCTCCATTGAACCCCCTGCACGTTCTCTCTCTCCCTCCAGCCAATTGCCTGTGCGACCTCGTCTGGGCGCAATGATGGCTCGAGCCATCACGGTGGTTGCGGCGATCGAGGTCTTCCCAACGCTTCAAGTCACGGTGGTCGATGTCGGAGAATCTTCAGGTCACAGTGGCCTTCTTGATGAGATGATGAACAGTATTTGGCATAGTTCATGACACTTTCTTAATTTTTTAAATTTTTAATTTTTTAATTCAGTTTTTATAGGATAAAAATAAAATAATATATAATATAAATGAAGTATATGTATACATGTGGGAGTAAATTTAGTCCTTTTTGTCTTTAAAAACATGTTCTATATCACTTTTATTACCTCCTTTCAAATAATAATAATTTTATTTCCCATTTAATTTTATTCATTTGGATAAATTAATGCAATTTCCGATAAATCAATTTCATTTTTTCTAGTTTGGGAAGTAAAACAATTTGTGACGAGGTTAGCCGAATATTGGATGACCGACATGATAACTTTAATCCATTTTTAATAAAAAAACCATATTTTTACGGTAAATATTTCAAGTTCGTGCTATTTACGATAATTAATTCATTACAATTTTTATAGTATTTATTCCTATAAATTTTTCATTCTATTTTTATAATATAACTATTTCCTATTACCATGAATTTGATACGCTATTAAATTTTTAATTAAGAAAAAATTAATTATGTTTGATTATTTAGGAGAAAATAATTATATATTTTCTGAATTTTCCTTAATTTTTTTAAAATTTTTATGGATTTTTCTGAATATTTTTAAATTTTTATTTATTCTTACGTAAATTTTTAGATTTGTTTTTAATCTTTGTTAATTTTTTAATTTTTTTCATTTTGCTAAATTTTCCTTTATTTTTATGATATTTTCAAATTTTGTAATTTTACAATTTTAAGATTTTTCTATAATTTTCTCTATTTTTTAAGAACTTTTTCTTATTTTTATATAACTCTTTTTTTAAAATTTGTTGCCATGCCGGTGGCATGTATGGCTACATGTCATATACATGCCATTTACGACGTCACTATGCACTTAATGGGAAAAATCAATGGATCATGACGGAAACTCGATGATTGACAAAACGGGAATAATAGCGAAAACCACGTAATTTTCTGGGTTAAAAACAAAGTTATTGATAATTTTCTGGGTTAAAAACAAAGTTAATGACAATATAAAATTTTAGAAAATCACATGATTTTATAGGCAATTTACCTGTTATTAATATGTCTATTCGTCATTTTTATTTTTATCAACATAATATTTCTTGTTATGTCTTACGTTTAATTTCAGCATATTAAATGACACCAACGAACACCTTTGGGTTTATCATGCCATGTGCATTTATTGGCGTGCACGTGAGATTGTTAGGATTAGTCAGACAAAACTTAGATACTCGTCGATATTAAACAGAATATTAGATTACACTAATGATTTAAAAATGGGAAGGGACACGTTTGGTCCTTAATTTTTTGTACTTTACCATTTTCATCATAAACCTTTATTTTTTGTCATTCACATCCTCAATCTTTCGAGTTTTTGCCTTTGGCCGTAAACCTTTATTTTTGTCCATGAACTTTTGGTCCTACCGTTGTTTTTTCTATCGAAAAATATTTAGGACTCATTCCTGATTGAGAATTGATTGGTGGCTACTACCACTATGAAACCGTAACTCATTCCGAGCAATAATGGATTATAATTTTAGAGTAGTCACTTGCTAGTAGGGAACAATTCCTTAATCAATGATGGTTCCACTATAGTCTTTACTTTATGTTTGATTTTTCTATTTTCTTTAAATTTTAAAACATTTATATTAAAATAGTTTTTGGATGAAAAATGCATTATTAAAGGGGAAAAGTAACGGTAGGATCAAAATGATTAAAACTCAAAAGATTGATGATATGAATGATAAAAAAATAAGAATTATAATAAAAATAGTAAAAGTGCAAAATGTTAATAATAAAAAGTGTCAATTTTCCTTTTAAAAGTTGGCAATATTTTTCAGTTTAGTAGTAACACTATTAAAACCAAACCTCGTAGAGCTAAGGTCTTGAAAATTCAACATACATAATGTAAAGAATAGTGTCCTACATCCAATTACATCAAATGTAATTGGATTTATCTTTATTCATGAAATAAATATGAGATACTTATCATTCATCATATGCTACTTTTTTCTATTGATTTTGATCAAATCCATAAATTGATGTTGATTTTTGATGAAGTTATACCAATGTGACATAAAATCTCACAAACCTTAATATAAAAATATCCTAGTCATAGGATCATTGAGAAGGGGATCACAATCACTTATGAAGTTTCACTAATATAAGAGGACATGTGCTCATTATAAAATGAGTTCACTAAACTAACTCTTTAGAGGAAGTCTAATGGATTTTGGAATGTATGTCAATAGGCTAATTCTCAACTGATGGTAAGTGTAAGAAATCCTTCATTATAAGGATACTTTAATATCTTGTGATTATTAAATTGTGATTTTGGTCTGCTCATTAATATGACTCTTTGAGATGTGTAGGTATTTTGAACCCGATAGAGGTGGTGAGTAATTAATAATGAATCAATTACTTCTAAAGGTAGGAGAGATGTCATATATATTTTACTTAATATTAAATCGAGAAATCTCTAGCAAAAATAATATAAAATTTGGAAAGTAGTTTTGATATTCCATAATTGAGTCAATTACTTAACAATTGAAATCATATGAATAAGTATTAGGATTTGATATTTTTTCCATACACTGACTTATTCGAAACCTTGTACAATCGAAGGATTTAATTATATGGTAACTAATCAGCAAAGAGATTTGGATATTTTAGATTGAAATACCCATTATCTAGGTATTAATTATGACATATTGTTAGACATCAAGTAAGAGTTAATTAAATAATCTTGTTAAAGAGGTTAATTAGATTAATTAGAATATAATTATTCGACCCACTGTCTACACTAAGTTTTCCTCATAACTAGAATTTAGTAGTTTAAATTACTGTTGAATTTTCATTAATATAAAATACACGATAACGGTTACATACCTTTTTTTTTTTGCTGTGTGATCATACCTTATTAGATATAGTTATTTCCATTAAAGTTATTATGGAATTAAATATAAATAAATTTTCTTGGTTGTATTTAGCTAATATTATCTCAGTCATGTTTAGATTAGGGGGATAAGACTAGTCATAAAGAATAATTAATTCATTCATTGATTTGAATGTTATTTACGTTTTACAAAAAAAGCCAAGACGTGTTTTTCATTGAGAAAAGGACGGAATTGTTTTCCGTTGGACTCCTTGACTTAATAGTAATAACTATAATACATTTGTAGATAAGAGTTAAGAGGCGGGGTTGTTTTTTACTTAAGAAGAGCGGAATAGCTCCTGCCAATTTTTTTCGTGGTGGAGAGTGAAAACACAAAACCGATAAAATATAAGAGTATTGATCGTGACTGTACTGGGAAAAAGGTTTTCCAAATTTTGCGAGAAATCTAGTGTGGATATCGTGGAGAGGATGCACATGGTACATCTAGTTGAAGGATCATTCCGGAAGGTTCTTGATTGAAGTTTCTGACTCGTGTAGGCAGTGTCAGAGACCGTCAATTTGGGAATTAGAAGCACAAGGTCCAAATCAGAGTCTTTATATGTATAATTCTATCTCCACCCTCTTTTATTTGAATTCCGAATTAGCTTAGAGTGATCTTCTGATTGGGAATAACTTTTTCCAAAATCAACCTCCCACTATTGTACGATTCTCAACACATAATGCATCATGGTTCTTTTTTTAAAATGGTTAATTTTATTCATTATACACCATAATCATCCAACATGAGTCAGTACAAACAAGTTTAGGATACGATATCCCCAAAACATCAGCGAATAGAACAAACAAAACTCCACTAGGTGGATCATCAAGCAACATCACAAATTCCGATGATATAAAAAGCGAAAGCGCCCTTGCATCCTTAACTAGTTAGTCGGCAACTCCATTAGCTTGCCACCACATGTGTCTCGCTTTAAAACCCTAGAAGGAGTCTGCCAGCGACCTATAATCGACAACAAAATCCTTTAATGTAGTGTGTATAGGAGCCAATTCCCAAATCATGTCAAATATGACCTTAGCATCCAATTCCAAACAAAGGTGATGGATGTCAAGGTTCTTGGCAATTATCAGATCATTTCGGACTGGCCATAACTCGGCAATCAAGCTGTTGGTAGTACCCAAATATCTTCTAAAAACTTTCACTCATCTTCGCGCAGCATCACAAATTACCCTTCCTGCTCCTGCTTCCTTTGGGTGGTTGGAAACCGAGCCATCCTTATTAAGTTTAAACCATCCATCCTTGGGTGGTGACCATCCAATGTTAGTCACTATTTTAATTGATCGTGAAGGGGATGGCACAGAAGAGTAATACTCTACGGCCCCTCAAGACACATTCTATAGAGGTCTCTTAAGGAGTTTCTTCCTCAAAGACCATGGAGTTCCTTTGTTTCTATAATAACCATGGGGCCATAAGGAAAGTTATATTCCAAGTAATTCCTACAATATGTTTCTCATAGGCCTTGCAATTGTATCGAATCCAATCGGTGATGGGCAACCTAAATGTTGCAAATTTCGAGGTTAGGCACTGAATGTTTGCTCAAAAATAACGGGCTCGGGGACAATCTTGTAGGATATGCCTCAAGTCCTCTTCTTCATCTAGAGATATATAAGGCAAATCAGGCATAAATTTAAGCCCCTTTGCTAGAGATGCTCAACAGTTAGAACTCCACCATGGCAACAATGCCATAGGAAATGAATCACCCTTGAATGTGTTTTGGTATTCCAAAACTAGCTCCATTCTTTAGAGGAAGCTTTTGGGTCTCTCCCTCAGATCAGGGATAAGCCGACTTTGTGGAGAACTCTCCATCCTTAGGGAATTCCTAAGATTGCGAGTCCTGGCCATTTCTAAGAGCAAATCAAGGAATAGCCCTCATTTGCTCACAGATGTCCTCCAATAATTCAAAGGATAGACTCGAGAGATTCCATGAGCCATCTGGATTGAGTAATTCAGTCATGGTGGCTTTATTTTCTCTATAATTGACCGGCCCATGGAAAGTTTTCTTGATACAATGGGGGCCTAAACACTTGTCATGGAGAAAGTTATGTTAGAGCCATCTCCAACAGCCCATTCCACGCCCATGCTAACCACCTGGTATCCCAATTCCACCACATCTATTTAGGGTGGAACCTCTAGGCCCCCTAGGGTTCATGTAACATGTTTCAAGACTCTAGCCCAAGAGCTATTGTCTTTCCTGATTCTCTAAGCAAAGGATCCAAGTAAAGCCAAATTCCTTCCCTCGGCCATTGGGATACCCATGCCACCATCCTCTTTGGGTAGAGTGACAGTATCTCACCCTATGAGATGCATTTTCCTATGAGAATCAGTTGACCCCAAAAGAAATTTCTATTTAATCAATCTAAATTATTACGCGTTTTCCAGGGGATGTGTTGGGATTAATGCCCGATTCTTGATGTCAAAACTTTGAGTGCGTCCGCATCGGAAGAACTGAGAGTAAGAGGAGGAATATGAACACCAGATATACGTGGCAAAACCCTCACTTGAGAGAAACCTCCACGACACAAAGCAATTAATCTACTAAATCAAAATAGGAGATTACAGCTTCACAGAGATTATTGATCCCGTACCGAAGCCCCCGTTACAAACCCTCTCATAAAAGAGTTTCAACTCAATCTCTCAAGTTCCCATGAGCTAGCGTTACAGAAAAGTTTATAAAAAAGATCATTTACAAGATTTCTAACTCTTACCCACAAGACTCTATTCAACCTATATATAGAGATCTAACGCAACCAAAAAAGATATCAAGTATATCCTAAATATCTCCTAGAAAATGTCCCAATTTGATTTAGGATGAGATTATAGGAAATTAGAATATTTCAAATTCAAAATAGAATAAATCTTTCCTTCACGATTTCTACTCATCTGACAAAATTCTGGGTCCAACAGATGTCTGGCATGATACAAGACAATCTCAACAGGATGGTTGTGCATTGCATAACAAGAGAATGGTGGCTAACCAACGTGGATTTTATCAAGGTCACCCTTCCAACCAAAGAAAAATATTTGGATTTCCACCCTTGTATGTTTGATTTGACTTTTTCTATCAAGAACTAAGGACTTAGATTTTGTTGGTGATAAGTCAGTTAGAAAACTCAAATACTTGTCCAATGAAAAAATTTCAAGATAATTTAAATTATCTTATATGTGATTCCTTAAAGGCAAAGGGGCATCTTTTGAAAAACACACACCAGATTTCGACAGGTTGATTTTCTGTCCAAAAATTGCATAAAATCTCCTAGCACCCTGCTAATAGCCTCCAAAGAGGACTGATCTTTAGTGCTAAGAGAAGCACATCATCTGCAAAAAAAAGTGAGAAAGATAGAGAGAACCAGTTGAATACTGGCCCAATTTCTTGGTTCACCTCATCTTGAATCATGAGGAACAGGTATTCTATAAGTAAAATGAAGATGTAGGGGAAATCGGGCTACCCTGTCGGATTCTGCGAGATGAATAAAATTTTTCTGGTTTTTCCCCATTGAATAAGAATAAGATGTTAATCTTCATAGAGGACACAGTAAAGTGTCAGATCAACAAAGTTATCAGCACAAACCCATTCAAAGGAAATCGCTTTTTAGATGAGGAGAGATGTTGAAAGAAGCTTTGGATTATGCGTTTTATTTCTTCTTTTTCAAAACACCAAACCTCGTTATCATCTTTTAAACCCAAGATTTTATCATAACGAAGATTTACCAAAGTTGAAAAATGGAAAAATCTAGTGTTACTTTTGCGCTCGAGGGGCCCAGTCTATGTGGGATTTGAGTAACTACAGTTCTCTCTCATCTTGAATGATAGACTGATACTCTTCTTTTAAGGACTTCTCGAGTTAGACTATAAATCAAGGGTTACCATATTGAACCGTGTCAGTTCCATTGTATTGTCTATATTGTCATTCAGTAAATCTATAAGATCTTTTAAAAGGGTGGATAGGTCAAAATGTCTTACTGATCTCATGGTGTTAATCATGAGGCTATACATCCTCCGACCGGGATCGGGCGGGCCTTGGCGAGAACTTGATGCAGACATCAATTACCTGAAAAACCCTTCGCGGTAAGATTTTCACACATTTGGGGGCTTGACTGGGCCAATTGACATGCAGAGGATAGTTCCACTTCTACAAACAACTTCAGAGCATACACAAGGATAGGGGCTTCCAATAGAATTCTTGTTAGAGGAAAGAATAGAATTTGGCAGTAAAAATCCCTCCTAATCAACGCCGCCCCAGGATATCTCTCCACAGGCCATGTGGCTGAGGGATCTCAAATGTGTTCGCAAGGGCCAAGATTAGGACCACATAACCCAATATCTGCCAAGAGCTACCTGTTGTGACATCTGTGTCTAGGAGTTGAATTAATTCTAGGCATGTGAGGACTCCTTTCAGTGCTGGCTCCACCTCTAGCCTCATGTTTGGCTAGGACACAACCCCTAGTGGGATGTCCCAAAGTCTTCTCTTCTCTTGATATATGACACTCCATGTCGGTTGGCTCGGGTGCATGAGGCTCCTCGTGACATCAGATAATTGCAAGTTCGGATTCATCCTCAAAGTCTTGTAGCTCTTCCGAAATTTACTCCCAAATTCAGTCGTGCTCTTACACTGATTTTTCAGGATGGTTAGGGAATTAGGGGTTTGAAGAGAATTTTCAATAGATTTTAATTTAGGAAACTCAAGAAAGGGGGCAACAACAAAGGGGCGGCAAGCCTTTTCGGCTTCATTGGCTCGGTCTCTTGTTTGGATGGGTCTTGTTTGTTCATGAGAATCCACGGGTTCATCCTCCTGAGGGACGTCAATTTGACACGAACTCGCGAGACCCACCCTGCCCCATGTACGGGTCAGTCGCCCTCCCCGCCCTTATTACTAATATTTTATTGTATAATTACATATTTTAAAATTAATTTTACTTAATTTATGAATATGTTTACCTTAATAAATCGAGTAATAATTGTTTTATTTTATCAAAATGGTGTAAATTCTTAATTTGTTTAAATTTATTTAATTATACTATTAAAAATATGCAAATTTTATTATATTTTAAATTATATTTTACACCATAAATTTTATTTCTTTTAAACTGATTGACTTGTGTCCCGTCCCGACCGGCGTGGGATGAGGAATGACCTGACCCGTGAAGTGTGTGGAGAAGGGTCTCGGTTTCCAAATAACCGCCCCTCTCCAACCCATTGACAGCCCTAACCCTCCCCGTCCAGGTCCACTGGGCCAGAAGATATGATCCCACCCTCGTTAGCTTTAGGTGCATCTGGATTCACTCTCCAACTGTTGTATTTTACGTGTTAGGTAGGTCCCATTGATGCATTGATTATCGTCTTTCTCGGGCGATTGCTGATTTCGGGATTATAAAATACCGGTT
>JAOYND010029647.1:0-12084 GCA_025802135.1 Lagerstroemia fauriei | reverse complement strand
TTTCGTCACGAGTTGGTGAGGTTCATATCATACTTGGTATCGGGTTTCATCACATTGTTGGCGAGGTTCGCATCATTGACCGTTAGGGAGGGGGCCACAACAACTGACCGTTTGGTTTTTGTGGTGGGGGGTAGTGGGACCCACATCATGCTGCCAATTTGTGTGTGTGGGGAGGGGGTAGGTAGCGGGGCTTACGCCCTATTACTTGGCTGGAGGTGTTTTTTTTGTTTTTTTTACGGTTCCGGTCCAAGCCGGTCACGATTCCGGGCCTGTCAGGGTTCGGGGCAGGTTCACAGGTCAAAACGGCCAGGTTCGGTTCTGGTTCAACAGGTCGATTTTACAGACCCAACCCGGAACCTGACCTCAACCCGTTGGGGGCGAGCCAGCTAAGGTTCGTGATTGGTCCGGGCCAGTTTGGGTCCTATTCACCGGCCGAACCGGCCAGATTAACATCACTAATTGGAGTTGATAATCGAAGCTTCGATCGTAATAGGACCTTTTCTGCCAAAAGTTACGACCGGACCGTCCGTTGCTTAGAGGAGGGGCAAATCTGTCATTGTGCCCCTCGGAGGGTGCACTCGATTTTTAAGTTCCCGACCAATTGTAGGTGATAATCGAAGCTTCGTGATTGCAATAGGACCATTTCCAGCAAAAGTTACGACCGGACAGTCCATCGCTCGGGGTAGGGGCAAATCCGTCATTTTCCTGCCAACGGAGGAAGCACTCGCAATTCGCATTCTGGACCAATTGGGGGTGATAATCAAAGCTTGGCAAATGCAATGGGACCATTTCCGGCGACCGACCCATCCGTGGCTCGGTGGAGGGGCAATTCCGTCATTCGCGTTACGGACAAATTGGCGGTGATAATCGAACCATGGCGATCGCAATGGGGCCATTTTCACCAAAATTTACGACTGGACCGTTCGTGGCTTGAGGGAGGGGCAAAACTGTCATTGTGCCCTTATCTGAGGGTTCACTCGCAATTCTCGTTCCGGAACAATTGGGGGTGATCATCGAAGTTTCGCGATCGCAATGGGATGATTTATGTCAAAAGTTACGACCGAACCGTTCGATGCTCGGGGGAGGGGCAAATCCGTCATTTTACCGCTGGCAGAGGGTGCACTCGCAATTCGCGTTCCGAACCAATTGGGGGCGATAATCGAAGCGTCATGATCGCAATGGGACCATTTTCGGCAAAAGTTATGACCGGACCGTCCGTGGCTCGGGTAGGGGCAAATGTGTCATTGTTCCCCCGTCGGAGGGTGCACTTGCAATTGGCGTTCCCGACCAATTGGAGGTGATAATCGAAGCTTCGTGATTGCAATGGGACCATTTCCAGCAAAAGTTACGATCGGACAGTCCATCGCTCAGGGGAGGGGCAAATCCATCATTTTGCCGCCGGCCGAGGTTGCACTCGCAATTCGCATTCCGGACCTATTGGGGGTGATAATCGAAGCTTCGCGATCTCAATGGGACCATTTCTACCAAAAGTTATGACCGGACCGCCCGTGGCTCGGGGGAGGGGAAAATCTGTCATTGTGCCCCCGTCGGAGGGTGCACTCGCAATTCGGGTTCCGGACCAATTGGTGTTGATAATCAAAGCTTAGAGATAGCAATGGATCATTTATGGCAAAAGTTACAACCGGACCGTCCGTGGCTTGGCAGAGGGGCAAATCTGTCATTGTTCCCCGTCAAAGGGTGCACTCGCAATTCGCAATCCCGACCAATTGGGGTGATAATTGAAGCTTCGCGATTGCAATGGGACTATTTCTAGCAAAAGTTATGACCGGACCGTCTGTGGCTCGTGGGAGGGGCAAATCCTTGATTTTGCTGCCGGCAGAGGGTGCACTCGCAATTCGCAATCTGGACCAATTGGAGGTCGAAGCAAGGCGATCGTAATGGGGCCATTTGCGCCAAAAATCACGATCGGACCGTCCGTGGCTCAGGGGAATGGAAAATCTGTCATTGTGCCCTCATCGGATGGTGCACTCGAAATTCACGTTCCGGACCAATTCGGGGTGATAATCGAAGCTTGGCGATCGCAATGGGACAATTTCTTGCAAAAGTTACGACCAGACCATCTGTGGCTCGTGGGAGGGGCAAATCCGTCATTGTGCCACCAGGGGAGGGTGCACTCTTAATTCGAGTTCCGGACCAATTGGGGGTGATAATCAAAACTTCGCGATCGCAATGGAGCCATTTCCGGCAAAAGTTATGACCGGACCGTCCGTTGCTCATTCGACGGGCAAATCCGTCATTTTGCCACCGGTGGAGGGTGCACTCTCAAATCCGGCTCGGGACCAATTGGTGGTGATAATCGAAGGTTGGTAATCGCAATTAGGCCATTTCCGGTAAAAGTTACGACCGGACCGTCCGTGACTAAGGGGAGGAGCAAATCTATAATTTTGCTGCCGGCGGAGGGTGCACTCGCAATTCACGTTCCGGACCAATTGCGGGTGAAAATTGAAGCTTGGCGATCGCAATTGGGCCATTTCAGACAAAAGTTACGACCGGACCGTCCGTCACTCGGGGGAGGGGCAAATCCACCATTTTGCCGCCGGCGGAGGGTGCACTTGCAATTCGCATTCTGGACCAATTGGAGTTGATAATTGAAGCAAGGCGATCGCAATGGAGCCATTTTCGCAGAAAGTTACGACCGGACCGTCCGTGGCTTGGGGGAGGGACAAATCTGTCATTGTGTCCTCGTCGGATGGCGCACTCGCAATTTATGTTCTGGACCCATTGGGAGAAATGATGAAGGTTGGCGATTGCAATGGGGCCATTTCCGGTAAAAGTTACGACTAGACCATCCGTGACTCAGGGGAGGGGCAAATTTGTCATTTTACCACCGGCGCACGATGCAATCGTAATTCGCGTTCCGGACCAATTGGGGGTGATGGTCGAAGCTTGGCGATCGCAATGGGGCCAGTTCCGTCAAAAGTTATCACGGGACCGTCCGTGGCTCGCGGGAGGGGAAATCTGTCATTGTGCCCCCGTCGGAGGGTGCACTCGCAATTCGCGTTCCGGACCAATTGGAGGTGATAATCTAAGCATCGCGATCACCGTGGGACCATTTCCGGTAAAAGTTACGACCGAACCGTCCAACGCTCGGGGGAGGGGCAAATCCATCATTTTGCTGGTCTCGGAGGTTGCACTCGCAATTGGCATTCTGGGCTAATTGGGGGTGATAATCAAAGCTTGGCGAACGCAATGGGACCATCTTCGGCAAAAGTTTCAGCTGGCCTGTCCGTGGCTCGGGGAAGGGCAAATTTGTCATTGTGCCCCCGTCGGAGGGTGCACTCGCAATTCACGTTACGGACGAATTGGGGGTGATAATCGAAGCTTTGTGGTCGCAATGAGGCCATTTCCGGCAAAACCCGACAACAATATATGGAAAAGAACCCCAAGATCTGCAAAGCGCAAATTTTGAAGGTGAGCTTTGACCCATTACCTAGCGCGATAAGAACCAAAGCTACGGATTTGAAAGAACGCCACACCCCGAGGATTGAAGTAATTAGTCCGGTTGTAGAACGCCAAAAGAAACCTTGATAAGTTCTACGAGTCTTCTCAAGAACCAAGAAGAGCAAATACCTCACTCAAAAGAACGAAAAATATGTATTTCAAAAGAAATCTGTTCCCATCTGTCCAGCCCCAACCCTAGCCTTTAAATAGACTACGATTACAAGATATTGAAATATTCTGTTGGCAGATTGCCCCTAGATAATAGGTAACAAATCTCTCTAATAAATCTTGTAATATCTCACCATATCTGACTTAAATATCTAAAGATCTAAAATAACAAAATATTATTTGTCTAAACAGAATCTTCTAAAATATGAATAAAGTTGACACACGTTGACGGCATATGTGAACTTGGTTCAACATACTTCATTGAGTTCTCTTGAGCACGTATTTCTCGAATCAGCCTATTAAGATCTTCCTTGAACTTCTTGGCTCGCGCCCACGTAATCACCCACCGAACTCGAACCATATCTACTAAAGCACCCTCTGGGTTTGCATCAATGTCCTTCAATTGCCTCACTCGAGCTCTTGTCACCGAATCAAGACGAACATCAATTGCATTCTTCAAACCCGTATCTGGGATCACATCAGTCGCCGGCGGAGGGTGTACTCGCAATTCGTGTTCCGAACCAATTGGGGGTGAAAATTGAAGCTTCGTAATCGCAATGGGGCCATTTCCAGCAAAAGTTACGACCGGACTGTCCCTGGGTCGGGGAAGGGGCAAATCCGTCATTGTATCCCCGGGGGAGGGTATACTCGCAATTCGCGTTCCTGTTGGAACTTTTGCCGGGGGAGGGTATAAGCGAATTGTGTGTGCACGCTCTGCCGACGGCAAAATGACAGATTTACCGAAAATGGTTCCATTGCGATCCCCAAGCTTCGATTATCACTCCGAATTGGTCCGTAACGCGAATTACAAGTGCACACTCTGCCAGCAGCACAATGACACATTTGCCCCTCCCCCGAGCGACAGGTGGTCCAGTCATAACTTTTACCAGAAATATTCCCATTGCAATCGCCAAGTTTCAATTATGACCCCCAATTGGTCCAAAATACGAATTTCGAGTGCACCCTCCGCCAGGGGCACAATGACGGATTTGCCCCTCCCCCAGGCCACAGACGTCCAGTCGTAACTTTTACCGGAAATTGCCCCATTGCGATCGTCAGGTTTCGATTATGGCCCAGAATTGATCCGAAACGCGAATTGCGAGTACACCATCCGTCGTGGGCACAATGACAGATTTGCCCTTCCCCCGAGCCACGGACGCTCCTGTAGTAACTTTTACCGGAAATTGCCCAATTGCGACTACCAAGCTTCAATTATCACCCCCAATTGGTTCGGAACACGAATTAACAAGAATTACGAGTGCACCATCCGCCGGCGGTAAAATGACGGATTTGCCCCTCACCCGAGCCACGGACGGTTCGGTCGTAACTTTTTATGGAAATGGTCCCATTATGTTTGTCAAGCTTCGATTATCACCCCCAACTGGTCCGGATAGCAAATTGCGAGTGCACCCTCCGCCGGCGGCAAAATGACGGATTTGCCCCTCCACCAAGCAGCAGATGGTCTGGTCGTAACATTTGTCGTGGCCCCATTGTGATTGCTAAGCTTCGATTATCACAGCCAATTGGTCCGAAACGCGAATTTCGAGTGCACCCTCTGCTTGGGGCACAATGACGGATTTGCCCCTCCCCCAAGCCACAGACGGTCCGGTCGTAACTTTTACAGGAAATTGCCCCCATTGAGATCTCCCAGCTTCGATTATCGCCCCCAATTGGTTCGGAATGTGATTTGCGAGTGCACCCTTCACCGGCTGCAAAATGACGGATTATCCCCTCCCCCGAGCCATGGACGGTCCAGTCGTAACTTTTGGCGGAAATGGTCCTATTGTGTTCCTCAAACTTCGACTATCACCTCCAATTGGTCCGGAAAGCCAATTGCGAGTGCACCCTACGCCGGCGGCAAAATGATGAATTTGGCCCTCCACCGAGCGACAAATGGTCCGGTCGGTAACTATTGTCGTGGCCCCATTGCTATCGCCAAGCATCGATTATCACTCCTAATTAGTCTGAAACGTGAATTGCGAGTGCACCCTCTGCTGGTGGCACAATGACAGATTTGCCTCTCCCCCGAGCCACGGACGGTCTGGTCATAACTTTTGGCAAAAATGGCCCCAGTGCGATCGCAAACCTTCGATTATCACCCCGAATTGGCCCGGAACGCGAAATGCGAGTGCACGCTCCGCCGGCCGCAAAATGATGGGTTTACCCCTCCCTCGAGCCAGGGACAATCTTGCCGTAACTTTTGCCGGAAATGGCCTCATTTCGACCGCCAAGATTCGATTATCACCCCTAACTGGCTCAGAATGTGAATTGCGAGTGCACCCTCCGTCGGGGGCACAGTGACAAATTTGCCCCTCCCCTAAGCTACGGACTGTCCGGTCGTAACTTTCACCTAAAATTGCCCAATTGCGGCCGCCAAGCTTCGATTATCACCCCCAATTGGTCCGGAACGCGAATTGCGAGTGCACCATCCGCTAAGGGCACAATGAAGGATTTTCCCCTCCCCAGAGCCACGGACGGTCCAGTCGTAACTTTTGCCGGAAATGGTCCCGTTGTGTTCGTCAAGCTTCGTTATCACCCCTAATTGGTCCGGAAAGCGAATTGCGAGTGCACCCTCCGCCAGCGGCAAAATGACGAATTTACCCGTCCACCGAGCGACAGATGGTCCGGTTGTAACTTTTGTCGTGGCCCCATTACGATCATTGACCTTCGATTATCACCCCAAATTGGTCCGGAACGCGAATTTCAAGTGCACCCTCCGCCGGGGGCACAATGATGGATTTGCCCCTCCCTTGAGCTACGAACGCTCTTGTCGTAACTTTTGTCGGAAATTGGCCAATTGCTCCCGCCAAGCTTCGATTATCACCCCCAATTTGTCCGGAACGCGAATTGCGAGTGCACCCTCCGCCGGTGGCAAAATGACGGATTTGCCACTCCCCTGAGCCACGGACAATCCGGTTGTAAATTTTACGGGAAATTACCCAATTGTGATCGCCAAGCTTTGATTATCGTCACCAATTGATCTGGAACGCGAATTGCGAGTGCACCCTCTGCCGACGGCAAAATGACGGATTTGCCCATCCCCTGAGCCACGAACACTCCGGTTGTAACTTCTGGCGGAAATGGTCCCATTGCGTTCGTCAATCTTCGATTATCACCCCCAATCGGTCCGGAAAGCGAATTACGAGTGCACCTTCCGCCGGCGGCAAAATTACGGATTTGCCCCTCCACCGAGCGACAGATGTTCCGGTCATAACTTTTATCGTGGCCCCATTGCGATCGCCAATGTCCGATTATCACCCGCAATTGGTCTGGAACGTGAATTCCGAGTGCACGCTCCGCCGGTGCCCCTCCCCCGAGCCACGGACGGTCCGGTTGTAACTTTTGGCAAAAATGGCCCCATTGCGATCGCTTAGCTTCGATTATCAACCCAATTGGTCCGGAACCCGAATTGTGAGTGCACCTTCCTCCAGGGGCAAAAAGGCAGATTTGCCCCTCCCCCGAGTCACAGACGGTCTGGTAGTAACTTTTGCCGGAAATAGTCCGATTGCGATCGCCAAGCTTCGATTATCACCCAATTGGTCCGGAACGCAAATTGCGAGTGCATGCTCCGCTGGCCGCAAAATGACGAATTTACCCCTCCCTTGAGCCATGGACAATCCTGTCGTAGCTTTTACCGAAAATGACCCCATTTCGACCGCCAAGTTTGGATTATCACCCTTAATTGATTTGGAATAGGAATTGCGAGTGCACCCTCCGCCAGGGGCACAATGACGGATTTGCCCCTCCCCCAAGCTACGGACGGTCCGATCGTAACTTTTACCTGAAATTGCCCAATTGCGACCGCCAAGCTTCGATTATCATCCCCAATTGGTCAGGAACACGAATTACGAGTGCACCCTCCGCCGGTGGCAAAATGACGGATTTGTGCCTCCCTGAACCACGTACGGTCTGGTTGTAACTTTTGCTGGAAATGGTCTCATTGCTATTGCCAAGCTTCGATTATCACCCATCATTGGTCGTGAACGTGAATTGCCAGTGCACCCTCCGCTGCCGCAAAATGACGGATTTACCCCTCCCCCGAGCCACGGACTGTCCGGTCGTAACTTTTGCAGGAAATGGCCCCATTGCGATCGCCAAGCTTCGATTATCATCCCGAATTGGCCCAAAACACGAAATGAGGGTGCATGCTCCACCGACCGCAAAATGACGGGTTAACCCCTCCCTCGAGCCAGGGACAATCCTGTCATAACTTTTGCCGGAAATGGCCCCATTTCGACCGCCAAGCTTTGACTATCACCCCTAAATGGTTCAGAACACGAATTGTGAGTGCACCCTCCGCCGGGGCAAAATGACAGATTTGCCCCTTCCCCAAGCTACGGACCATCCCGTTGTAACGTTCACCTAAAATTGCCCAATTGCGACTGCCAAGCTTCGATTATCACCCCCAATTGGCCCGGAATGCGAATTGCGAGTGCACCCTCCGCCAAGGGCACAATGAAGGATTTTCCCCTCCCCTGAGCCACGGACGTTCCGGTCGTAACTTTTGGAGGAAATTGCCCAATTGCAACCGCCAAGCTTCGATTATCATCCTCAATTAGTCTGGAACTTGAATTGCGAGTGCACCCTCCGCCGGTGGTAAAATGGGGGATTTGCCCTTCCCCCGAGCCACGGGAGGTCTGGTTATAACTTTTGCCGGAAATGGTCTCATTGCTATCGCCAAGCTTCGATTATCACCCCAATTGGTCCGGAAAGTGAATTGCAAGTCCACCCTCTGCCAGTCGCAAAATGATGGATTTACCCCTCTCCCGAGCCACAGAAGCTCCGGTCGTAACTTTTACAGGACATGGCCCCATTTGGACAGCGAAGCTTTGATTATCACCCCCAATTGGTCCGGAAAGCGAATTGCAAGTGTACGCTCCGTCGGCGGCAAAATGATGAATTTGCCCCTCCACCGAGCGACAGATGGTCCTGTTGTAACTTTTACCGTGGCCCAATTGCGATCATTAAGCTTCGGTTATCACCCCAAATTGGTCCGCAACGCGAATTTCGAGTGCACCCTCCGTCGGTGGCACTATGACGGATTTGCCCCTCCTCCAAGCCACGGACGGTCCGATCGTAACTTTTACGGGAAGTTGCCCCATTGCGATCGCCAAGTTTCGATTATCGCCCCCAATTGATCCGTAATGCGAATTGCGAGTACATTCTCCGCCGTGGGCACAATGACGAATTTTCCCCTCCCCCGAGCTACGAACGCTCCTGTCGTAACTTTTACCAGAAAGTGCCCAATTGCTACTGTCAAGCTTCGATTATCACCCCCAATTTGTCCGTAACGAGAATTGCGAGTGCACCCTCCACCAGTGGCAAAATGATGGATTTGCCCCTCTCCCGAGTAACAGACTGTCCGGTCGTAACTTTTACGAGAAATTACCCAATTGTGATCACCAAGCTTTGATTATCGCCCCCAATTGATCCGAAACGCGAATTGCGAGTGCACCCTCTGCCGACGGTAAAATTACGGATTTGCCCCTCCCCTGAGCCACAAACAGTCCGGTCGTCACTTTTGGCGGAAATGGTCCCATTGTGTTCGTCAAGCTTCGATTATCACCCCCAACTGGTCCGAAAAGCGAATTGCAAGTGCACCCACCGCCGGCGGAGAAATGACAGATTTGCCCCTCCACCGAGCGACAGATGGTCCTGTCGTGGCCCCATTGCGATCGCCAATGTTCGATTATCACCCCCAATTTGTCTGGAACGTGAATTACGAGTGCACCCTCCGCCGGTTGCACAATGACAGATTTGCCCCTCCCACGAGCCACGGACGGTCTGGTCATAACTTTTGGCGGAAATGGTCCCATTGTGTTCGTCAAGCTTCGATTATCACCCCCAATTGGTTGGGAAAGCGAATTGCGAGTGCACCCTTCGGCTGCGGCAAAATGACGGATTGGCCCCTCCATCGAGTGATAGATGGTCCGGTCGTAACTTTTGTCATGGCCCCATTGCGATTGCCAATGTTTGATTATCACCCCCAATTGGTCTGGAACGTTAATTGCGAGTGCACGCTCCGCCGGTTGCACAATAACAAATTTGCCCCTCCCCCGAGCCACGGACGGTCCGGTCGTAACTTTTGGCAAAAATGGCCCATTGCAATCGCTTAGCTTCGATTATCAGCCCAATTGGTCCGGAACGCGAATTGTGAGTGCACCCTCCACCGGGGGCAAAATGGCGGATTTGCCCCTCCCCCAGCCACGGACGGTCTAGTCGTAACTTTTACCGGAAATGGTCCAATTGCGATCGACAAGCTTCGATTATCACCCCCAATTGGTCCGGAATGCAAATTGCGAGTGCATGCTTCGCCGGCCACAAAATGACGTATTTACCCCTCCCTTGAGCCATGGACAATCCTGTCGTAACTTTTGCCGGAAATGGCTCCATTTCGACCTCCAAGCTTCGATTATCACCCCTAATTGATTCGGAACGGAAATTGAGAGCGCATCCTCCGCCGGGGGCACAATGACGGATTTGCCCCTCCCCCAAGCTACGGACGGTCCGGTCATAACTTTTACCTGAAATTGCCCAATTGCGACCGCCAAGTTTCAATTATCATCCCCAATTAGTTAGGAACGCGAATTACGAGTGCACCCTCCGCCGGTGGCACAATGACGAATTTGCCCCTCCCCCGAGCCACGTACGGTCTTATTGTGACTTTTGCCGGAAATGGTCCCATTGCTATCGCCAAGCTTCGATTATCACCCATCATTGGTCCGGAACATGAATTGCGAGTGCACCCTCCGCCTATCGCAAAATGACGGATTTGCCCGTCCCCCGAGCCACGGACGCTCTGGTCGTGACTTTTGCAGAAAATGGCCCCATTTCGACCGCCAAACTTCGATTATCACCCCCAATTGGTCCGGAACACAAATTGCAAGTGCACCCTCCGCTGAGGGCACAATGACGAATTTGCCCCTCCCGCGGACCACGTACGGTTCGATCGTAACTTTTGCAGGAAATGGCCCCATTGCGATCGCCAAGCTTTGATTATCACCCATAATTGGTCCGGAACGCGAATTGTAAGTGCACCCTCCGCCGGTGGCACAATAACAGATTTCCCCCTCCCCCTGCCACGGACGGTCCGGTCGTATCATTTACCGAAATTGGCCCCATTGCGATCGCCAGGCTTCGATTATCACCCCTAGTTGGTCCGGAACACAAATTGCGAGCGCACACTCTGCCTAGGGCACACAATGACGGATTTGCCCCTCTTCTGAGCTACAGATTGTCCGGTCGTAAATTTTGGCGGAAATGGTCCCATTGCTGAAAATGGTCGCACGGTTCCGGGCCGGTTAACGGTTCAAAAAGGGCCGGTCCGGTTCCGGTTCAACAGGCCGATTTCGCTGACACAGCCCGTAACCAGACCTCAACCCGTAGGGGGCGGGCCGGTTACGGTTCAGAACCGGTCCAGCCCGGTTCATGGTTCATACGGGCTTGTTCACGGGCCGAACCGGCCCGATTAACAACACTAGAGTTAGCTTTTGGGTGGAGTTAGTGCTTGGGTTCTTATCATCTGTTATCAGAGCCACCACTATACTATTCAGCTGTGTCGCTTGGGTTCGACGGATCGCCGACCGAGGCGGTCGGGTCTCAAGAGGTTGGAGGTGATGCGTCCCACATCGGTTGTAGAGTACCTTCTGGGCTGGAATATAAGGTCAGGGCCAACCCTTTACTCCTGAGCTAGTTTTTGGGTGGAATTAGGGCTTGGGTTCTTATCAGTAGTAGTGTAATTAATAATGGGCTTAGCAATCAATGGGAGAGGTAGCAGCTCCTTATCAGTAGGCTCGATACTACTATTTCTGGTGCCTCCTCCTAAGGTTGCTGTCGATGTGAGAAGCTTAGGTGAAGATATAGATAAGGGAAACCTGATGTCTTTTGCTGTTTGTCTTCTAAAAGGGCCACCCCCATTTAGTTGTCCACAATATGATGCATAAGTTGCTTCCTCTAGCTTAGGCTAAGGCATGAGCTAAGCGAGTTTCTAAGGTTGGAATATGCGCATCTTGTGCCACATCTCCCCTTGACTATGCAATCCAACCACCTTTTAAGTAATATAGGGTTTTAGTTCAGATTTCGATAGAGGCAAGTAAATAAAACCGGCCTTTGAAAAGGTTGATCTTAATACATTGTTTGATATAGCTGGATCCGACCTCTGTCTAACATGTCCTAGACAAGATCTCCTATTTCTCCAAATAAAAGCATTACTAAACAAAACCAAATTAAAAAAAAATAGCTGATTTCTTTATATTTTCTATTTTATTGATAGTTTTACTAAACTATATAGAGCTGATTTCTTCTTCCATGATTAGTTATGCAGAAAGTGAAATATCAGCCGAGATCATACTAACGCCTGATTATGTCCTACCCGAAACCTTTGTTACGGTCCAGCATGCGAAATTATTCAAACAGCAAGATCGAAATGTACGTCAAACAGCAAGATCGAAATGT
>JAOYND010029435.1:0-12086 GCA_025802135.1 Lagerstroemia fauriei | reverse complement strand
CTTCCTTTCGAAAGATCAATATCCAGGTGTGAGGGTCCTCTTGAACTCGTTCACAATGACTTAATGGGTCCAACAAAAACTCCTTCCTTTTCTGGTTATTCTTATATGCTGATCTTTATTGATGACTTTACGAGATTTACTTGGGTCTATTTGTCAAGCAAAAGTCTGAAGTCATGGACAGATTCTTGCAATTCAAAAAGACAGTTGAAGCTGAACTTGGTGCCAAGATAAAGCGGTTGAGGACAGATAACGGAGGAGAGTTCACTTCAAACGAGTTCTTTTCTTTTTGCCGTGAAAATGGCATCAAAAGAGAGCTTTCTTTTTCTGAAACTCCGCCGAGAAATGGGAGTGGCTAAGCGAAAGATTCAACATCTCACTGAGACCTGCAAGAATTTATTGCATGTAAAGAATTTTCCCAAGGCCTTGTGGGCAGAAGGAATGATGCGTGCAGCATATGTTATCAATAGATTGCCTCAGTCTCCGACAAACAAGAAGTCTCCTTAAGAGCTCATGTTTGGGAAGAAGCCAAATGTCAAGCATATGAGGGTGTTTGGTTCCATTTGCTACATCCATGTACCAGAATCTCAACGGAGTAAATTAGATGCAAAGGCAAGGAAATGCATCTTTGTTGGATATGATGAAAGGAAAAAAGGCCTGGAAGTGCATGGATCCTACAAGTCATCAATTTGTAGTTTCAAGAGATGTCATATTTGATGAAGTTTCGTGGTATTATGGAGCTGCACTTGTGAATGGAGATTCTAAAAGTTTGGTGCATGAATCAATAAATCTTCCCCATTCAATAAACGATATCTCTAGTTCTTCATCATCATCTACGGACAGACAAAAAGGAAGAGAGACCTTGAATGAGTCCCAATCTCATCATCAGCAAGAAGAACTTAGAGGGGAGCAAAGTTGTCATAACCTGAAGTTTTGGCAGAATTTTGTCTTAGGTTCTCAATATTCCATATTAAACAAACCTGTTATAAATTTCTATCCAGATAACCTCTCTTCCAGCTTCATATTCAAACTCACAACATATCTTTTCTATAATATATGAACAATCCAACCAAAAGTTTAGATCGCACTATTGTATACAAAACTTCACACTTCTACCATACATAACCTGAGATCCTAGTTATCAAAAAGGCTTAATGCCGATCCCCGATACAAAAATGGCAGCAGAGCTACTTGTCCTTCCTCTATTTATCTAGAAAAGAAAATATCGTAGAGGGTGAGTTGCAGACTCAGTGAGTGCAAATTTTCCAAGTAGAATAATATTATAAATAAAATTATCGGCACAATACGTATTATCAAATCACAACAAGGATAACAATTATTATATTCCACAATTATTATATGCAATGCACATAACCAATCATAACAAACAATAGCCATGGGGTCGCTCTCCCTCTATGACAATTATGACGGTATCGATACTACCTCTCTCCGACGATACCGTGACCCCGCACCTCAATCAATATATTCTTCCTCCCATCTTCGGTGCCCTTCATCTACACACCACACCCCCGCGGGGGCTGCCCATTACCCTCTTGTGGTAAGAGCAATTTTATTATCATACTTTTGTACATCGTTGTAGTCCAGCGGTAAATTAAATATCTCTCTATTTTAACTTTTCTTTACCTTTTCTTTTCCTTTCCTTTTTTTACTGGCCTATTTCTAGCCCGCCGGCTTAGCAGTCACTATGGCTATTTGCAATCACTACAATAATGCAAAATACATGTAATAATGCACACATTGACATACCACTTCATAGCAATTAAAGCAATCTCATTCTTATGTATCGATTTTGAATATAATTTGTATAGTGTACTACATTATAATTGCATGCGATCAACCATTCAACACATTCTGCATGAATTCAGCCATGCAATATCCATATGTATATATTTATATATTGAGGAGCTGATTATATAAATATGTATACAACAAACACACTATAAATTTATTCTGCAATGGAAAAGAGTACTCACAATCCCCTTCGAGCAATTCCTTTGCTAAGCTGGGTCCCCAAGACGTCTAGTTCTGGTTTCTTCGGTTCCTATCATATCATTCATAACAAAATCAATATATGTCATATATGTTTATATTGAAAATGATCCCAAAAATTATTCTAGGACATTATTCATTCTACTTATATTGATTCTACGACTTTCACCTATCATGTTAAAACTCATAAAAACATATCATTCTAACTAATTCCTACTAAACAATATATATAACATTGAGTAATATAATTTATTTGATTCGAATTGGACCTAAATTACCTATTCATTTTCACCGTCTTCCTCTCCTCATCGCAATTCCTCTGTTTTCTCAATTCTCTCTAACTCTATGTTGCTGGTTTAATTTTGCCAAAAAATGAAGGGAAATGATCAGTGGACAATGTATTTATTTAATTTGTGTGGCGGTGGGAGAAAGGAAAGCTACAGACTTTGCCAATCAGGCTTTCAAATTGTCATTGGGCTTCTTCACGGGCTAGGCTCACAATTCCTCCTCACTAATTAAAATTTCATCCTCGAAATCATTTACCTGATATAGGGAAAAGGTATGGATATTTAATTCACATAGCATCGTCAGGTTTCCAGGTTTCCTCTTCTCTGGACTGGCTTCTCCATAAGACTTTCACCAGTGGTATTCTCTTTGTTCGAAGGATCTATTCCTTTCTATCAAGTATTGCCATAGGTTCTTCCTCATAAGTCAAGTTTTCGCTTAGCTCAACTGGTTGATAACTGAGAATGTGGGAAGGATCTGACACATATTTGCATTGCATCGAGACGTGAAACTTATTATGTATATGAGACAGATCATGAGGTAGAGCCAATCTATACGCCACTTTGCTGATGCGTTCAAGAATCTCATACGGCCCGATATACCTTGGACTTAGTTTTCCTTTCTTTCCTAATCTCATAATACCCTTCCAAGGAGATACTTTCATAAAAACGTAATCACCTACCTGGAATTCGAGATCTTTCCTCCGCTTCTCTAAATTGTTTTTCTGCCGGTCTTGGGCTATTTTTAGCCTGTCTCTGATGACCCTTACTTTTTCAACAATCAAGTTGATGATCTCAGGACCAGTTAGCTATCATTCTCCAACTTCATTCCCACACATTGGGGTTCGACAAACTCTACCATAAAGAGATTCATACGATGCCATGCCAATACTGGACTGATAACTGTTATTGTAAGCAAATTCCATCAAAGGTTAATAATCATCCCAGCTGCCTGTAAATTTTATGACAGAAGCTCTCAACATGTCTTCCAAAGTCTAAATGGTTCGCTCTGACTGTCTATCAGTTTGTGGATGAAAAGCAGTTGATAGATTCAGCTTGGCTCTCATTGCATTCACAAAACTGTTCCAATATTTTGAAGTAAAATACGAGCCTCTATCTAATAAATAAATACTGGAACTCCATGAAGCCTGACTATCTCATCAATGAACAGTGTGCCAACTTAACAACTCCAAATGTCGATTTGACTGGTAGAAAGTAAACAGATTTCGTCAAGCGATCAACCATCACCCATTTAGACACACCAAACATTTCGTAACAAACTCTGCTATATCTCTCTTCATGTTATTCCACAAGTAGCTTGTTTTCAGACTGTGGTACAGCTTCGTACTGCTAGGGTGCATGGCATAAGGTGAACTATGAGCCTCTCTGAGAATTTCTTTCTTCAACTCATTGTTGTCTGGTACGCAAATTCTGTTCTGAAACATCAATGTACCATCCTTAGTAGGTGTAAAGTCTACTCTCTTTTCTTCATTTATCTCGCTTTTCACTTTCATCAGGACTGGGTCTTCTTGTTGTGCCTCTCGAATTCGATCAATCAAAACTGGCTTCACATCATATATAGCCATCAACGCCCCAGTCGTTGTCGCCTCTAGTTTAACTCTCAATGACCTTAATTCATGAAACAACATGTCTTGAACACTGTAGATACCTGCCAAGTTTACGGAAGATTTGCGACTCAATGCATCTGTAGCCACATTAGCTTTTCCTGGATGATAATGAATCATGCAGTCATAATCCTTTATCAATCCCATCCATCGCCTCTACCTCAAGTTAAGCTCATTCTGGGTAAATAAATATTTTAAATTCTTGTGGTCTGTGTAGATTTCACATTTTGCTCCATAAAGATAATGCCTCCAGAGCTTCAAGGCAAACACTACAATGGCCAACTCACGATCGTGTGTAGGATAGTTCCTTTCGTGATTTTGAGCTGTCGAGAAGTATAAGCCACCACTTTACCACGTTGCATTAACACACAGCATAACCCTTAATGAGATGCATCACTATAAATCACAAAATCTTCTTCTGGTGATGGAATGATGAACACTGGTGCAGTAGTTAATCGATTCTTCAATTCATGAAAACTGTGCTCACAGTCCTTTATCCACTCAAAGTTTACATTTTTCCGAGTCAACACTGTTAGTGGAGCAGTAATAAGAGAAAATCCAGCAACGAATCTTCGGTAATATCCCGCTAATCCCAGAAAACACTGTACTTCTGTTGCATTACTAGGTCTACTCCAATTCAGAACAGCTTCAATCTTTGCAGGGTCAATTAATATGCCTTCTCTTGTAATCACATGCCCAAGAAATTCCACTCGATCTAGCCATAACTCACACTTACTGAACTTGGCATAAAGTTGTTTCTCCCTCAAAATTTGCAAGACAATTCTCAGATGTTGTTCATGTTCATCCTTGTCCTTTGAATATATCAAAATATCATCAATGAAAACTACCACGAATCTGTCAAGGTAAGGTTGAAACACTCGATTCATCAATCCATGAAAGCTGCAGGAGCGTTCGTCAAATCGAAAGGCATCATGAGAAATTCATAATATCCATATCTGGTACAAAAAGCAGTCTTGGGCACATCTGAATCGTTTATCTTCAGTTGATGATATCCTGATCGAAGATCAATCTTTGAAAACATGCTAGCACCACCAAGCTTATCAAACAAGTCATCTATTCGTGGCAATGGATACTTGTTACATGTAGTGACTCGATTCAATTGCATGTAATCAATACACAGTCTCAAAGTGCCATCTTTCTTCTTGACAAATAACACAGGAGCACCCCAAGGTGATACACTAAGCCTGATGAATCCCTTTTCCAACAATTCTTGTAATTGTATCTTCAATTCTCTAAGTTCAATTGGGGCCATACGATATGGTGCCATGGAAATTTGTGCAAAGCCTGACTCTAATTCAATGGTAAATTCAATTTTCCTGTTTGGCGGCAACCCTTGCAGATCCTCTGGAAATACATCTTGGAACTCACAAATCACGGGAATCTCAATTATCTTCGGTGATTCTGCTCCAGTAGTCATGGCATACGCTATACATACTTCACATCTTTGCCTCAACAATTTAGTTGCTTTGATATAGGATATGAAACTAAATGGTGACATCTCTGGTCTCCGCGCCACTTAAATTCAGCCTCATTCGGTATTTTGAATACAACTTCCTTTCTATGGCACTCAATGGATGCATGATGAGAAGAAAGCCAATCCATACCAAATATAATATCAAAATCTCGGATATCCAACGGTATCAGATCCACTTCCATCTCCTTATCCCCAAGCTAAGTGAGACACCTGCGATATATCTTATGAACAACTACGCTCTCCCCAATGGGTGTTGCTATGGACATATAATAGTTTAACGATTCTTGAGGGACGTTGGCATGTGTTGCCTAGTATAATGAGATAAATGAATGGGTGAAGCCTGGATCTATAAGTACTTGTGTTGACTTCTCGATGATAGTTAAATTACTTGTGACAACTGCTGGGGTCAGCTTTGTATCACGCTTCATTAGGGTGGAAACTCATCCTTGTGTCGTGGGCTTATCCGCTGGATCTATAAGTACTTGTGCTGACTTGTCGGAGAGAGTTAAATTACTTGTGACAATTGCTGGAGTCAGCTCAATATCACGCTTCGTTAGGGTGAAAACTCTTGTGTCGTGGGCTTATCTGTTTGAGTCGTTCTAGGAGTCAACTATCTTGCATCACTTGCTATTGATCCAGTCCCTCGACCCCGATAGATCTGCGATCCACGCACCTGTCCTCTCCATCTAATTGGGAAAGATCTCCCTCTGATTCACCGCCCACGTTAGCACGACCAATTGATGAGGTGGCCTGAGGACAATCTCGTTGTAAATGTCCTTTCATTCCACACTGGAAGGAAGTTACGTTTTTTCTTGATAGCAATGGACAAAGATTTTTGATATGGCCCAACCATCCACAATGGAAGCATCCACTAGATTGTGCTCGACATTCACCTGCATGCATACGACCACATGTCTAGCAAGGACGACTTTTGGGAAGACTGAGTCTACTTTGTCCTTCTCCTGACAAACGACCAAACAGAACTGGACTCGACTGATAAACAACTTTTCCTTTACATGGACTTGGTGCAAACCCACCTCGCTTCAATGCCCTGTAAACTCCTTCTGGGATCAGATCATGTCGAGTTTTCCATTGTTGTCCCCTTTCTGTTTCTCATCCTGCAAATCTTGTTCAGCAATGAGAGCCTTGTTGCATAGTTCAGAAAATCTGGAAAGCTCGATTATCGAAAGCTGGGATCTCAGCTCAATATTTAAACCATCCAGGAACCGACTGCACCTCGCAACTTCATCGCTAACCAAAGTTGGAGCAAACCGAGATAGACAGGTAAATTTCATTTCATATTCAGCCACTGACTCACCTCCTTGCTTCAAGTTCAGGAACTCTCTCTCCTTAAGACGTCGATACGAAACTAGATAATACTTCTCAAAGAATGCCTGAGTGAACTGGGCCCAAGTGATGGTACTTGCAGAAATCGAATCAAGTGTTCTTTTAGTCGCCTCCCAATGTCTAGAATCTCTTATCAACATAAAGGCTGCCATAACGACTTGTTGTGTATCTGGAACTCCCATAACAGAAAAGATCCTCTCATGTCCTCAATTCAGTTCTCTGCTATCTCAGGTGCTGCTGTTCCCGAGAATGAACGAGGCCCTAACTTCCTAAAATTCTCATATGGTATTCTCTGCTGCTCAGGATTTTTGACCAGACTCGCCAATGCGTCCAAAGCACCTTGAACATGTAAACCTCTATCTGCAAAATCTACTGAAACGTCCTGAGGACGAGCCTGTGAAATCTAGTCTTCTGTTGAGACCTAGGATGCTTCTTGGCCCCTCACCACTTCACGCTGTTGGCATCTTTGAGGAACTAGGCGAATACACGTAGGTCTCATTGTGAATTACCTATTCAAAAATATATTACCAAATATATAATGCACAAAAATAAATGATGACTTAGCCGCAACATTCCTAACCTAGCAAAAAGCCATGTCATGTATCTATATAAGTCTACAGAATCTTACAACCTATGCCCTGATACTAAAATTGTCACGATCCGAAATTTCGGTAGAATTTCCTCTTATTTTCTCAATATTCCATATTAAACAAACCTGTTATAAATTTCTATTCAGATAACCTCTCATCTAGTTTCATATTCAAACTCATAACACATCTTTTCTATAATATATGAACAATCCAACCAAAAGTTCAGGTCGTAACATTGTATACAAAGCTTCACACTTCTACTATACATACCCCGAGATCCTAATTATCAAAAAGGCTTAATGCCGATCCCCGATACAAGAATGGCAGCTGAGCGGCTTGTCCTTCCTTTATTTATCTAGAAAAAGATAATATCGTAGGGGGTAAGTTGCGGGCTCAATGAGTACAAATTTTCCAGACAGAATAATATTATAAATAAAATTATCGGCACAATACATATTATCAAATCACAACAAGGATAACAATTATTACATTCCACAATTACTATATATGCAATGCATACAATCAATCATAACAAACAATAGCCATGGGGTCGCACTCCCTCTGCGACAAAGTTATGACGGTATCGATAATACCTCTCTCCGACGATAACGTGACCCCGCGCCTCAATAAATATATTCTTCCTCCCATCTCCCGGTACTCTTCAACTACACACCACACTCCGCGGGGGCCGCCCATTACCCCCTGGCGGTAAGAGCAATTTTATTATCTTACTTTTGTACATCGCTGGAGTCCAGTGGTAAATTAAATATCTCTCTCTTTCCACTTTTCTTTTTCATTTTTTTAGGCCCATTTCTAACCCGTCGGCTTAGTGGTCACCATGGCTATTCGCAATCACATACAATAATGCAAAATACATGTAATAATGCATACATTGACATACCATTTTGTAGCAATTAAAGAAATCTCATTCTTACGTATCGATTTTGAATATAATTTGTATAGTCTACTACATTTTAATTGCATGCGATCAGCCATGCAACACATTCTGCATGAATTCAGCCATGCAATATCCATATATATTTATATATTGAGGAGCTGATTATATAAATATGTATATAACACACTATAAATTTATTCTACAACGGAAAGTAGTACTCACAATCCCCTTCAAGCAATTCCTTTACTGACTGGGTCCCCAAAATGTCTAGTTTCGGTTCCTTTAGTTCCTTTGGTTCCAATCATATCATTCATAACAAAATCAAGATATATCATATATGTTTATATTGAAATGATCCCAAAAATTATTCTAGGACATTATTCATTCTACTCTTATTGATTCTACAACTTTCACCTATCATGTTAAAACTCGTAAAAACATATCATTCTAACTAATTCCTACTAAACTATATATATAGCATTGAGTAATATAATTTATTTGATTCGAATTGGACCTCAATTACCTATTCATTTTCACTGTCTTCCTCTCGTCTTCGCAGTTCCTCTGTTTTCTCAATTCTCTCCGACTCTCTGTTGTTGGTTTAATTTTTTGCCAAAAAATGAAGGGAAATGATCGGTGAGCAATGTATTTATTAAACACGTGTGGCGGTGGGAGAAAGGAAAGCTCCAGACTTTGCCAATTGGGCTTTCAAATTATCATTGGGCTTCTTCACGGGCTAGGCACATTGGGTTGGGCTCACAAAAGTGAAAGGGGAGTTCAAGTGGATCTCAGTCTCATGCAGCAGGAAGAAGAAATTATTGGTGTAGAAAATTGTCAGAGGCCGCGGAGGAACATCACCAACCCAGCCCGCTATAGAGATGAGAACTTTATCAGTACTTATTCTTGCTTCTTCGCAGGTCCTGTCAATGATGCTGAGCCGTCGTGCTATGAAGAAGCCAAAAAAAATTAAAGAGTGGAAGTGTGCTATGGATGAAGAAATGGATGCTCTCAAAAGGAATCCACCTTTGATGCTGGTTTCAAAGCCTGAAAATGTTTCACCTATCTCGAGTAAATGGGTGTTTCGAGTTAAAAGAAAGGTCGATGGCAGTATTGACAGGTTCAAAGCAAGGTTGGTTACTAGAGGTTTCTCTCAAAAATATGGAGAGGACTACGAAGAAACTTTCAGCCCAGTGGCTAAAATGATCTCTGTTCGAGTTATATTAGCCATGACAGCCTCTTATGAGTGGAAGTTATGGCAGCTCGATGTGAGGGATGCTTTTTTTTGTATGGAGAGCTCGATCGAGACATCTATATGGAGCAACCACTTGGGTATGTTTCCAGCAATCATCCCAATTATGTTTGCAAGCTTAAGAAGGCTCTTTACAGCTTGAAGCAAGCTCCAAGGGCCTGGTATGGGAAAATTGCTCAATATCTCCATTTCTGCGGGTACGAAACTCCTAACTCAGATTCTAGCTTATTTGTTAAACATAAATGAAACATGGATGTGGTTGTTCTTTTATATGCAGATGGCATGGTAATAACTGAAAACAATGAAAGAGCGATTGAGAAGTTACAAGATGAACTCTCTGTTCGCTTTGACATGAAAAGTTTAGAACTTCCTCACTTTCTTGGCTTAGAAGTGGAAAATAGAGAAGATGGTATTTTTGTATCTCAAAAAGGTTATGCTATGAAATTAGTTGAGAGGTTTCGCCAAAGAAAAGCAAAACCAGGCTGACCCCACTTGATTTGAATACAAAACTTAGACATGAAGAAGGTTCTCTTCTCCCAAATGCTCGGCCATATTGTGCACTTGTTGGTAGTCTCTTGTATCTAACCATTACAAGGCCAGACATCTCTTTTTCAGTTGGACTTGTCAGCAGATTTCTTTCTTCTCCAAAGAAGGCTCATTTAGAAGCCGCAAAAAAGATTTTGAAGTATGTTAATACAGCTCGAGATATGGGACTTCTCTTTAAGAAGAATGATGAATTTTCGTTGATTGGGTATATGGACGTGGACTTTGGTGGTGACTTAGATTATCGAAGGTCTACTTCGGGCTATGTATTCTTTTGTGGTGGTATTGTAGTTTCTCTGTGCAGTAGAAAATAGGCTTCTGTTTCTCTCTCAACTACTGGGGCTGAATACAAAGCAGCTGCTCTTGCTACACAAGAAGGTGTTTGGCTTCAGAGACTCATTGAAGACTTGCATTTACCCATTGTCAAGCCGACTGCAATCTTTGGGGACAACCAGAGTGCTATGAAGCTGGCAATGAATCCTGTATGCCATGCAAGAACAAAACACATCGAATTGAGCATCACTTTATTCAGGAAAAGGTTCTTGACGGAACCATCTCAGCATTAGAAGTACGAAGTCAGGAGAATGTTATTGATATCTTCACAAAGATACTCCCCAGAGCTGCATTTGAGTTCTTTTGCAAAAGATTTGATTGGTTTCAAAAATCACTTTAAAGGAGAGTGTTAAGTTAATAAAGCTGATTTTTTGTTTCCTTGGAAATGGTTATTATTAGTTGTCAAATAGGTAGCATATATTATTAGGCTCTTCGCCCAGAAAGTTGACTTAGTTTTTCAAGATAGACTAGAATTCTCTATTTATGCTTTATGGGTGTAATTCAAGTTTAGTTTTCAGTTTTCAACATCAGTAAAAATCCTCTACTTGCTGCACGTCACTCTCTGTTCTGTTCTCCTCTGTTTCTTGGTTGTTTCCTTCACAAGTTTGGTTCTAGATCTTGGACCAGCAGGAACTTGCTATAGAGCTAATTCTTGTTCACAGGGGAAGCCTTCAGTCTTCACTGCTCAACGGAGCATAGCAACATGCTGGGAACAGGGGGAAGCAATTTCAAGCAACGATCTCGTGAACAGCCAGGGACGAGTAGAGTAAACGAAGTGCAGCAGAGGAGGACACAGGGATAGAAGCTCGATGGGAGAGCTAAAGAGATATTACCCACTTACCAAAAGGCCACTGTAGCAGTCAGATTTATTGCAATGAAAATGGAAGCTTCACCTTAGTGACTCGGACACAAGTTGGGGGCTCGGCATAACTCGAGGGATCAGCTTGACTGTTGGAGAGATGACTCGAGCTGATCCTGTTTCGATCAGAGATTCAGAGGAAGTCCTGAGGGATGGTGGGCCTAGTGGTGATGAAACTCCCGTCGATGGTTCGGGCAAGGGCTCGGTCGTGGAAGAAGAGTCCGTCCCTCTCCGTGGAGCTGTCCGTGTCTTTCTGATGAAGCTGCCGGAGATCCTCCAGGTTTCTCCTTCCTTACACTGGTGAGAATCCTTTCCTTGTGGGCGTTTCTTCCTGACATGGCTCAGGATCCTTTCCTTGATGGGTCTTCCTTCTTGTCACGGCTGAGGAGATAAACCCTTCCATTCTTTAGCTCGGAATTTTCCCTTTTTGCCAGCTGAAGTCTCAGAGAAAAGGGGATATTGCGGCTGGTCTGATTATGCTACTTCCTTACCGAGAAACCTTACTTTTTTTTTTTTCATTTCGTGTCAGCCTTATCCCTTATTTACTTCCGATATTTTTTATTTTTTTCATAAAAATATATTAGCAAAGAGTCCTTGAAAAAAAATCATGCAAAAGGCCTCTCGGTTTGTGAGATATGATCTGGACTGGTTGATACAGACCCATATTTATGGTATGGAGCCTGACCTTTTCAATACTGCGCTGTGTTTTTTCCTTGAAATTTTATGAGTCTGGAGTAGAATAGTATTAGTTTTGCTCGATGATTTTTCTTCTAAAATCTGGTTACTATTCATAGATCGAACAATTTTCATTAAAAAATCACGCAAGATTGATGTTAGCTCGATGCTATTTATAATG
>JAOYND010029332.1:0-12088 GCA_025802135.1 Lagerstroemia fauriei | reverse complement strand
CTCGCTCTATGGAGCAAGAAAGAGGTTGAGATTCAATGGATTTATTTATAAATGATTATAGAATTATCATATTAAGAATAATAACATGTAGAGTTGTCAAATTGAGATTGCTCTCATTTTATAATATTAAAATATTTACAGAACTATACTTTTTCTAAAAATTACACTCGCTTATCTGAAAAAAAAAATAAAAATTTAGCCCAAAATATGCTTTATTAATAGACAATATTTTCTAATTTTATGCCCTCTATCTCTCAAAAGAAGAGAGGATGTAAGGGCTATGAAAATTTTCCTTGTCAAAGATCCTCAAAATTTCATGGGCAACCGTTCCTCCATAATTTTAGATATCAATTTTAATAAAAAAGTTGGGAATGACTTTTAAATTGTCATGCAATGCAAATGAAGTGAATATACTGGTTCAAAAATCACTCTTACAACGTGGTTCATTTCAATCCAAGATTCAAAATTCAAATATTTTTAATGCTTTTGTCAAAAAAATCTGATAGAAGTTTGCTCATTGAGCATGAACATGAAGTACTGTGATTTCTTAAACTATACAAGATCTTTGATGGTGTTACTTTTTCTGAAATATCCACCTAGCTTACAAGAGGTTATGCTCATGTCCAATTCAAAAATTTAACAAATAAGATGGTGGTACACACTCTCTTATAAATCAGGTTTCATTCTCTTATTTATCCGATGTGAGATTAACTCCTCAGCACCCGTTTGATATTTCACATGGTATCAGAGCGGGTTAATCTTGAACTCATACCATGTCAGGTCCGAGTGTGAAACTCGTGAACTATTAAGTCCGAAACTGGAAAAAAAAATGCTCGGCTCAAAGCCAATTTATCCCCCTCACTCGAGAGTGGAAGAAATATGCCTAACTCAAGGTCAATCGTTGAGGATGGGTGTTTAAGGATACGTGTCAAGTATGAATACGTTACTACATGAGAGCAAGTGTTGAGGAGTAAATCTTACATCAGACAAATAAGATAATGAAATATGATTTATAAGAGAGTGGGCACCATCATCCTATCAGTTTAAATTTTTGGGTTGGACATAAGATTAATTTCTTGTGGGTCAGGTGGATATTTCACAACTTTGAAGGGGTAAATGCTGAGTATTAGTTGTACAATTTGTTTGATATATTTGTAATTGAACGTAAAAACCTGAATATTATGTGACAATGGTGGCTAAATCGCTACTACTACACTTAGGCCTTGTTTTGTTCATTGTATAGTTTTCACTTTACATACATCGTGTTTGTAGCTCTTTGGATGGAAAACTGAGCTGACTCTGATATTTGCGGTCGCATTGTTTTTGCCGGGCGGCCTCCATATTTTGTTTGAAAAGATTTTAGAATTCAAAAGGGATGAATTATTATATTACATAGCACCCACCTATGTACTTTCTGAAAAATTACAAAAAAGCCAAGCTGCAGGCATACGCTCTCTCTTTTGTCGCTCAACTACCCAGAATCACTTAGGAAGGGTATTCTGATAATGTTGAAGATTATAATATTTTATTTTTATTTACTTGTAAATCTGTGGAGCTTACCAAACACAATAATATCATATATCAATAACTTTTCATGTAAAATAATAATTTTCTTTGTAATAATCTAATTTTACCATGTAATCTAACAACACTCAAACTAAATACTCCCTTATCCTCATTTAATCCATAAAAAAATGAATGTAGGAGGTATCTACTCAATTTCGCCTAGATGGATAGTCTAAGAAGGTAATTTTGTTTAGTATCCTACTTTTAATTAAACTCATATTCTAATGGGTGTCAAATGATTGTTCGACGAGACAAGCCTGCCTTAATTAAGGAGACAAGTGAGGGAAACAGCATACCGTTGCTCGATCTAGTACTAAGTCTGAATATAAGAGCTTATCCAATGCCACAGCTGAACTGATTTGGATTCAATCTTTACTCTCTAAGCTTGGTTTTCTGCCCCGATGTCCACCAACTCTATGGTGTGATAGTCTTTGTGCTATTTATTTGATAGAGAACCCAGCTTTTCATGCATGGATTAAACATATCGAGATAGATTATCACTGTTGTCTGCAAGCGTGTCTCTAGCAACTAGCTCCTCATCTGATTCATCAGTACCGATGATCAGGTTGCTGACATTCTTACCAAGGGTCTTTCAGCTTCTTGTTTTAAGTGGTTCTAGTCCAAGCTCAATGTTCGTGACCTCCCATTGCGCTTGCGGTGGAGTAATGGATAGGCTCACATAAGATTAGAAAGTAATAGGGAGTTTCCTATTTTGTACCACATGATATTCTGTAAACCTTATATGTACATTATCACATTGATATATTAACATAGATACAAACCACTATCTTATGTGATGATTTTCCCAAATTCTAGCATGGTGTACTCACTCTCTTATAAATCATGATCATTTTTATTTATTGTTCATTCTCAACACCTGCCCTCACCTGGCAATATGTTCAGACCTGACACTTACCTTTAAACACCCACCCTCAACAATTGACATCGAGTTGGGTATTTTCTTTTGTACTCGGGTGAGGGGGGACAATTTACCACGAGACGGGCATTTTTCTTCCAGCCTCGGGATTAATACGCCAAGAGTTCCACACTCGGGCTTGGCATAATGTGAGTCCACACGATTGTCTTTAATACCATATGAAATATCCACCTGACCCACAAGAGGTTGGACAAGTTCAAGCTGATAGGATGGTGATACCCACTTTCTTATAAACCATGATCTTCCAATACAATAGGATATTCAAGGATTTGATATGATTTAGGAGAATCTAGAAGATAGTGAGATATTTGTGAGATTTTGTAATTTAGGTAGAGAATATCTTCTATATTTGATGTATGACCACTATAACAATAAGAGTTCTCTCGACATTATTTGGTGTACGAGAATTTTCCTCAATCTCTAAATTTTATTATGGTATTAGAGCCAGATTCTGGAATTAGTTTGAGAGTCTCCACTGCATGCAATCATCTCTGGCACGTTCGGTCCCGACAAGGCGTGCTAAATTGGACATGCTAGGCATCATTAATGTTGCTAATATTTTTTTTTCACTATTTTTTATTATTATTATTGTTCTTCGTGACTTTTCTATTTGATTAGAAGAATAGTCTTACATCATCTTAGTACAAGTCCATACATAATCACAATTAAATCTTCCAAAATTTTCATATTCTTTCCATTATCACAAGTCCACTGTTATCATCAACTGAAGTCGGTATTTTCAAATTAGATGCATAGATCATGTGTTATGCCTCTGTGGAAAAGAAAGAAATTAGAGAGCTTTTGGGAGTAAAAGAAACTCCTTTTATTTGTTACCATGCAGCCCATTGATGGAGAATGACTCGGCGGTTCTTATAATTAAATTTCTTCATGGTATCAGAGTAGGTTGATCTCGAGGAATCATTGTCCACTGTGTTATCGACTTATCAGAGCATGTTGATCTAGGTGAGTACGTTGTTCGTTGTAGTCATGATTTATCAAGACAAATTATGGTTCGGAAAGTTCAAGTCTAGGAAGTAATATGCAGAAACCGCTATGCCAACAAGAAATAAAACAGTTATTGATGGGTGTTGACCGCTATGCCGGCGGGATAAGACGGTCATTGATGGGTGTTGACTGCTAAGTGGGATATAAAATGGCTATTGACAGGGATTGACCGCTTTGCCGACGGTATATAAAACGGGGATTGGTAATTTTTCACGAGATTATACAACGATTATTGGCCACACTAGATCAGAATCATAGTACTAAACCAGAGTCATGCTTTGAAGATCAAAGTTCAAGATGTGCATTTCAGAGAGTTACATGCTCATCTTAAGGGAGAGTGTTGAGATTTGATTTTATTCTTTTAGAAAATAATATTTTAGATATCAAGTTGATATGGTTATTGAGATATTTGATTATCTATCAGATTCTTTTTATTTTATTTTATTCATTACTTACTTTATAAATAGGTTAGTTTAGTATTGTAATCGTTGAGTCATTCATTAACGCTTTGCTTGGATTGAGCGATTTGAAGGTATTCGGAGGGAAGGGATTCGGAGGGATAGTATAATCACTTATTTGGATAAATTATTAGGAGGAATTTGGAGGGATTCGGAGGGATTTCCAATCCATCCAAACCTCACTTTTTTAATTCCTCCGATTTAGGTGGAATTTGGAGGGATAGCAAATTTTAGACAAAAATACCCATAATAACTTCTTAAAAGAAACCCTGGGCACACCATAATCTCGCATCATATAATTATACAACCACACTCGTCTTCCCTTGCTGTCGCAAGTTGCAACTATCGAGCTTCTTAAGACTGTCACGAAACCATAACTTTGTTTGGTTTCAAGATCGTCATGAAACCATTGTGCTTCTCTTACGCCTTTCTCCCATTCAATCGGTCTTCTAAATTAAAAGGGCAAAATTGTCAAATTAACTTTTTATCCCTCCAAATCCCTCCTCTAATATTAATATCCAAACAAGTGATTTGGAGGAATAAGTTATCCCTTTAAATCCCATCCCTCCCCTTCCCTCGAAATCCCTCAATCCAAACATAGTGTAATGAAATATCTATTACTCCCATTAGTTCGGCCTTCCGGCTAGCACGTTCTCTCTACCTTCTCCTACACTCTTCTGACTTCTTTTAAATCTTGAAATCATTTATGCATAACTTTAGCACGGCAAGACCTCCCTCGTATATTGGGTTTCCTACTTTTGCAAAATCGACATTTCCTAATCGAAATGGACTTTGGATTGGACCATTACCCTTCTATTGAGTGAAGATATTGCTGTGTAGCACCGATGCTAGGGTGATCTAATGATCTCTTCCCCAAGTATCCCAATGATTCGGGACATAACCTCCTATGTCAAGTGGAATGGACTTGGGTCTTCCCTTTTTATTTTCTCCTTCTCCCTCTCTCTCATTCTCTTCTCTCTTCCTTTCTCCCTTTCTACTTTTGAGATCTTTCCTAGTTCCCTTTTCTTGTCTATAAGAGTTGTTATTTATAGAAATCGTAGTCGGAGAGGATTGTCTATCAACATACCTAAAGAAATACCAAGTGGCGCTCGATGGATCAGCAATGATCGTTTGATGTGACTTGTCAAGGAGTGTCGTCTGGCATTTCCATCCATTTTTTGATTCGGTCCTATCGTTTTGTCAATTTATCAGTTTGATTCTTGTCCTTTCCTTTTTTCCTTTTTGGGAAGTTTCTAACGTTCTCATGGTAATAATTCTTTCTCGTATCGTGCTCAAATTCTTCTTTCAATTTTCCATCTTATTTGCTAACGTAACCCCATGATGTATGGTCATCTTGATGTTTCATCACGTATAGCAATCACGTAGAGCAACAAAGACCACAAGAGTGGATTGGATCGAAAAGAAAATGTTTATAGACACGTGACAAGAATATTTACACGTTGGATGGTGAGGATTAGACCATGTTACCTTGAAATGAAGGATGCTGAGGATCAATTCCCATGTTGGAAAGTTAATAAAAATAAATAAGAGAATTTACACCACCTATAAAATTGAGACTTTAGGTAAATATCAGTGTAACCTCTTATAAGTCTGGTGGTAAGTTTTTGAGGTATTAAAATAGGTTGATCGGGACAAATCACTGCAGTTATCACCGGAGGAGATATATTCGTAGATTGATTTTGAAAAATTAGACGATTGTATTGAATGAGTTTTGTAGTGTTTTTTTTTCATAAAAAAATGTACTAAAAGTTCTGACCCTTTGTAACATCAAAGGATCGTCATTTGGTACCTTGCAGTATTTCTTATCAAATGACCCTCAGAAATTAAAAAACTTGGTGCTATCTGATTAAGGTTCAGCCTAAATAACTTCACTGCAAGAAAGGAGAAATTCTTAGATAATCCTATCCCACTAATTAGATTGTGCCAGCAAGCAAATTATTATTGATCATTCGAGCAGTTTCTTAATTATTATTAATCAGAATAATTTAATTAGTTCTTCCTCCCCACATTACTGCGAGATAAGCCATTCGAAGATTTTTTTATAACGAAGAGGTTTAGTACAGTGGTATTGCTCCCATCTTTAGATGAAGAGGTCTTAAATTCAATTTTAACAGTGAAATTTCGCGTGCCCTTTTATTCTCTCATCGTTCGATCCTCATTGATGTTGTAATCAGGAGGGGGCGGATGGTCGGTTTCCTTCCGATAACAGAAGCAGAGTCCAACTACGCAGAAGCCAGCACCGTTCGGGCATGTAAGCATGCAGTCGTTATTCGATTTGCATTTGAAACTGAAAGAGCTTGGCAGGGCTGCATGTGTGGAGTAGATTACACAATGTTATGATTCGACAAACACACCGAGAATATTCGTAATCAATATATATATATATATATGTTGCGTAGTTTCAAGACAGAATGCCTGCAAGTATATGTATCGCAATCAAGTAATAAAGGATGAGTAGAGTATCGTTCCCACGAGAACTCGTTCTAATCCACTACTAAGCACTAAAATTGACACGATTGTATCCAAGCCAAGTCAATCGAATAAGTTGAGTAGAATGCGAATAAGTAAAACATAAAGTAAGCAAACAGAAAACAATCAATCAAACAGCTCCTAGGGTTCACAACTTCACCGGTTCTAGTCTTAAGCAAAATCCTTCTCTCACAATTAATTCTATCATGTTATTAACCTAGGGTTCTAGGGTTTCCCCACTACCATCGTATGCAACTCTCGATGTCATACGAATGTACCTAAGCAGAAGACACTAATCCATTCTTTCTCTAGGCGATTAATGTTGAAAGGTCAATTAATCAAACCCTAATTGGCTATCTAGGGTGCTCACCATCTCTCGATGCACTCGTACAAATAACATCACCTCTCGGCATAAGTTAACCTAGATTTTGCAATCTCTAGCATGATTTCCATTCCCTCTCTCGAGTCTCCTCTCAATCTCAATATCATTATCGTGGGTGATCAGGCCAAAAGAAAGCATGAAGAATGAGAAATACATAAATAACACCTAGGAAGCGTACCTCGATAGAATCATACGTATGAGAGAAAAAGACTTTACTTAAAATATTGAAAAGGTTCCATCGACCCCCCTAGGAATATAGGGGTTTAGTGCAACATAACAAAAGAAATTACAAGAGTTAAAAGAGAGAACATATTATGAAAACAAGAAGAAAAGGGATAGAAGGAACTCTAGATAGTGGTAAAGTCGAATCTCTCAATCTTGACCCTGCGATTTGTAGCATGGCCCTTCTTTCTTGTTCTACAATCGTTGCCCTTTTGTTTCTCTCTTTTTTCCACCCTTTCACTTGTGGGGTACATGAATATATATAGAGCATTTACACTTCCTTCAATCTTGATTTGATCAGTGTGGGATAGGAAATTATGGGTCCCACCATTCTGCCAAGTGGTCTAAGTCTTCTTTCATTGAATCCTCTCTGTAGACCGACCGCGATTGCTCTGTTTTGCACGCAGTTTTGTTCGGCCATAACTTCCTCGTTTCTGCTCCAATTTGTGATCCGTTTGATGCGTTGGAATTCTGACTTGATAAGCTTTCCATTGATATCTTATTTGTCCTATTTCTCATAAAGAGAATATGAAAAATTTCTCTTAAAATTGCTGCATCGAACATTGAATCATTGAGCAAGCCATTTCTTCGTATTTCCGCGCATCTTTCTTCCATTCCCTACACATTGACGACTCCCAGCAGTATCTAATCCACATTTCTAGAATTCTCAAACACATCATTTGACTCCCCACATGAAATGATATGCAAAGAATCGTTAAATGCATGAAAAGTTGTCTAAAACACGAATATCTAAGTCGGGAATGGGTAAATAACTTATACAACTCACCGTATCGACAATATAAACTAGACACCAACCCATACTCCGGACCGAAAGAAAATAAAAATAAATAAATATGAAATACTGCAATGAGCCCGTGTAATTAGTTTGTTTATTTATAACGTATTACAAATTAATTTATTTGAAATTCGTAAATTTGCAGTAGTCGATAGGGTCATGACACTCTCACTTGTTATCAGTATATTATATTTACGCATTCAAGTTTGCAATTTTAAACCATTCATTAAAAAATGTGATAGATTTTTAGTGATAAAATCGTACATATAGAATGGCATGGAGTGAGATGAGAGAATCTGATCAGTTAATGAAAGATTTTTACTGTAAAGATTTTAGATTTGGAGTATGAGAAAAATTACATAAATTTTTATTTTACCCTTCATTTAGAGAATTTTTTAAAGTAGATACATGTGATAAATTTATTATATAAATTAGATAACGACAAGTATGGAAAATGAGAGACCAAAAACCTCATTGTTCTTACATAATAATGTAGATATATATATATATATATATTATATTGAAGAAGTGAGGTAGTTTTGGTCTCACTTTTGAGATTCCAAAACTACCCTTAATAAATAAACTTAAAAAATTGATAAAAGACTACATATTTAACAATTTCGTGCATAGCGCGAGGCCTACGTCTAGTGTATATATACGAAAAAGGACGAACGAAACTTACATGTTATGAGGAGCAAAAACACCACAAGAAAGGACATTTTGAATAGATGTTTCGCCATGTATGGTGTTGCTTATGTTTTTGAGAGCTCACAACAACAGTTTTGCAACAAACTTAATTTATATATAGTTCTATGATATGAATATTTTCAGGCAAGTGCTTCTGTAACAGCTGGATTGAAATTTATATATATTCATATATAGTATGTTGGTGATTTTTTAACTTTACAAATTTTTGAAAAAATAATAATTTACCAAAAGATGAATATTTTAGTTATTTATTTAGCTGCTTCTTTAACATAAAAGTTATTTATTTAGATAAGAGACAATTAATAATAATTTCTAACTTCTATAATTAATGATCAAAATGCCCGAAAATGAGACAACCACCCTTCTTTTTTCACGTTGTCGCATGAATACGAGTGTTGAGAATTGAATTTCACATTAGAAAGTAAATAAAATCTAATAAAATAATTGGATATCACAATCTATAAGTTTAGACAATCAATTGGACATGAGCATGATCTCTTATAGGTCCAATGACAATTTTACTAGGTATTAGAACATATTACCATGTGGGCTCACACCATATGAGACTCGAGTATGGAACTTTGTGGTCTTTAATTTGAAAGTCCATGCATAGAAAAAATATACCTGACTTTGTCAATGTTCCCCCTTACCTAAGTACTAAAGAAAAATGTCCCTTTCTAGGTCAATTCTTAGGGGCAAGTGTTTAAGGGTACCGTGTACGCAAATGGTCCATGAGGGTGAAACCGCTTTCCTTATGTCAATCCTTATGTGGAAATACCGCAAAGCAGACCAAATTGTTGGAAACCAATCGCACTTGGGTTTTCGTTTCACATTGGAAAATCAGGGATCTATTTTAGAATATATCAAGTGCTCCTGATTTAAGGAAAATCATTTTTGCTGCACATAACTCAATTGGGGAATACCCAAGAGTTATACGATAGATTCAAGTGAAGGAGAATGGCAACTGCCATCTTAGGAGCTGCCACAGGGAGAGAAACTTTTGTATGTAATGGGTATATGTCTTACGTAGTATCACAATTCAATAAGATTATGTCATTTTTAGGGTTGTCTTTTTTATTTTGGTTTTATTTTGAAATCTTAAAACGATTGAATTTTATTGACTCGTGACACTATGAAAGTACTATCATGTGGTATACCTTATACATAAGTGTCTCTCTGTCGGAGGACAGTTATTCGGCCCCTCATGAGGTTTTTCCATTAGCTTATCCTTACTCTTACTACCCAAAGGATCAGAGATACATAGTAAGGGAATTTAATACCTGATTATGAAGGTATAGTGAGATAACACCCTGATTGGGCCCGACATTTTGCTGGTTTCATTATTCTCGTCTCATTAAAAATTCCAGATTAATTCCAAGGTGAGTATCATAAACTCTCTCCCTGTATGCAAGCAAGAAAATGATGAAATGCAATCAGTATAAAATGCTGAGATGTGCACATACATATATTTTTCTTGCGATATATCCAATTATCCAAATAAACCTAATGTAACAAATACATTCTTATACCTTTCTACCCTATTGGATACCAATTCCGGCTTTGACACAACATCGACCAATCCTACATCAGACAATCCTTGCAATTCTAATGCAGTACTGGTTATCGAAAATCCTATTTAAAAGAAGCGGTAAATCAAGTTTTTTACTACCACGATCACACGGAAGCATCTTAGGATGGTACAACCCCGAGAGTCATTACGGGCTTTTCTCTAGGAATCTTGCATTATTTTGAAATCATTTTTGCATGACCTCGGCATGACAAGACCTCCCCCATATGAAAGGTTTCTTGCTTATGCAAAATCGACATTCCATCAAGGTATAACCGAAATGAACTTAGGATTGGACCATTAGGCTGGTCGAGCGAAGATATTGTCATGTAGCACCAATGCTAGGCTGGTCGAGCGAAGATATTGTCATGTAGCACCAATGCTAGGCTGGTCGAGCGAAGATATTGGTTGTCTAACACCAATGCTAGGCTGGTCGAGTGATCTCTTCCCCAGGTATCCCAATGATCTAGGACATAACCTCCTAAGTCTAGTGAGACAAACTTGGGTCTTTTTTTTTTATTTTTTTTTCTATTTTTCCTTCTCATCTCTGTCTCTCCTCTCTTCCTTTCTCCCTTTCCTCTCTTCCTTTCTCCCTTTCTACTTTTGAAATCTTTCCCACTTTCTTTTTCTTGTCTGCAAGAGTTGTTATTTATAACAATCCTGGTCGGAGAGGATTGTCTTTTTTTTTTGGTTTGCACAACGCAGTATCCCCGGACCAGCCGAAACGCACCTCGAGACTAATCTGTGGTCGGGCCGGGATCCCTGGGAAAATTCCCGTCGACCCTCCCAATCTGGGATTCGATCCTTGGATCACCCATTTGGGGGCCTAGTGAGGGAAGCACTAGGCCAACCCCAAGTTGGTGCAACCCATTTGGATCACCCATTTGGGGGCCTAGTGAGGATTGTCGTCTATCAACATACCTAAGGAAATACCAAAGTGGTGCTCTATTACTGATAAAAAAAAAAAACAAAAACCAAAGTGGTGCTCTATGGAGCGCAGTGATTATTTGATGTGACTTGTCAAGGAGTACCACTCGGCATTTCCCTCCATTTTTTGATTTGGTCCTATCAATTTACCACTTTTTAAGTTTAATTCTTGTTCTTTCCTATTTTTTTTCCGTTTTAGGAAGTTTCTGGAGTTCTCATGGTAATGATTCTTTCCTGTATCGTGCTCAAATTCTTCTTTTAATTTTCTATCATAGTTACAAACATAACCCCATGATGTACGATCATCTTGATGTTTCATCACTCCGGGCAAACAAGACCACGAGAGTGGACTGGATCGAAAAGCGAATGTTTATAGGCACGTGACAAGAATATTTACACATTGGATGTTGAGGATCATACTATATTACCACGAACTGCAAGATGTTGAGGATTAATTCCCATATTGGAAAGTTAATAAAAACAAACAAGATAATTTACACCATATATAAAATTGAGGCTTTTAGATAATATAAGTCAACCTCTTATAAGTCATGCGGTAACCTTTTAATGTATTAAAATAGATTGATTGGGACGAAAGCACTGCTGTTATCACAGGAGGAGTATATTGGTAGATTCATTTTGAAAAATTAAACGGTTTTATTTTTCATATTTTCCGAATTGAAGAAATGGAAAAATGTACTAATCGTTTGACCCTTTGTAATGTAAAAGGATAGCCATTTGGCCCCTTGCAGGATTTCTTATTATAAGACCCTTCAGAAGTTAAAAAAGTTACACTACGTTTGGATGGTGAATAAAAGAAAGGGGAATGGAGGGAAAAATTTTACCTTACTTGGATGTTAATTTTCAATGAAGGGAAAGGGGAATGGAGGAGAATTATTTACTTCAATTTCCCTCCAAGTCTCATATTTTTCATCCTGATTTGGGATTGAACAAGGTGAAAGAAAAAATAAAAGGTCATTTAAAAGAAAATTATCGAATTATCCTTTTATGAAATCTGCATAAAACGTTA
>JAOYND010029233.1:0-12090 GCA_025802135.1 Lagerstroemia fauriei | reverse complement strand
ATTCAAGAATATGAATGTTTCTCATAGTACATGGCCTGTGATCTTAATTCTATACAACCTACCTCCATGGATGTGTATGAAACAATCTAACTTCATGCTTTCGTTGCTTATTCCAGGGCCGAAAGGTGCAAGTGGTAATTTTGATGTTTTCATGCAACCGCTAATGGAAGAATTGAAGTCTCTTTGGGAAGTAGGTATTGAAACTTATGATGCATCAACAAAAGAGACTTTTCGATTGCGGACGGTATTATCATGGACTATCAGTGACTTTCCTGCATATGCAAACTTGTCTGGATGGAGAACAAAAGGAAAATATGCTTGTCCTTCCTGTTCATATGATATCCATTCAACTTTCTTGCATCATGGGCACAAGTATTGTTAAATGGGACATCGTCAATGGCTGGAGCCTAATCATAAATATCGATATGATAAACAGACTTTTGATGGAACTCAAGAATTTGGACGTGCTCCTACACCACCATTAGGACTTGATATGTTGGAGCAAGTTGAAAATCTTATGAATGATGGAGTTGGATATGGGAGTGAAAATTGGAAGAAAAAGAGTTTTTTTTTACATTGCCCTATAGGAAGGATCTTCTATTGCATCATAATTTTGATGTGATGCACATAGGAAAGAATGTTTGTGATAACATTATCAGCACATTGTTAGAGAAGTCTAAGAAGTCAAAAGATAATCTCAAAGCACGACTTGACTTACGAGATATGGGCAGAAGAAGCGTGCTTCATCCAAGGAAGCGACATGGCTCCGACCAATTATACATGCCTAAAGCTTGCTACCACATGACTTTGAAGGAAAAATATGCTTTTCTAAAGGTCCTTAAGGAGATGAAAGTTCCAAATGAGTATAGTTCCAATATCTCGAGATATGTAGATGCCAAACAACGCAAGTTAATAGGACTAAAATTGTATGATTGTCTTCTTTTAATGCAAGAATTTATTCCGATAGCGATTTGTTGGTCGCTACCTAATAATGTTAGTTCTGTCATAATTCAGCTATGTAACTTTTTCAAAGATTTGTGCTCCAAGGTCCTTGATATTGAGGAACTTTAGAAACTTGAAGATAAATTTGCTCTAGTTTTGTGTGAGCTGAAAAAAATTTTCCCTCCATCTTTCTTCACTATTATGGTGCATTTGCTCATCCATTTGCCACATGGGGCTAAATTAACTAGCCCTATCCTTTACTGATGGGTGTATCCGATAGAGAGGTAAAAAGAAATTATGTTATGAATGGGTAGTGACATGCTTATATCTAACTCAATAGTACAACTATTTCCTTGCAAATTTCTTCTTACCCTGAAGAATTATGTGCGCAATCGAGCTCACCTAGATGGTTCAATTGCAGAGGCAAACTTAGCACATGAATGTTCGACTTTCTGCTCATGATACTTGGCTGGAGTTGAGACTCGGTTCAATCGGAATCTATGAAATCTAGAAAATGAGAAATTTTTCAAGGGCGATAAATTAGCTTGACCTTCAACAGGTCATCCACTAGGGAAAAAGAAAAAGGAGCAATTTTCTATGAGAAAGTGAAAAAGGGTATCAAGAAATAAGTTGGACAAGCCTACTTTGACACAGGCTCATCGATATGTATTATTCAATTGTGATGAAGTGGCTCCATTTCAAAGGTAAGAACTTTTCCCAATGACTAAATATGTCAAATTTTTCTTTGATGCATGATCCAATTAAAATCCTACACAACATTGAACCAAATCTTGATCCACTTTTTGTTCAGGTATGTACGTAGAATTACTATCTCAATTTTTATTAAATAATGCTAAAATAAATCAGTTTATGTAATCTTTGGTTTCCATTTGGTTTCTGATTGTAGCAAGCAATTCAGATGGCATGAAACATGTCTTTTTGGATATATGCACATGCAAGAAACTTTAGATTTACAACATATGTTTCTTCTTGACAGTAGTTATAATTAGAGCATATGTTTTCTTTTTTATTAGTAGTTATGATTCTGGTGCTTTTTTTGTGTACAGATACTCTTTATATTACTTAAGGAGAGTTGTAGATACTTTAGTAGTAAGTACGAACAATTTATCCTTTGTAATCAAAACATATATATTAATGATATATTTTTATTAATAAAGTCAATTCAACATAATTAACTAATATATAAAGGCAATGTTTGTCCAGAAAATGGAAATTTTTTACGAAAATTTTGTCAAATAATTACTGATGATTTTCAATTTGTAGCAACAGAAATTTCCATCAGTAAAGATAAAAATGAAAAGCTCATTTAATGACGTATATTCATCGATATAAGTTAAAAAATTCACAGGTTATAGTGACAGATAAGACTATACTGACAAATTAGTTTATCCCATACTGACATATAAGATTGCATTATACTGATGTAATATTCCATCAGAAAAGATGTACTATAGGGACATATTAGTCTATCATATACTGACAAATAAGACCGTTTTATGCTGACAAAATAATCCGTCAGAGAAGATATACTATATTGATAGAATAGGCTATACTGACGGAAATAGTGATGGTCATAAACCAAAGATTATACGGACAGTTTGACAGTCGGTATAGATTTATAACCACGCTACCTATACTGACAGCTACAAAAACCGTAGGTATATATTCGTTTGACTGTCAGTATATCCGAAAAGGTGTTTTACTGATGGATTTTTTCCACTTTTACTGTTGAAATTTTACAGTCACTATGTGGCAATTTTTTTGTAGTGTACTAATCAAAGCAATTTGATTGGTTTCTCATCACGACGTCACTTTGAGGTAGGACCATCCAATATTTTTTCATGTAATTGCTTAGATCCAACTATTTTAGTGTCTGTTATTGATTGATAGGTTGTCCATCATGTTTACTTTGATATGCACTATAAATAATATAGAAGCCTACAAAGCGTTAAATAAAAAGAATTAATACCCAATATACGAGAAATTTATATAAAAAAATACCCAATATAGGAGAAAGTTTTAAATGCAATGATGTCACCATGTAAGTATTGTCATGGAACATCAACTAATGTAATTAATATATTTTTAGGGTTGTTTTTCTTATTTTAGGATTTTATAAAAAATCTTAATAATGGATGAATTTCAATGATTGGTGTCACCAAGTAAACACTATCACGTTGTGATGCCCTACATAAAAGACTTGCTCATAGGAGGTTGGATTTTTCCCTTAAAATAAAGAAATAAAGTGTTGAATTTGATTCATATCCAATCTACGATTGGAAATTTTTTTACTTCATATGAGTTGTTTCTAATGGACTTGAGTTAGCTTTGCGCCATTTGATTTTCGAATTTAAGGGTGTGTAAACAAAGTTACTGCAGAACTTTTTCCAACTGTCAAGATAGCCTTGCTCGAAAAAATCAACACAACTAGTTGGGCAAAAAGACTTCCGGCAATACTACATCCCCTTCCAATTTTTTGGGCTAGTTTTTGAAAACAAAAGAGTAGGTGGGAGGAAGAAGTGGCGGAAGGTGCTACAAAAGAGGATTGAAACTCTGAGTTACTCATGCTAAATATTTCCAATTTGTGAGTGAAGTCTATTGCACTTAGCGAACTTGAGATATTGCTCCCTAATGAAGTTTTCCCTATGGAGCAAACTAACGCATACTATACTTATAAAAAAAAAAAAACTAGCAAGTGAAGTGGCTCTATTCGAGGAAGATTGCCCAAATAAGCCAATCAACTGTTTGACGATATTTGATAAGGCAAAATGGTGAGTCCATGATGATGGAAAACTATTAGTAAGGCATCTCCCTAGCAGAAATGAAAGACAAGCGAGTTAGTGATGAAGGGAACAACAGGTTTGCAGGATCTAATCAACAAATAACTTGAGTATTCACATCGGCAGAAGGGAGCAACCATTAAGGAGAAGTCTGCGAAGAGTAGCAAAACTAGAATATATATCCAGAAGCAAGGAGAGATTGAGGAAGCGAGATGTAGTGGAGATAGAAAATTGGTGGATGGGAACTAGTGTTGTTAGCCGGGCCGGTTCCGGTCTGGGATTCAAACGGTCCGGTCCGGGTCGACGGTTCGGGTCCAAATGAACCAGCCCGGAACCGGCACACATACGGGTTGATCACCGTCCGGTCCGGTCCGGCCTGAACCGGTCAAACTTCTTTTTTGTTATTTTTTTTTTACTTTTAGAGTATTGTTTAAGATTTTATGTACGATCTTAAAATGAAAATAAAAGATTTCATTGTTAGGATTCGAATCCAAGTCTTCTACTTCAGAACCTTAACCAACTAGACTACATCATATTTTGTTTACATATTTACATTCAATATTATATAACTAATTTGATTATGGCATACTTGATTTATACCATTTTGAAATAAACTCGAATTATTTATTTTTAACTCTGAAAATGAATCAGTCTTTTAGTTGGGAACTCCAATAAAGAACAATACTCGTCGAACACGATCAAAAATTAGAGAAATACTTGAGAGAGATGTAGAATTAAGAGAGAAGAGTAGAAAATTGTAGTGAGCTAGATTGTTAAATATGTGGGGTATTTATAGTATTTTAGATATGATACATATTTTATAATAATAAATAATAATAATAATAATAATAATAATGAAACGGTCATATGACGTGACCGTTCCTTACACAGCCACACTTCACAGACTCACAGTCTGTCTGTGGGCGTGGGGAGTGGGGTAGGGGCTAGGCAACCTAGGTTGCCTGCTTGGTGGCAGGGTGGAGAGCCAATGGTCATTTGACCGCTGGCAACTGAAGAAAAGGGGAGGGGGTAAAAAAGAAATCTTTCTGGGCCGGTCCGGGCAGGTTCACGGTTCCGGGCCTATAACGGGCCAGGCCGGGCCGGTTCCAGTTTAACGGGCCAATTTCAGTGACCAAACTGTAACCAAGCCTTAACCCATAGGGGTCAGGCTGGTTACGGTTCCTAACCGGTCCGAGCCAATTCACGAATTACACAAGCCGGTTCCGGGCCAAACCGGCCCAATTAACAACACTAATGGGAACCTATGAAGTCTTATCTGTAAAACTCAACTCCTTCGAAGTCGGTCACCAGAGCTCCCAACCTTGCAGACCTCAGTGATAATGACACCTCGGAGTTGTCCATAGGAGTAACTAACTCTCCTCACAATCATCCACGGAAACCCCACTCAATCAGTGATATCTTTGATTACAAACTTCTATATATCTACTTAATTCTATTACAAGCGTTCTCTTGTCAGATGTCATGTTATGACATGTCCAACAACAACACAATGTTCACAAAAGGCATAATCAGATCTAACTTCTCAAATCATTGGTAACTTGCAATTACACCTCAAATAGTACAAAAGCCACAATAGATATCCAATCGACAAACAACATGGCTCAATAAGACTCCACGAGTCCTTACACTCCACTATCATCCCCGGACCAAGTTCTGAGTCTTCTGCTACCAATGGCAACCACCTTTGGCAAACAACGTGGCCTAATCAAATCTCACAAGTCCTTACTCTCCACTGTTGCCTCAACCACCAAGTTCTAAGTCCCCCAGGACAACTACACAATCACTGACTTCCCTAAACAAATCATGTGCCCCAATTCCTCTTAGTTACCTCAACGTTTTACTCGCATGGACTCAAAGATACAACCACTCGAGAGCACCTAACTCTTTCTTCGTAATATCCTTCTAGCCGTATGGCTAGCACAAGTCACCTTTTAAAATTGAATGTGATTACGAAATGATGGTTTCTGCCCTAATAAAAAATGCAACGCATTTTTCAAACACTACAAACTTGCAATCAAAATACAGTCAAACATGCAACCTAAAATCAACCACAATGATACATAACCTAAAACGACCCCTTTTAAGTTGGTTAGTCCGACTACTACACCTACAACTTGAGTCTATCAATTCACTAGTTAATCATGATATTGACTATGTTGGATAATTCAAACCCTGCTCACTACACCACCGCCTAGTTGAGTTGATCTTCAAACGGTTAGTGAAATTGACCTTCTATCAAGTTGGTCTTCAAGCAAATTAATCAAACTAGTCTTGTCGACCCTCAAAATACCCGGCCAAATTGGGTCTCCCTCAATTTGTCCTCATAACAACTAATCGAATTGGTCATCAATTTTTCAAATCCAAAAATGGGGGCTCTCCAAATGCCCAAGACTCTCGTAATTGGGAACAACACCTCCAGATAATATGCTCTTCTCTTGACTGAGATCTTACCCTATTAACTAACTGACTGCTAACTGCTGTAGAGAAAACCCATTCCATTAGATCAAACTTGACTAGGTAAAAATCACCAAGCTGGATAGCACAACCAAGCTAGAAGCTCGATAGAAGGAGATCTAATGAAGGACAAGTACTCGGTCCACTACTTCTGACTACAATGTCCTTACCAATAAACATGAACACCAATTGGTCATGCATTCCATTTGAAAACGGGGGAGAACCAATACGATACTACCATAGACCTAACCGAATTCTAGTTAACCATCAACCAAACTGACTCCCAGACTACTATCTACCTAATTGACCCCAAACTGCTTATTATGATAAGAGCCACCGACCTCGTGTCTAGAAACAACTTCATCCCAATAGGAATAATCTTTAAGATACCTGCGCCTCATGGGTCAAATTTTTCACTTATTACTTGAGCCATCTACACTCTCTTACTCTCTTATCACTTCCCTGTCCTCATAATCTTCACTGAATTAAGTATCGGGGTTGACCTAGGTCCCAAATCCTAGGCTTGACTTTTTTGCAGGCACGTGAAGACCAAACCTAACAAGTAACATGTATTTAATAGAAGAAGACCCAAAATCCTGTGGATCATCCGAAGGGCATACCAATAAGTCAATTTGTATTAGAAAACAAAATTATTAGTTAGAAACAATTATCTTATGGATCCCATTAACTTTGAAAAATAGTGTGTACCCACAAATCCATTAACTATGAAAACAATGAAAAATTCAACTGTTATGAATATAATATTATGATATCTAGAAGGTATATAAAAAGTGCCAAAACTTTAGGTTAATATTTCGTTATTCAATAATTTAATGAATATATAATCAGACTCAAATTAAATATTACGGGAGATATGTCGATTGATAACCATTATACTTTCATATGGCTTGCTAACATAGAGAGCATATTTGCACATCACATATAAGGGTGCGGGAGGCTACAATTACATGTTAGATATAGCCAAAACCATTAAATCCCCCAATATATGATAAAGTGAACTAATAAATAATAAGAGGGTTTATGTAAGCCTAGCAGCCCAATGAAGATCAATACATATTTTTGGCCTGATTGGTAAATCTGCTACCTCACTTTGCCACCGCCACACGTGTTGATACGTGTTGATTATATACATTGGCCACCGAACAATTTTTTCATTGTTCGGCATTAAAAAAATAACACACACACACACACTGAGAACAGAGAGCGAGAAAGGATTGACGAACGAAGGAACCGCAGAGACGAGAGGAAAACAGCGAAAACGAATAGGTAATTGAGGTCCAATTCGAATAAAATAAATTATAATATTCAATGTTATATACATAGTTTAGTAGGAATTAGTTTGATAGATATGTTTATACGAGTTTTAACATGATAGGTGAAAGTCGTAGAATCAATAAAAGTAGAATGAATAATGTCCTAAAATAATTTTTAGGATCATTTTCAACATAAACATATATGATATATCTTGATTTGATTATGAATGATATGACAGGAACTGAAGAAACCGAAACTAGATGTCTTGGGGACCCAGTTGAGTAGAGGAAATTCTCGAAGGGGTTGTGAGTACTCTTTTCCGTTATAGAATAATTTATAGTATCTTATATATACAATTATGCCAGCAGTTCGTGTACTATATATATATATATATATATATGTAACTGCATGGCTGAGATTTGCATGGCTGGTTACTCGTGCATGTAGAATATATACATATATATATATATAGCAATTGCATAACAAATTGTGTTTGCATGCAGTATAAATTGGTAATGCATTGCATGGCAGATTGTTTTTCACATGCAAATAAATGAGTTGACAATGTAGTATATTATATCGTCAAAATCGACACGTAGGAATGAAATTACTTTTAACTGCTATGAAATTTGTTTGGTAGTATGTGCATTATCATATGTATTTTGCATTATTGTGGGTGATTGCAAATAGTCATAGTGACCGCTTAGCCAACGGGCTAGAAATGGACCAGAAAAAGAAAAGATAAAGAAAAAGTGGAAAGATAGAGATATTTAATTTACCGTTGGTCTCCAGCGATGTACAAAAATAAGATAATAAAATTGCTCTTACTGCCAGAGGATAATGGGCGGCTCCCGCAGAGAGTGGGTGTAGATGAAGGGCACCGGGAGATGGGAGGAAGAATATATTGATTGAGGCGCGGGGTCACGGTATCGTCGGACAGTGGTAGTGTCGATACCGTCATAACTAGGTCGCAGAGCGAGTGCGATCACATGGCTATTGTTTGTTATGATTGATTGTATGCATTACATATATAGTAATTGTGGAATATAATCATTGTTATCATTGTTGTGATTTGATAATGCGTATTGTGCCAATAATTATAATTATAATATTATTCTACTTGGGAAATATATACTCACTGAGCCCGCAACTCACCCCCTGCAATATTTTCTTTTCCAGATAAATAAAAGAAGGATAAGCAGCTCAGCTGCCATTTTGTATCGGGGATCGGCATTACGCCTTTTGATAAATAGGTTATCAGGGTATGTACAGTAGAAGTGTGGAGCTTTGTATACAATTTTACGACCTGAACTTTTGGTTGGATTGTTTATACATTATAAAAAAGATGTGTTGTGAGTATGAATATGATGCTGTATGAGATGTCATCTGGATGAAAATTTTATAACAGGTCCGTTTAGTACGGAATATTGTGAAAATAAGAAAAAATTCTACTGAAATTTCGGGTCGTGATAACTTTGGTATCATAGCTTGGGTTATAAGATTCTGAGACTTACATAGATACATGATCCCCACATGGTTTTTTGCTAGGTTAGGAATTTTGCGGCTGAGTCATCATTTATTTTTGTGTATTATATATTTGGATAATCTATTTTTGAATAGTTAATTCACCATGAGATCTACACGTATTCGTAGAGTTCCTCAGAGATGCCGACGGGAATAAGAGGTGAGGGGCCAAGAAGCACCTCAGGTCCCAGCAGAAGACCAGACTTCACAGGCTCGTCCTCATGAAGTTTCAGTGGATTCTACAGAGAGAGGTTTACATGTTCAAGGTACTTTGAATGCAATGGCACGTCTGGTTGAAGAGCATACTCGACTAATTCAGCAACAAGGAGGTTTTTATCAGCAATAAGCAGCTGTACCAGCAAATCCTGAGTAGTAGAGAATACCATATGAGAATTTCAGGAAGTTAGAGCCTCATTCATTCTCAGGAATAGTAGAACCTGAGGTAGCATAGAACAGGAATGCGGACATGGAAATGATATTTTCTGTTATGGGAATTCCAGATACACAACAAGTCGTTCTGGTAGTCTTTATGTTGGCAGGAGATCCTAGACATTGGTGGAAGGTGACTAAAAGAAGACTTGATCAGACTTCTGTAGGTACCATCACTTGGGCACAGTTCATTCAAGCATTCTTTGAAAAGTATTATCCAGTTTCATATCGACGTATTAAGGAGAGAGAGTTCTTGAACTTGAAGTAAGGAGCCGGGTCAGTGGCTGAATATGAAATGAAATTTACCTGTCTATCTCAGTTTGCTCCAACTTTAGTCAGTGATGAAGTTGCCAAGAGCAGTCGGTTCCTAGATGGCTTGAATATTGAGCTGAGATCCCGGCTTTCGATTCTCGAGCTTTCCAGATTTTCTAAACTATACAACAAGGCTCTCATTGCTGAGCAAGATTTGCAGGATGAGATAACAGAAAGGGGACAACAATGGAAGACTCGACATGATCCCATCCTTGAAGAAGTTTACAGGGCAGCGAAGCAAGGTGGGTATGCACCAAGTTCATCTAAAGAAAAGTTGTTTTATCAGTCGAGTCCAGTTCCGTCTGATCGTTTATCAGGAGTAGGACAAAGATGACTCAGTCTTTCCAGAAGTCGTCTTTGCCAGACATGTGATTGTATGCATGCAGGGGAATGTCGAGCACAATCTAGTGGATAATTCCATTGTGGACGGTTTGGCCATATCAAAAAATTGTCCACTGCTATCAAGAAAAGACGTAACTTGCTTCCAGTGTGGAATGAAGGGACATTCAGAACGAGATTGTCCTCAGATCACCTCCTCAATTGGTAGTGCTAATACGGGCAGTGGAATCAAAGAGAGATCAACAGCAAGTGATGCAAGATAGTCGACTCCTAGAATAGCTCAAGTGGATAAGCCCACGACACAAGGAAGAGTTTTCACCTTAATGAAGCGTGATGCAGAGGCAACCTAGGCAGTTGTCACGGGTAATTTAACTCTCTTCGACAAGTCAGCACAAGTACTTATAGATCCAGCTCCACTCATTCTTTCATCTCATTACACTATGCAACACATGCCAACGTCCCCCAAGAATCGTTAGACGATTATATGTCTATAGCAAACCCACTGGGGAGAGCGTAGTTGTTCATAAGATATATCGCGGGTGTCTAATTCAACTTGGGGATAAGGAGATGGAAGTGGATTTGATATTGTTGGATATCCGAAATTTTGATATAATATTGGGTATGGATTGACTTTCTTCTCATCATGCGTCCATCAAATGCTATTGAAAGGAAGTTGTATTCAAGATACCGAAGGAGGCGGAATTTAAGTGGCTCGGAGACCAGAGAGGCGTACCATTTAGTTTCATACCTATATCAAAGCAACTAAATTGTTGAGGCAGGGATGTGAAGGCTATATAGCGTATGCCGTGGCTACGGGGCAGAATCACCAAAGATAATGGAGATTCCCGTGGTTTGTGAGTTCCAAGATGTATTTCCAGAGGATCTGCAAGGGTTGCCGCCAAACAGGGAAATTGAATTCACAATTGAATTAGAGTCAGGCATTGCACCAATTTCCATGGCACCATATCGTATGGCCCCAACTGAACTCAGGGAATTCAAGACACAGTTACAAGAACTGCTGGAAAAGGGATTCATCAGGCCTAGTGTATCACCTTGGGATGCTCCTGTGTTATTTATAAAAAAGAAAGATGGCACTTTGAGAATGTGTATTGACTATAGACAATTGAATCGAGTCACTATACGCAACAAGTACCCATTGCCACGAATAAATGATTTGTTTGATCAGCTCGCGGGGGCCAGTGTGTTTTCGAAGATTGATCTCCGATTGGGATATCATCAGCTGAAAATAAAAGATTCAGATATACCCAAGACTACTTTTCGTACCGGATATGGATATTATGAATTTCTTGTGATGCCTTTCGGTTTGACAAATGCTCATGCAGCTTTCATGGATTTGATGAATCGAGTGTTTCAGCCTTACCTTGACAGATTTGTGGTAGTCTTCATCGACGATTTTGATATATTCAAGGGATAAGGATGAACATGAACAACATCTGAGAATTGTCTTGCAAACTTTGAGGGAGAAACAACTTTATGCAAAGTTCGGTAAGTGCCAGTTCTGGCTAGATCGAGTGGAATTTCTTGGGCATGTGATTATAGGAGAACGCATATTAATCGACCCCACAAAGATTGAAGTTGTTTTGAATTGGAATCGACCCAGTAATGCAACTGAATTATGGAGTTTTCTACAATTAGCGAGATATTATCGACAATTTGTAACTAGATTTTCTTTTATTGCTGCTCCAACAATGTTGACTCGGAAGAATGTAAAATTTGAGTGGACAAAGGACTGTGAGCAGAGTTTTCAAGAATTGAATAATCGATTAACCACTGCACCAGTGCTCATCATACCATCACCAGAAGAAGGTTTTGTAATTTATAGTGATGCATCTCATCAAGGGTTAGGTTGTGTGTTAATGCAACATGGTAATGTGGTGGCCTATGCTTCTCGACAGCTCAAGAATCATGAAAGAAACTACCCTACACATGATCTTGAGTTGACCGTTGTAGTGTTTGCTTTGAAGATTTGGAG
>JAOYND010029130.1:0-12099 GCA_025802135.1 Lagerstroemia fauriei | reverse complement strand
GTGCGCACGTGTGCACAATTGCTTTCGCATCAAAGTATTGAATCGAGAATAAGTTTCTAGTTAAAATTTTTATCAAGTGCATTCTTAATTTATGTTGCACCCACTTAAATAATATTTAGTACCCATGAATAGCATAAAATAAAATGGATTGCACTAAGTATCCTTCCATTTGATTTTTTTACTTTATAAGACTTGTAAGAGTTATATATGTATTCTACTTGACAAATTTATTTATTTAACTTGGTGGATTTGCATACTCCCATGAAAAATTAAGGAATACTCATTTAATCACTTTTTTTCAATCACATCCTCTAGATTAATTAGAACACCACCAAATTTCTATTTAAATTATTTTTATTTTATTTTATTTTATTATATCCATTACATTCCTTACCACTCCATTATCTCCTACCAATTGTAAGCTTAGAGAATCAAGTGGATATAGGTAGGGTGTGCAATAAAAAAAATTGATTCTTCTTGAACTTGTCCTAATTTTATTTAATTTTTAAGTCGAAAAGTAACTTGGTTAATTTAGATATTACCAGTTTTATTAATCGATTCGAACTGAATTGAATAGATTTTAAACATAATAATAAACTAATAATAATACAATAATAGATAATTTGTCAGTTCAGGCTGGTTCAATGCAGTTAGAACTAAAACAAACCGTTTATTTTTTGAAGAATTTAACAAATAAGAATAGCTATTTTTGGTCCAAATGAAACTTAATTGTTTTTTTTTTGAAGAACTTAAAAGATTAAAATAGTTTGAATCGATTCGAGATAAACCGAATTGTTTATTTTAAAAAATAAAAAAATATTGATTAACTAGTTTATCGAACCTGTTTAAAGTAATATGATTTTTTCTTAAACCAATTCTAGTCCGGACTCAGTCTATTGAACCGCTTCTTTTGATTTGATTCGACTGGAGACCAGTTCGACCTCCGAACCATTTTTTTGCACATTCCTAGATATAGGTTCACAAATTTAATTTGCAATTATAGTGTAATGAAAAGAAGATGGAGTATATTTTTGAAAAGTTCGTCACGGCGGAGTATATTTTTTGGCCACCTGTTACTGGAGGTGGAGACGTCGGCAGAAGTCCCTTCTGCCGGAAAGGGATCGCAGGGGCTGGAGAGAGTTTGGTGAGATAGAGAGAGGGGAAAAAATGGAATGGTGGGTACCATTTACAAATTTCTATTGTTAGTTAATTACATTTTTTTATCGAAAAATGTCAAAATTGTTTAAATTGGTAAATAGTTCGAATAAAGTCCATCATGACTAGGAAGGCACGAATTTTAAAACGTTTGTCTCATTTAGCACGCCATCTATTTTTCTGTCAACTATCCTACGTGGCACATTAAGTACGCTGACGTGGCAAAGGATGACTGATGTGGCCATGCAACGTCAAAGGCATTAAGAAAATATCGAATTTACTCTTAAATACTTTTCATTAATTTAAAGTTATCGATGACAATTTTATAATTTTATTTTCTTCTTCAATAGTACCTAGTTTGAACATATTCTTCTGCTATCAAATAAATTTTAAATTGAGTAATTAACTTGCATTTAAATTAATGAAGAGTATTAAGGGGTGAACTTGACATTTTTTTAAACGTATTTGACATGACATTGCCACATTAGCCATCGTTTGCCACATCAGCCGTCATTAACGTGGCACATAGAACAGATCCATTAATTTGGCCGAAAAATAGACGGCGTGCTAAACAAAACAAACATTTTAAAGTTCGTGCCTTCCTAGGTCATGCAAAAAAGTTCATGCTAAAAGTGAGAATTTGGTCAAAATACAGACGCAATTAGGTTATTTACCCTATTCTAAAATTGGTCTCTTTCAGTGTGTTATTATTATTTCAAATGCTTTGGAGCGGTTACCTCAACATCCATTCCCATCTTTTTTTGTAACAGCTTTTATCCGTATTTTTCCTCCACATTAGCTTTTATTTTGAAATTGTATATAACTATCCAAACGACACATTATTTAGAGGTATTTGTGGACAAGAGGTCATATTACATCTGCAATACATTACGTGTAACAATTATCTTTTTCAATTATATACAGTGGTGTTCTCTACCCGTAGCATAGGTCATACGCTAGTATAATATTATGCTAGAAATATTATGAGTCCTTCCAATAGTACACAAATTTTGTGCTAAGGAGGTATCCTTCCTTTTGATCCATTTAAATTTCCATTTATTAAAATTCATTTGTTTAGTGAATAGATCAAGAATCATACTCCTACATTCCCATGGGCTATTTTTGGATGATTTATAGCATTAACTATCACCTAGGCATCAAACGGTACCATTATGTCATACCAACGTTCCATAAGAGCTATATTTACAGCTAAAACGATTGCTGATAGCTTAGCTTGAGCAAGTGTTAGAGCATATTTCTTCTACACCCATGATTTTACACATGAATCTCTCACAAACGCTTCACCTGCTGACCAACCATCACCATTGTAAGAGGAAAAAAGCAACATCAGTAAAAATTTGGCATTGACCAGCAGCTGGACAAAGAATTGACAGCCTTGGTGAGACAGAGTCGACTCTGGACCACTGTTTCTTCACCGATAAAGTCTCTCTAGCAGCTAGTAAATGAGCATATTGTTCACATTGACATAGCAGCTTTTTTATTATTTTTTTTATAAAACTCAAAAATTAAAAAAGGCAATCCTAAAAGTAAATTAATCTAACTGGTTTGTGTCATCGCATCAAAACTATCATGCAATCTACAGTGTAGACTTTCTCAAGAAATTGATGCATAAAATTCAGAAATATCATTTTAGGCCAACTATTGGTCTTGGCCCAAAGTTGTGCTAACATTATAGAAGCATATAATTTCATGAATTCGGACCATTTCAGCTTGAGTGTTTGATGAAAAGGCCATAATTCAGGCCCATACTTTTCCTAGTTGGGCTCAAAATCTCGAAAATAAAATTTGAAGGGCTAGAAGTTGGGGGGGAGTGAAAGATGGTGGGCCGACTTTAGAAGGAAGAAAACGAGCAACTGAAGCTCATCTAATGCTCAGAATTTCGAAGAGAATATCAAAGAGGAGCATATGACCTACTGCAAGTTGCAACCACTACCAACATGTGAAAAAATTATTTATAAGGTTTTTAGATTTAATGAGCTTGTCCTACTAGAAATTAAATTAATTGGGGTCCACTTTATTTTTTAATATAATATGATGGAAAAAGACCCACACAAAACCCATTCCAACATATTTTTATAGAGTATTATTCCACACAAAGCATACAGCCAACAAAATCTTTGAGCAAACCTTATAAGACACAAATACCAAGGGTCACTTTTGTAAATGCGAGGTTTGGATTTAATTGTAAATTTTATTGTAATATGATATGGTGTAAATTAAAATTTAATAGTGTGGTTTGAAAAATCTTTAACATTTTCATTGAAATAAATTTCACAACCTTTTTAATCATACTTATCAAACCCCTTTCTTGAATTACTTATAACATTACACATGACTTTATAATTCCGAACAATCCAACATAACACATGCAACAATATTATAATTGGACCTACAACTTAAAAAATTATTTACTATAGTTTCGATTAGGACAAATTACATGAAAAAGGCTCATACTTTATCCAAAATCCGAGTTTTATCCCACGTTTTATCATATACTATAATAATGTATAATTTTCATTTTATCTCAAATATATCATGTTATACAATGAAATTGACATTTTTGTAAGGTGATAATATAGACTTAATGTATATTAAGTGGGATGTACAAATTCAGATGTGGCACCACGTATCCAAGCTATATTGAGTACAGTTTTGAAAAATTTTAAAAACTATAAAAACTTTTAAGTATATAAAGGACTAGAAAAATATTTTAAAAGTCCAAGAGAATTTCTTACATATAAAAAATTTAAAAAATTTAAAACTCTTGAAAAGAAGTTGTTAATTATATGAAAAGAAATGTTGATCATATTTTTGGATCTAAATTCGAGTTAATTTATTGAGTTTTATGTGGTTTTGATACATGATTTATTGACTTTTTCCGTAACTGAGTGCAATTAAGTTATGATTAATTTTTGAATGAATTTCGAGTTCTATTCCAAGAATATTGGTGCTTCCGAAGTTTTTCTTGATATAGGCATTTAATGAAAGACCAACAGGGCAAAGAAGGTGGACTTCAGCTCACGCAATGAAATTGGACAAAAGTTGAAAAATAGAGAAAACAGGAGTCATGATCCCAGTATTTTGAGAGCAGAAGAGGCTATGAAGTGCGACCACTCACTGATCTGAGAGGTTCTGCAATATTCGTAAAATATTTGGCTTCCTGGAAATCTCGAAATTTAAATTGTAAAATATTTTGAGATGTTTGGACGCCCAAAAAATAGATATCACTCGATTTTCTCCACGGGAAAGAGAATATTTGGTGGAAATATTTTTTGGATAGAATATCTTGAAGAAATTTTTTGGATAGATGTTAATTTTCAATTCCATCTCTATAAATTATTTACTCTATCAGCACTTCCACACAATTTTACCTTCAGTTCTTTCATCATATTGTTGCCAAGAAGACCGAAGACACATGAATTCAAGGAAGAAGAGGATCAACGTGATTCAATAAGACTTTAAGGATTGAGAGTTCGGTTTCGGATCATTCACAAGTTTTCTCTTCCCATCCTCTTTTCTTTTTGAGTGTTGATGTATTCAAATATATTATTGGTGTTTCTTTTTAATTCAATTATAAACTATCCTAGTTTTCTAGGGTGAGCAATGAAACTCTTTTCAATTTTTTTTATTTCTTTTCTCACTTTACATGTTAATTGGTTGCATTTATGTTATTTAATTATTCTTGTTCTTCATATTTTCTAATTGATTGACCACCAATAAGATTGATTAGGAGATTTGATGAATTTGAGAGACAAAGTCAAAATCGTGCTAATGATAGTATAACTTAGAATAATTCACACCAAGTGATCGAGATTATTTGTAAGAAGCATTAAGAGAATAGCCGATCATCTTAGGTATCCAAATTATGGTTCAAGCATATTGGATTTTTAATGTTAATTGCCCAAAAATAGAATAGTTAACTTCTTCTAAAAGTACGTCCTTCCTAAGCCGAGAGGTAGGTAAGGATATATACAAACCGTAAGATAATAATATAACAATCAATTACATGTAGAGAGCACATTCATAATTTTGAATAGGATGCAGAGAAGTTGTGAGCCCTAGGTCCAATACTATTGGTTGAATTCCTTCTGATTACTTTTCAGTTGTTGCTTACTTTTCATAGTTGTTTGCAATTCTCTTTATTAATTACAATTTGTCTAGCTTAGACTTGATTGCTTGATTTATTGCTCAGTGGAATCTGGCATTATTTTCGTGGGAACGAACTTAATATTCATTCTATATCACTTGTTCTATATGTATAGTTACGTTCATTACTTCGTTATTAATTTTATCACAGTTTAAGTATGGAAAAAGAAAAACACAGTTTAAGTATGGAAAAATTCTAAAAATATAGAAAATCGGAAATGCAAAAAAATAAAAAGTAAAGAATATTAAAAATATTGTACGAAATAAAAAATTGTAAATTGTAAAAACTTGTAAAAATCTTAAAAGTTACTTTGAAAGATAAATTTAAAAATTTAAAATAATAATAAATTCGTAAATATTTAAACAAAATAATTTATTAACTTCAATAATTTTATAAAATGTAAATAAAAGAGAAATAATTTAAAAAAATTTAATCATTATAGATTTATTATAAATTTTCTATTTTCATTAATTTTGTGAATTTCTTTAAATTTTATTCTTTTATGTAATATTTCCTGTTTCTTCATATTTATTTACTTTTTAAGAAATCATTGAAGTTCATAATTATTTTGTACAACTTTTTATGAATTTATAATTACTATTTAACTTTTATAAATTTAATTGAGTTTTTAGTATTTTTAAGATATAAATTTTTATTTTAAATGTTATTATTATTTTTTTTATTATTTTTAATATGTTAATTTTTAAAATATCTTTAGTAACATTTTATTTTTTCTAATTTTTTACTTTCTGTATTTAAATTTTTATGCTCGAATTATTTTCACTATTTATGTTCTATGTGATGAGTGGTGCTATATCTGTAATTCTAATTTTTATTTTATTTTTTCAAACTTTTTAGTTTATAAATTTTTTTTATAAAAAGGTTCTATGGGAATCGTTTTTATATTTTTAAGAAATTTAAATTTATTTTTAATTTTTTTTTAATGTGGCGTATGGTAAGTGGTGTCAAATGTGCAGTTGTGGGTCTCTTTAACAATTGTTAAGCTTACAACAGTAAACTAGGTCAAAATGTTAATGACGTTTGACAGGGATGTATTTGGGATAAAATAAAAACTCATGCATTATTATCTTTATATATTCTCTATTACTTTAAGTAAATAGGATGAGTAATTGGCCTCATTTTAAAACCTAACAAAAAAAAAGAGAGAAATAAGGGTTCAAAATCAATCTTAAATTTATAATTACCATCTAAATTGTCCCTGACCACTCATTAATTTCCTTTTTCTAATTATACATTTACTTTTGCCTAATTATGATCACACTTCTATAAAATTTAATAATGCTATTGAAAGATTAATGCTTAAATACGGGAATTTTTTAATCGATTATACAATTGACAATTTCATGTGTAAAATGGGTTGGTATCTTGTATTACTAAATAAATCTTGGACAAAACTGAGATTTTTTTTATAAAAAAAATACATATTTTAATAAGATTTACCCCTTAGTTATTTCTCATAATTTAACAATTTTCAAATCAAAATTTCCTTTGATATGCTGAGTATTGCATTATAATGCAATAACGTTGCTAAGTCAATTCCACTGCAGGTCACTAAGTTATGAAGGATTCCCTAAGCAACTATTCTCATCCCTCTATAGCCTTGCAATTCTTGTCAAAAAAGTCTTTTGATATACATTGAATACACTTGAATTACGAGTGTGTTTGTTTTGGGCAAAAGATGGGGAGGATTTATTTAAAGAAAATAAAATTTGATCCCTTTAATTAGCGGAGTTGAAATCCCCTAATAAGGGGAGTGTCATTCCCCCAACCACACAAGGAATGAGAAAGTAATCTCACACCCTCATCTCTACTTTTTACTGTTATTTTTTACCGTTATCTTTTTATTTAAAAAAATACATATTTCAAATAATCCAAATTTAAGAAAAGTACATGGAAAATAGTCATAAAAATTTCAAGTCAAAAAATAATGCAAAAATATAAGTCATTGTAAAATTTTAAATCATTCCAATATATCATTTAATATATGAAATTTACACAAGATTTTGTTAATTGTAGTTTTTAATAAATTCTTTCAATATAAACTTGAAGGTGATGATTCGTAGGAACTATTTTTATCATTATATTTATTATCTCTGGCTTATTTTCAAACTATATATATCTTCAAGTTATTAATATAATAATAACTAAGTATAGAAATTTAACTCTACTTTTGATATAATTTTTCTTGTATAGTAACAAAGAGAGTTGAATTTCGATTTCAAATCAAACTAAACAAGAATTAAGATTAGTCATTCCACTTTCAATTTTGATTTCAAATTAAGCCAAATAGAAATTGAAATTTTCATTTCATTTCTGATTCCACCCATTCCATTGTTGTTTCCATTTTCGATTACAGATTGCAAAACAAGTGACTCCTAAATAAAATAAAATATGATGACTATTGTAGTCTTTTACTGTATATATTTCCCTTGGTTATAGTTTTAAGTATTGTATACATTAATTAGGATAAACATTTTTTATTTTAGTAGAATGAGGTTTCCTTAAAAATGGTAGAAAATACTCATTCAATTACTTATCTTAGTTATCATTCTTTATATTTTCTTTGGTAAGTCAATAAATATAAAAACTACACATTTTTATCTTATATTCTTGCGTTCTATTTTGTAAATTCATTACCATTCTTCAAACTTCCATGTTCCTTGATGGTCCTGAGCAAACAATTGTTGTCAGTCATTCACTATAATGAATATTACTCTATCATTATTAGCATAATTTTTTGTGTTACATGTAAAAGTAGTGTTGCTAATCGAGTTGGTTCCAGACCTGTTACGTACCGTAACAGGCCCGACCCCACTGGTTAAGGCTTGGTAACCTATCCAAATATTTTAATAGTAAAATAAACAATATCAACACATAATCATCATTCCCATGCATGCAAATACTTATTACCAATATATGCTCACCGATATGTCAATAATTAACCCTTACTACCAATGCATGCAGGGCTACTTGTCATTTATTAATGCTTATTGCCATTACATAGCCTGCTAGCTGTCACTAAATATTATTTAATACCAGTGCATGTCACTCTTTTATGCATATTGTAGAACATATAATGCATATATCAACTATTCTTCTGGATAAACACAACAACAAATTATATGAGCTCCTAACCTTCCCTCTAAAAAGCATCATCCTTTCATAAGCGGACAACCAAGATAATGACAATTCCCCTAACAACTATTCCAATTCCTTCTTCCACCATTCATTATGTTGCATCCATACTTATTTTTGTCCACTTTTCTTTCTCCCCAATGTATCCTTCAACTTTACTTTTATTCTTCATTACCAAAATATGGGACTCAATTAATCTAGGGTTGAACAATGAATTCATGAGTGTTGATTGTGTTATGATTGATGAAAAGGTATTCTAAGTATGACACCAACTTCCTCCTACACCGTGAAGCTATGGAGAAAGTCTTGCATGTAACAAATATACCAATGACAATACTGATATGGTCTCACTAACTAATAAAATTAAGTTATATTTAGTTTATTTTTAGGTTTTATCAAAAAATCTTTAAATAGCTGAATCTTATTGGTTTATAATAATATATCAATACTGCCACGTGGTATACTCGTTGCACATAATACTCTCTCATCACTAACTGACAATTTTTTCTAAAATAGAACAGTTTCATGCAATGAATCCCAAGGCCACAAGATGCCACTTTCTTCAAAGCCTTCTAACTGAAGGAGATATATACCTCATCTCTAATTTCATGATCGTAATCAACAGAAGAAGCTATAGAGCAGTCCCAATTGAACTCATCCTTCTATTTGGAAGAAAACATTCTATAGTTCAACACACACAAGATGAAGTATCAATTCCAATATAAAAATTTCATCTTGTAGATTACAGTGAAATACCAGATCATAAAAATAAATATCTCTGCCTCATAGGTCTTTCTTTCTAGAGCAAAATTTCTTATATTCTAAAATAATATATTATTCCCATTCTGCAATACCTTACGTTATTATCATTTGTTGTGCTACTTATTGTAGATATCATCGAGCAAATTATTTTAGTTAGTCAGTTAAGTAAAAAGAATGCAAAGACTAGTAAAAAAAACTTGAAAATACAAGATCTGGTGGTTGTACCATTTCATATACCTTGCACTGACACTTACTAATTAACTATTAACAAAATCCTTCTTTCTTGGCAAAGAAAACTCTATGTAACTGTATGGGGCGACATAGCTAAAAAACTTGATGAAGAAGCAATACTTGTCGATCATGAACCTGTAGTATTCATTCTTGTCGCCATGACTGTTCGCACTTTTCATTGTTATTGTATTCACAAGTTGATTGTTGTTTTATTAAACTAACATACCACAACCATCTCCTATAATTCCTTCTCATTTATTTATTGCTTAGAAACCATATCTTTTCTACAAATTGTGCATCCAAGCTTCACATAGATTTAGACATATACGAGGTCAAGCAATTCGAGAAAGGTTAGCTTTCTCGTTATGAAATTGTTATTTTTTTCAAATAAACATCACCCACTCTAATTAATCTTACTTTTGTTTGTATTTTATAGCATCTCCGATATTGTCCAAGTACATCTAATCAAAATGGCTCCAATGGCATTATAACGAAAAAAGAAGAAATGAATGACAATCGAATAACTATTGCTTAGCTCCTCAAATCGAATGCACGTGGACATCAGGTATCCTTATTCTCAATTCACATATATGACCTTTGCTCAGCTTAAAATCTATGTCTTTTAAGCTAAAAGAGAGTGTCATTCCTGACCATACAACCCAATTATTGCTTCCCTTCCTTAATCTATTTTACTTCAAACACATCATTTAGACTTTTTGGCAGGCTATGCTCCACATTTCTTCGTCTCCTTTACAGATCGGGCTCCTAGCATTTCCCTTTTTATGTAGATTGATACAGACGCATATTCTTCTCGCCTCAGGTTTGTCAGGATCGCTCCTATCTTCGTTCTTTTTAGAGTAAAATATCAGTTTGGTCCTTAAATTTGTAGCGAGTTGTTAGTTTAATCGTTAAAGTTTGAAAGCCATTAATTTGGTCCTCACTGCTTAATTTCGTCGAACAATTTGGTCCAAAAGTTATAACATCATTTATGGATGCTAACATGGATGGTGACAACCACTTTTCAGGGTCCCACCTAGCATGTGGCAATTAGTAATTTGATGAAGTTATTTTCATAAAAAATAAATTGCGTAAAATATCATTTTAGTCCTCAAAATTGTAACGAGCCATCAATTTAGTCCTTAGAATTTGAAATTTAATAATTTTGTCCTCACTATTTATTCCTATCAAATAATTTGGTCCAACCATCATATTATCATTTTGCAAGACTGAAGGGACATTACGAGCTATTTAGGGGATTATAATACCACATGACAATCAATAATTGGATAAAAGCATCTAAAATACCACCTTTTTCCTTGATTGTTTATCAAATTCTCAAGCCATTGACATTTATCTCTTAAATTTCAACCATTCAATAACTAGGACCCTCAAATCTCCATTAATACCATTCTCATTTATTATGGATTCATTATGCAAAAATACATATTAAAACTGGAATTCAACAAGTATATAAGGGAATCTCAAGCTGACAACATGGTCTCCTTTCTTGGCTATTTCAACCATCACATCTGTCGAGACGGCCATGCACCCTACTCAATTTCACTCCCTCTAGAATCTTCTAGCATCCTTCTCATATTGAATAACATCTCGATTGGGAGAAGTGTCAGCCGAATTCAAAATTACGATTGTCGCTTCTCAACATAAAATAAAAGTCACCCAATCTTACAATTGATCAATTTGATCTTACCACTTATTTGTTCCCCTTGAATCTTCTAGTCTTGATTACTATTTTGATTGGTAGAGGTGTTAGTTGAATTCAAAGTTACAATTGTTGCCTATCGACACAAAAACATGAATCCGTAAACTCAATTCCCAAAGAGAAAAAGAATGAATTTCACTTTTAGGGCTTCAATTTAATTTTGGTATTTCTCCAAGCTTTGACTTCATGATTTAGAGCTAGGGGTTTTGAGAAAAGAGAAGGTAAGAAAGTTGACATACGTAATGCTACAAGGGGAGAAGATTATCGATAAAAAATACATGTAAAGGTAAAGTTGTGCTAAACAAAAATGTTTGCCAAAGGATATGTGACAGCTGATCTGCTATTTACTTTCATAATTATGTAGTAATACTCTGACATACCTACAAATACCAAGTAATTATTGAGGTAATTATTTCACTCTAGAACTTATATCTCTTTATTTACTACTTACTCTCTACCTGCTCACCAACTGACTTGAGTGCTTGGGGGGCGAATCAGACCATAACCTCAGCTCATTTTCCTTCTTATTCTTAGGTATCTTTGACCAGCTCAAGACAAATAAACTCTCAGCTGCTCCCAAAGTATCATTTACCCCTTTTCTTCCTCTAAATCATAATGGTTAGACCAAAGGGTCCAATGAAATTAAAATGTGAGGACCATATTAATGACTTTCAAAGTTTGAGGACCAAATTGATGGTCAGCTACAAATTTGAAGATGAAATTGATAGTCAATTACAAATTTGATGATGAAATTCATGGCTGCTTCTCTTTTGTTGTGCGATTTTATTTTTCTTTGCTCTTTGTTTGCTATTTGTGCATTAATCTCTTGATCTCTCTTTTCATTTATTCCTATTGAACTAATTTCATTGTTTAGTCAACCATTTATGTTTATATTTTGAGCTCTCTA
>JAOYND010029023.1:0-12100 GCA_025802135.1 Lagerstroemia fauriei | reverse complement strand
TCTCGGTTAACTTATGCCGATAGGTGAGGTTATTTGTGCAAGCGCATCGAGAGATGGTGAGCACCCGAGATAGCCGATTAGGGCAAGATTAATTGACCTTTCAACATTAATTGCCTAGATATAGAGTGGATTAGTGTCTTCCGCTTAGGTACATTCGTATGACATCGAGAGGTGCGTATGATGGAAGTGGGGAACCCCTAGAACCCTAGGTTAATAACATGACATAATTATGTGACAGAAGGATCTTTGCTTAAAACTAGCATTGGGGAAGTTGTGAACCTTAGGAGCTGTTTAATCGATTGATTTCTGTTTGCTTACTTTCTGTTTGTTAATTACTTGCATTCTGCTCAACTTACTTGATTGATTTGGCTTGGACTCAATTGTGTTAGTTTAGTGATTGGTAGAAGAATCTCTAAGGGAACGATACTCTACTCACTCTGCATTACTTGTTGATGATACGTATACTTGCGGACATTATTTACGCAACATTCGTCAAGACTCATGCTCAAAAAGACCATTCTAACAAATTATACTTAAAGGAAGACTCAAATCTAGGACCTTGACCTTGTCAAACTATCTCAGAGTGAGTTTCAGACCTCCAGACTATTGCCCTTGACGTGGTAAAACCAATCAACTTTGTAACCAAAACATTAATCTCCTTTGTTTCCAATGTGTAAATACATATCATATAAAAATATTCAAATATTATTTGACAAAGGAAATTATAAATGGTGTTCAAGTACAAGTTTAAAGGCCAAAAATATTTTTCTTCACATGGTTTTTAGTAGCGTAATTCACGGGCATACAACTCATGTTTCCTTAACTAATAAATATAATTTGGCTCCAGTGAACAGCTAATTGTCGGGTAATGCATACCAAAAAAATAAAGAAAAAAGAAAGAAAACGATAACCAATACCAGTCTTCTACTCATTGTTTTAATTTGGATGTGACTATTGCTATAACTTTTATGGCATTTATTAATAATAAATTCTATGGGAATAGACAAGATCAAACATGAGCTAAAAATGGGTTAGACATAGAAAACTTTCTCTGCAGTGCACATAGCTTCTAATTTGCGTATCCAACTCTAACGAAGAAGACGGAAATTACAGTACTGAAACTTCCTTAGGAGGTTGATGAAAGTATAAGACAACAAGTGAACAGCTTAGTGGGTTAATTTATGGGTGAAACACCATATTTAAATCTAATTAATAATAGCTGAGAGGTTTGAGGGAAAATTCCACTACACCAATTGTGTGTCATTTGATTGATATCTATTAATAGTGATTTGAGTACAATAGACATGGTATAAAAAAATTACAAAATAAATTATAGTTACACACTTTCCTAATGATATACTTGTCAAATCTAATCCCATCGTATTCGGTCATGATTGTGGCTATTATTACCCCAAGTGTAATAGGGGAATGCACATTGTGCTTGGACTTAATCATACATAATGTTGCAGTGGATAAACCTTTTGTAAAAGCATATGCAAGCTAATCACCACTTCCAATAAAGTGAATGACAAGTTATTTTTGGGTTGACATGCTCCCTGACAAAATGTTAGTCGATCTCTATATACTTTATACAAATATGAAATACCAGATTCTCCATCAACTAAATGGCAGAGGTTATCACAATAGAGAATAGATGAAGGATGTTGATGAAGACCCAACTCATATAGTAAGTATTGAATCCAAATGAGTATGGTGGTCACATTAACTGAACTCTTGCACTCAATTTTTATATTAGAGCGAACTACAATGCACTATTTTTTTGAACTCCATGAAAACCATGAAGCTTGGAAATAGATCCTTTGTAAATGGTCAGTCCATGTGTAATAGTTCTCTTTAAATATACCAGGATTTGTTTGACTTCTGGTCAGCTTGTGCATGAATTCACAGGCACATTATGCTGCATAAGGAATGCATTATTTAGTAGATATTGTAAGGAGCTGATGATTTGCTTGTGAAATGAGGGATTAGAAAATGACTTGCCACTGTGCAGATAAAGGTGATAGGAGGAAGAAATTGGAGATGGTGAGGGCTTGAAGTCAAAATATGGAACTCCTACCGAGGATGATATGAATATGATTGAACTGAGTCGAGTGTAATTCGTTATCATAGTACTTAACTCAATACCAAGAAAATACTGCAATTAGTCAAAGATCCTTCATTGTGAATTCCTTATTGAGTTGAGTTAGTAATGAGGCAAACTGTGCATATGGCGAACCGATCGGGACTATGTCATCGACAAAAATCAAAAGAAAATATAATCAAGACTAGAATAGATAAACAATCAAATGTCTAGCGCGAAACCTTTATAACCCAGCTTACCCAGAAAAGAATTGAGTAGGAGAAACAAAGTGCGAGCGGCCTACTTGAGATTATGTAGAGATTGTTGGATTCAACAGACATGATTTAGCTTGCGAGGATCAACAAATCCAAGTAGTTGTTGCATACGGACCTCCTCCTCTATAAAGTTGTGAAAGAAAGCATTTTTCACATCATGCTGTTGGATAAGCCATCATAGAAAGAGGCAATAGAGAGAATCATTCGAATAGTAATAGGTTTCACAATCAGACTAAATGTTTTATCATATGATTAATCCATTCCCATTGATTAAAACCTCGAGCAGTAAGTCACAGTTTGAAGTGATCAATGGAGCCATCCAATTTTTGTTTCACTTTATAGTCTCATTTACAACCTATAACATTGTGTTGAGGTGGGGAGGTACAAAATCCCAAGTATAATTGTCAACAATTGTCTAAAACTCTTCACTCATAACTGCAACCCAAGGTATATACTTTTGTGCTATAGTGAAAGATTCAGGCTCCTTACCATCAAGAGTTACTAAAAATGTGGTGGGGAGTTCGGAGATGACAAATCATGGAGGTGTGAGAGAACCATCCCCGAGTTCTATTAACCATTAGATGAGTTTGTGGAGCCATATTCTGTCCTATCTAAGATTGGATTAGTAAAGTGAGAAATACTAGTCATATCAATAGCTGGTCTTCATACCGAGGAAAGATCTATATTGGAAGGAACATTAGATTATGGTGATTATCATGATGAAGGTAAAGATAGGAACTGAATAATTGGCAAATGTTGGTTTGCAAGGTCTGAGCTAGCTAAGGGTAGTGTTTGATGGAGCCTCTAAAGATGTTGAAGAAGGATTATTTGCAAGCAAAATAGAGTTCTTTATTGCAAAAGGAAAAAAAGACTCATCAAAGACGACTATGCAAGTAACAAAAATACGATTGGTAAGAGAATAAAGACATCAGTATCCTAAATGATTAGACCGGCATCCTAGAAAAAACACCTTGACGATGTCGAAACTCCAGCTTATGACTGGTGTAGGGTCTTAAGTACGGGAGTCTTGTGAGTGATGGTATTACCACATGACAGTGCTTACGTGGAAATACTAGCCAATAAAATCAAGATATTTATTTAGGAAGTTTTTTTATAAAACCTAAAAAGGAAAAAGACAACCCTAAAATAGAGTTATTTGATTGGTTGGTGTCACCGCGTGGCACGTCACATACAAGACTTTCTCCTTAAGTACGAGAAATATAGGCATCCAGAGATTCACATAAATTAATAATTAGGAGAGATACCATAATCTATATCTTTAATCTAAAGGAGAATGTCAATGGAGCATAGAAGGAGCGAGTAGGCGGGTGCGAGTAGGAATAGATGAAAAGAGGATTACAAGCTGCCTATCCACACTTCCACGTGGTCAACCTGTCGGGCTTTCCATTTTCATTTAATTTCTTATTTATAAAATATTCATGGACCGGTTGTTTGGTGAAAAATTGGTGGGGAAATGAAATGAGTGAATGATTCCATTATTCGATATTTGTTTTGAGAAAAAGGGATTTTGTTTCCCTTAATTAAAGAAATTGAAATCCCCTAAAGAGGGCAATGTCGTTCTCCTCAAAATTCAACAGAATGAGAAAGTGATTCTTTTATTAATCATGCTTTCAACCTCCGAAAATTCATTCTCATTGATTTTCGTTATATTGAACCATTTAAATGATAATTATATTTCTATTTTATTTTTATCCTAACATTTAAAGTTTTATTTAAATAATAATAAAATAAATTAGATTTCAATTCCGATTCAAATCAAACAGAAACTGAAACTTTTCCTTCCGTCTCCGATTCTGCCTCAATCCATTCCCATTTCTGATTCCAATTCTACATTATAAACCAAATGGCCCTCTGATGACTTCATAGAGAAGTTTCATATCTGCCTTCTTTGACCATCTCACCCTCCTCCCCACAAAAGACGCTCACTTCCCTCTCTCCGTACAATAATAAAACTCGCTTTTGTTCTTACTTCCTCCTTGCCATCTAAAATAAGCTTCGCTTAGGGTTAGGGTTTCTCTACAACAATTCTGCCACATCCCTGTCTTCGACATGCAAGATAATGTAGAGAATACTTATTTATTTTTATGAGCTTCATTTTCAATTATATCTAAAAACTAGAGGGATCAAGTGGGAAGTAAAATAATTAGATAAATTGTACTTTCAAATGCATGATTACAATATTTTAAGGTACATGTAAATGAGAGTGAGACCCATATCAACAATATAACTATTTATTCGTTCTTCAGACCTATATTGCTAAGGTGTATAGGGACACAATATATGATGAATGGTGTCATATTCTTGTAATTTATTTTATAATTCATTTGAAATCCCCTTGTAGTGTGTAACCCTTGGTGATATCATCTACACATATGTCTTGCACATGAACTTATCGTATTAATGAGATCGAGGAGAATAAATTTCTCATAATCAAAATAATCATTCCAAATAAAATCTTTTGCCACCATTGAGCTACAGAGTTTTGATTTTCCTGTTGAGAATATTTTCGACTTGAAGATAAAAAGCCAAGAAAATTTTAACTTTCATTTTAAATTTTTTCTAATATTTTAAGTTTTCTCTATTTGCTTGAATTTTATTTATAAATATTTAATTTTTCATAATTTTATTATATTTTCTAAATTAAATTTTTAAACTTTCATAGTTTTTATTTATTTTTCATTTTACTTGTATACTTATTTTTAATTATAAATTTTTCTATATTTTCGTATTTTTGTATTTTTTTCTATTTTTAAGTTAAATTTTTTTCTTTTCTACTAATATATTTTAATTTTTCTTTTATAAGATATTACAACAAATATAAGCCTAAAGTCCTCCGTTCAGCATGCCTCAACCTTACCAGAATCGGAGTGAATCAGTGATAACAGATAGAAATTCTTAGGTGATCTTACCTCGTCACGTAGTGTGAGGAAGTACCAATCAAAATGTGGCAAATGAGTAAATTAGTGTTAATCCCTCGAGCAGTTACCGTAATTAATACTAGTCAAAGTAATTTGATTAGTTTTTCCTCACAATGTTATTGTAAAGCAGGACAACCTAAATTTTTTTCTAACAGTAGAGTTTGCCTAGCTGTTCATCCAGCTTGTCTGAAAATATGATTTAGCAGCTTTGACAAAAAAATATTCCCTAACAATGGGAAATCTTGAAGAAATTAGAGATATGCAGTTAATCCATCATCTCCGCGACTTATATATATCATCTTATTTTTAAAAAAAATTATTATAAGGGGAAAAAACTTTGATTCTAAACTAAAATACAGGCGGAGTCAAGATGAAAGGATGACGTCAGATTGCGGTCATCCGGCAAAAAAAACATAATTAAAAAAGGAAAATGAGAGGAAAATTGGGGAAGAATTTAAACAGCATGTATAATTAAAGGAGGACGAATGCAAACAAATAAGGGAAGAAATCTGACTCTTCTTTGCAAATAAATCTTGGGCAGTGCTAACGATCAAGAAACAGATCAGCTGATGGCGGAAGAAAGTCAACTGAGCTTTCATTTCCATACCAGGATTTAAGATTTTACTTTATTCACTGTAATGACCCTTCAATTTCAAAATTTACTGTAAATTCATTCTACTTTCTTTCTCTAGCTTGGGAAATCCGTCCCATAGGGAGCGCTAAGCTGTACCACATGAGCACATCTTCCATATAACAGTGTCACCACGTGACAGTACTTATATGACGACATCAACCAATAAATTTTAGTTATTTTAAGATTTTTCTATAAAATACTAAAAATAGAAAAAAGATAGAAATAACTTCATTAAATTAGTGTGTGCCATTATATAAGCATTGCAACGTACATGATGACACTATTACATACAAGACCTTCTCATACTGTATTATCATTGCTTTGTAATTACACTTGCAATGCTATTATCATTACCATTATAAGCTGACCATGAGAGTGAAAATCAGAACAAGTATCTGGTACTTCTGTTGCACCACATGATAGCACAATAGATTAAATCTTGAGATATGCAATTATTAGAAAAAGTATCTCGTACAGTTATTTTTAAGATTTTTTATGAAATCCTAAAAAATGATAGAAATAACTTAATTTAATTAGTCTGTGTCATATAAGTATTGTAACGTATGTGAAGACACTACTACATACAAGACCTTCTCGTATTGTACGGTCACTGCATTGTGATTACGCTTGCAATGCTATCATTACCATTATAAGCAGCCAATGAGAGTGAAAATCAGAAAAGGTATCTCGTACTTCTGTTGCACCACATGATAGCATAATAGATTAAATCCTGAAATATGCAATTATCAGAAAAAAAAAATATCTCGTACTTCTGATGCAATACATAATAGCATAATAGATTAAATCCTGAAATATGCAATAAAAACGTGGGTAATGAGTGATTGGATAATTGCAATAGATAACTTGTGTGATGGAAGTAACATATGTTGTTATGGACAGTAGAACCATTGATTATCCCCATAAGTATCTAAACTATTAAATGATAATACTCAATTTTCTTATAAATCAAGTTTACTCTTTAACCCAATCAATGTGAGATTTAATCTTCTGCACCTGCATTCGCATGACAATGTGATCTACTCTTACCACATACCCTTATACTTCTGCCCTCGAAATTTTGTTCCCATCTCGAGTAAAGGGGACAAACTGCCATAAGGCAGACTTTTTCTTCAGTCATCAAGTTAACAACCATATTACACGGGTTTTCTTTTTCATACTCCATAAATATAACCACAAGTCGCACATTTTTCTTTTGATTTCAAATTTAACTAATCACGAGTTCCTTAGTCGGGCTTGGTATGATATGAGCTCACATAATAACCTGCTCTGATACCATATAAAATATCCATTTGAACTAGAAGTGGCAATTTGGGCTGGCACAACCCATTAAGCATTTTGGGTCGGGTCGGGTTGGCACAACCCAATAGAAGGGAAGCCCGATAAGGTTCGGACCAAGTATGCAGCCTACCTACTCGACCCAAATTCATGGGCATGGTCCCAGGACGTTAAGAATTTAGGCAGGCCGGTCTAGCCCAATATGAATGCGGACTAATAACCCTTACTCCAGGCACGTCTTATCGTGTCGAGCTCAGGCCGAGGATGAAACTGCCATGCCTAATTTGGACTTATAAGAGGGTGAGTTTACATCCACCTAAAATTCTAAACTATTAGGTGATGGTAGTCACATTTCTTACAGATCCAAGGTTACTCTTTAACCCAATGAGTAAATAGACAATCATGTCCCTAAGAGATGCATTGTACATCAGCCTCATCCTTTTCTAATTTTATGCATCAATATCATCCTTCTGAGCATCAACTTGGTCATTTTGAACATCAATTTGGTCATTCTAAACATCAATTTAATCCTCTTGAACATCAATTGAATCCGCTGAATATCAATGTTGTTCTTATTATATTTGAATATTAATTTAATCCTTTTTTTAAATCATATAAGTCCTTCTGCTCATATAACCGTCTATTTTAATGGAAAAGTCATTGAACATCATATAGGTCCTTCTATGTATATTCTACAGCATTTTAACATTTATTACTTCATTCTTAAAAAAAATTGATGAACATCAATTTCGTCCTTCGTCAATTAATATCGATCTCTCTATTCACCTCCCTCGCCCCATCACTCGACTACACACAGTTCTTCTCCATATTCTCGTAGATTATTACCATATTGAGGAAGGGGCATTGAGGAGCTTGAGGGCCTTCCTAACCACATACTTGCCCGTAAAATCATAGCCTCCAGGTATTACCATATCGAAGGAGTAGAGAAGCCTACTTTGCATACTCGTATCTCAGCCTACAAACCCTCAAATTCAGTGATTTTGGTATCTCTAGAAACCTTGAAATGCATATTATAGTTTAGAAATAAATGAAACACTAAAAAATGGGGAAATTGGCCTAAACATTCACCCAAAGTTTACAAATCATCAAAAAAATTTCAAACTTCCAAACATAATAAATTGAAGACCATTCAACGAAATTGAGTTCTGTAAAATCTATAGGTTCCTGGTGTTATGGGTAGTTGAAAGATGTAAAAAATTCAACCGAAGAAGGCCCCTACGAAATATGTCATTAACGACCTAACTAAACCTTTTCTCTCTAATTTGTATGGATAAGGAAGGAAGAGAAAAGGATGAGCTAACATAAACTAAACGAGACAGAGCCTCTAGATTCCTAAAGCCCTAAATTTCTCCAAAATCGGACATTTTCCTTTGTCTCGTGGAGAAGAACCTCCGGTTTCCTGGGAAAGATATGTGTGCATGTGTGTTAGGGACGGGAGGAGAAAGAGGCAGTAGTGATTGGGAAGAAAGATGGGAACAGTGGGGAGAGAGAGGTGGAAATTATATGTGTGCATGTGTGTTAGGGAAGGGGGAGAGAGAAATAAGAGAATTTCAAACTTTCGGTGATCTATTTGAAAGGGACCTATTTATCATTTTAATGCCGTTACCATTCCATTAATACATAGATGGAATTAATATTCACAAGGACTAAATTGATGCTTAGGAGGACCCAATCGATGTTAAGAAGGATCTAATTGATTTTTAAAAGATCAAATTGATGTTCAACAGATCCAATTGATGTTCAAAAGATCTAACTGATGTCCAAAAGGACTTAATTGATGTTCAGAGGGATGATATTGATGTGCAAAATTAGAAAATGATGAACTTGATGTACAATACATCTATTAGGGATGAGATTGTCTATTTACTTTAATCCAATTGATGTGTGATTTACTTTTCAACAACCTCTTTCGTATTTTTCAATTGTCTTAGCTCATTTGATATGAGGATTATAGGCCGCTTTTAACAAAGGATTCCATATATTCTAGAATTCATGAAGTTAAACATAATCACATGGAAAAATATAATTTGGTACAGTTGTATTACCTTTGACTTAAACTAATAGGTCCTAAATTCTTCTCACATAAAAACTCTCCACATCTTATTATTTTTCCTCTAACTCCTACACTTCTAAACCTAAGAGTATCGCTTTTAACAAAAGAAGAAATGCATTGGCCTGACTGTGAAAAGAAGTATTTCTATTCTACACATCTTATGTTCAAAATCCTTTAGATCCAGTTTTTACCTTTATATTTACCTTCTACACATCATACGAGCTGTTGGGGACTAACAATTCGAGTGTCCCACGATATAAAAAAAAATGTTAACCTTCCTCTTGCCCTCAATTTATGAAAACAAGATTTTCATGTTTTTATAAGATGTTATGAGAAAAAAAAAGTAAAAACCATAATATAAAAAAAATAATTATGAGTTCATTTTTCAAAATATCATTATTATTTTCTTATTTGAAATATCTAAGGTCAAACAAAAATCTTATAATTGAAGGCTCGTGGAACCTCAATGAGCAAGGTCGAGAAGGAGGATGTAGGGTGAGCGTCGGGTAAGTTTGTCAATTGCCGAGGGTAAGGAGAAGGGGAGGAGAGCGGATGACGAATTAAGGAATTATAAGTGAATGAAAAATAAGAAGAGAAAAGGTTCCGAGTGAGATGAGACACTTAAATTGATGGTTTTTTATTTTTTTTAAAAATAAATAATAATAAGGGGAAAAAGCACCAATGGTATAAAAAGTTTGACTAACATTATAATATGGTACAAATTCTTTAAAACGTTATAGAATGATACAAGATTTTAAAAAAATTGACAGTACAAAACGTTAATTAACTGCTAACGCCATTAGTAATTGCTGACGTGGCACTTTTGTGGCTACTGACGTAGCGCTTACATGGTTGCTGACTCAAAAAATTGAATGACATAACAAAAAAACTCTGAAAAGAAAAGCACCATTAAAAGCACCAATGGTACAAAAAGTTTAGCTAATATTGCAATATATTCAAAATGTTATAGAATTGTACAAAATATTTAAAACTGTATTATTATTTTATTTGATTGGAAATTCTAAAGTTTCCATAGACACATAATCACTAATATCATTATTACTATCATCAATATGATACTTAGGATTATAAATATAAGAATCATTATTTGATTGATTATTATTAGTAGCTTGTTGTTTTTTATGATTTGCAAAATACATGTCAATAAACTAAAAATTTTAATAAAAAAGTGTCTAAAAATCAAGACTAGAACTTTCAAAGTCCTAATGACAAAAACACCTGATTCTTAGTTCATATTATCAGATGGGCTATATACAATAATTGGAAGGATGTTAAGGTAAGTAACTCCTTTCCCTTACATGTGACTATGTGGTTTTTACAAGTAGTTACCATGACAGCCTTACTATTCCTACTCTGTGAAACATGTTGAGATGAAAAAGATTGTTGCAAAGTCGATTAGTGATGAGCACAATATATAAGAGTGTGGGGGAAAAAAGAGATGGATGAGTTCAAGATTTTCTTTGTCAAAAAATTATAAGTATAATAAAAAATAAAAATTTTGTACTATAAAAATTTGTACCATATTATAATATTAGCCATACTTTTTGTATTATTGAGATTTTTTTCCAAAGATTTTTATTGCGATGTCATTCATTTTTCCAAGTCAGCATCCATGTAAGAGCCACGTGGGCACCACGTCAGCAACAATGAACAGCGTTAACAAATAATTAATAGTTTGTATTATTAGTGACAACTTTTTAAAGATTTTGTACGATATTGTAACATTAGTCAAACTTTTTGTACCATTGATGCTTTTTTCCCATAATAATGACAATGATTATAATATAAAGTAAAAGTCTTGTTTAGTCTCGCGAGTTTTTTGAGCTGATTATTACTAGACTCGACTCGGCCCATTTTATTGGTGAGTCCGAGTTGAGCCAAGCTCGAAGTTGCTAAGATCGAGCTGAAATCGAGCTTCTACCAAGACAAGCCGAACCCTTCGTAAATTATCTCATCTTGTTTACACTTCTATGGGATGATAAATATAGTTAGTCTCACTTTTAAAATTTCAAAAATACCATTGATAAATAAACTAGTAAAAGTCTCTTTTAAAATTATAACAATAGTTAACTACTCTCTAATTTTCTTTTCAAATTATATATTTTATTATTTATTCATGATACATTATATAAAAATTAAGTGTGTTATAAATTGAATAATACATATAATTTTAAATACATAAAATTATGTCAAATTAAAAATATAATTTAATAATCAACTGTATATTTAACAATTCCATGCGTTGTACGAATTTGTACGTAATGAATCTAATGATATACGAAGAGAGAAGAAATGCAGGCATTACATTCCATTTATGTGAAAGCACAATTAAGACTAACAGCACGAGTTTTTTCTTTTTCCGCTGAATGACACCCAACAAAATACGAGTGAGTTAATATGATTTAATATATCTTTTTTTAAATAAAATTTTAAATTTAAATTTTATAAAAAAAATTTTAAATATTAGATGATGCGAAATTAAGTCTCGCTTATTGTAAAGGTTCTTACGCAATTGTTTTTAAACGGCCCTCAACCCACCATACCATCCAAAAACTTCTCTCTCCCTCTCACAGTCCGAGAAGACGACAGGATCTTCTCGTGGCCCTGAATTCCACCGGCGCCGGTACCCTTCGCGGCCGCATTGCCGCCACATGAGCCCTCAGACGGCCTGAATTTGCCATCAGTACTCAACAATTGAGATACTGAATCACATAATTGTAAGTAAATGAGGTGCAAAAGGCATCCTGCTGACCTAAGCAGCGCCGCGGGCGTCTGTGCTTC
>JAOYND010028920.1:0-12101 GCA_025802135.1 Lagerstroemia fauriei | reverse complement strand
TCGGAACCTTCAGCTCCGAAGATCGATCTAGAGTTGGTTTCTGTTGATTCTGATGATGGTTTCTTAATGAGCAGCGACAAGATTGGTTCTTTTACTAATGTAGCTATCTCGGAAGCAGTTGATAAAGTTGATTCTTGTACTGAAAAAGGATTTCTTTCGGAGAGTTTTTGGGCCATTGATGAGGGGATCGTGGAGGAAGTTGAAGAAAAACCAAATTCAGAGGGAAGTTGCAGGTGGGATGATGAATTAGCTGAACCAGAAGTTTCATCTTCAATTGAAGATCAACTAGACCGATCTGATGATGATGAAGACGATGACTACAACGATGGATTCATAGAAATGGAAGTGCAAGAGGCGATTTTCTCGGTTGAAAATTCTATAGGAGCTAAAGAAGAATGCTGGCAAAAAAAGATGGAACACAGAGAGAGAGGAAAAGCAGAATTTGAGGGCCAGGATGATTTGGACTCGATGTGGGAGCACGATGAGATAATCGAGCAGCTCAAGCTGGAGCCATTGAATGTATTTTAGGTTATTGCATGTATTTTATAATTTTTATTATTTTTTTAATAAATTCAGTTCGACTCATTGAACCCCCGGTTGAACCGGTTGAACCGGTTGAACCTGGAACCTGTACCGTGACCGGTTCCCGGTCCGATCCGATTTTAAAAACTACGGGTGGTTCGATATGATTTTTTCTGAAGATTATCTGGCCCTAGTTTATTTCAGTCCAGTTTTTTCAAGTTAAAAAATCGTACCGAAAACCGTTTAGGGGAAAACCACCCACTTCATGTTCGGTTTTTTTAGGCCCCGATTTTTAATATAATAATATATTTAATATAAAATTAATAAAATAAAATTATTATAATAAATAAGAAATACTAATTATGAATATTTTAGTGTATTAAGAAGATCAAAAACATAAATATGAATCAAGATTCAAGTTTAAAAATATCAAATTTATTATTTTTATTGTCAAAATCTAATAATAAAATAATTTATTACATATAATATAAACTTAACACAAGTTTCGGTTCGGTTTCGAGTCCCGCCGCATTTTTCGGTTCGGGCCCGAATTTTCCGTTCTGGTTTTTCCACCTTAAAAACCGTCTTGAATTTATCTCGGGACCCATACATCCGGTTTTTTCAGTTCAAGTTCGGTCGATTTTTTCAATTTTTCGGGTTTCCGGTTCTTTACTTACACCCCTACAGGGAGTACTACTACTTTACGGTGGCAAGACAGGAGTCAACCAGCAAGAAATTGGTATTTTATTTGCAACAGTAACAATATGGTATTTTATACCGGACAGCGTGAATACAATCGTAGAGATTTGAGCAAAAAATACACCCTTTCTGAATAGTTCTCTTTTCTTAAAAAAAAAAAAAAAGAGTGAGAATGGCTAGTGTCATTGAAGTTCCTGTTCTTGATATTAGCAAGTCTACTGTGTAATGCGTCATAAGACAATGGCCAGTGTCATTGATGCTTGCTGAGTTACATATTGAACTTTTGAATTAGACTGTTTCTTCCTGGGTTTGTCAAAAGTAATGTATTTAACATTTCCAAATGAGTTGTTAAACGCAATTTAAAATACTCACTGACGTATCGAATATTTATTAGTTAAGCTGCATATTGCATTAGGGGAGGTTTCGCCCCGTTTCCACTGAAAACTAAAATAAAGCTGCATATTCATGTGTTAGTGTGTCTGCACACTGTATTTGCCCAATGTGCCTTAATTTTGAATCTGGTAAATTCAGATTTACTAAATTCTTAAAAAAAATGATAAAAAGGAGTTATTGTACTAGGGTTCATCAACTCAAGTCGATGCTTTTAGGCATGTTGAGAATTAAATCTAATATCGTAGAGTTAAAATATTGAAATATGATTTATAAAAGAATTATGTACCATTATCTAACGGTTAAGATTTTCAGTAAAAAAAAATCCAATTTCTTATAAACACATGTGAATATTTTACGTGTTACCACCATTCTCCATCTCTATCTAATTGGCAAAAGGAATCCAAAGTCGGATCTGTATTGGGACGACTACTTTATTAGTGGTAAGACAGGAGTCAGCAAGAAATTGGTATTTTATTAAATTATTTTATTTGCAAAAATAATAATATGGTATTTTATAAAGGACCCATAGAGATCTGCGCCAGAAATACACCCTTTCCAAAAATTTCTCTTTAAAAAAAAAAGGTGAAACTTATGAAACCATTTCCGAGAATAGAATACTATTAAGAGGCATTTTTTTTAAAGGACATCGCAAATTCAAACTACGAATTTTTTTAATAAGCAAGTTAAATCCGGTTCAATAATCAATTTATATTTTTGGTGCATGTAATGTTATTTTTTAGAATAAAAATTATCATGAAGAAAAAATAGATCGTAAGTGCTTCATGTGAACCTGAGTAAAAGAAACCACAAAATGATTATGGGTAGAAGTTGAAGTAAAATAACTGTTATATGTGGTTTGATGTCAAGTACTATGAAAATGTGAGAACTCTACTAATTTCGAGTCGTGACATTTTTTTTAACATTAAATAGAAAGATTTCAGTAATATGCAACTTTGGTTTGTGACATCCTGTTGCATCTTTTCTGGAAAACCTTACAGGTGAAAACCAACAAATTACTTCTCAAAACAATTTACAATAGTATTTGATACTTTAATCATTTTTTAACCTTGGGCATTAGACTTATATTTGCAATCTACGGGAGAGAGCATGGGATGATCTCAGACTCTGTGCTGCTATAGCATTCATCAGCTCTGAGTCATCTACCTAATCTTCAAGGAGTGGTATGTTAAGATAATTCAGAAAATTCTTTCAATATTTACAATAACGTTTGATGCTTTATTTGAACTTGGATGAGTATTGAGCCAAAAGCCATGCCCTGATATGAACCATAGAATGAATGGAACTTAATTCTATGAAGGAAACCAGAAGATGTGGGAGAATCTCTGTTATTGCTTTGACCGGTCTTCAATAAGTCAATTAGAGCACAAGGACTTGCAAAATCTTCCCTCTGGCTCTTACCGTCTGGGATCTAAAGTTTCTGTTTGGGATGGAACTTAATATCTACAGCCTAGCCTGGTTTTCTTCTTCAACTGTTTGATTGAGACTTTTGCTCTCGGCACTCACCTTAAGTCCTGCTAAATTGGATAGATTTATTCGAAAGTGCACTTTTTGTAGAGATCCCTGCTGCTGACTGGGTTGTTCTCAGGTATATTCGGGATAAGCAGAGGAGAAGAACATGATACTCTGAAGCAGCCTGTTCCTGTTCGGATTATGAGGCTCCTCATCACGAAATTGAAGCATGGAAGCACTGTTAAGTGTGTGTTCAATTCTGCGGGCGGAGCTTGATGCATGACGCCAACTGATAAAACCTCTGTATTTGTTTTTTCCTTGAGTGAGGGCTTTGATGGAGAAATGTACGAAATTCGGAGGGGAAAAAAATTGTTTGCACCGAAATATTTACGTTTATACCGTCAAGAGATCGCAACTTCAGCCTGCGATCTCATTTTTTTATGGAGATCGCATGTTAGAGATGCGATATCTATACACTTAATTGGCAGAAAAAAGAGTTGAATGCAAAAAAGGAAATTTTATTTAAATCTAAAATCGCATCTTGAAAATACAATCTCTTTATAAAAAAAATAACAAATATCAACTGTTTATATTTGTTAGGAAAAAAGACACTTTTGGTCCTCAACCTTTCGCGCTTTTGTCATTTTCGTCCTAAACCTTTATTTTTTATCATTCACGTCCTCAACCTTTTGAGTTTTTACCACTTTACTCCTTCCGTTACTTTCTTCATAAAAAAAAAAGCATATTTCATCCAAAAAGAATATTTCATCTAAAAATTATTTTTCAACAAAAATATTTTTCAAAAAAGGCATACTCATTCCCTAATTGAGGAAAAATGTCTCTTCTAAAATTAGGACTCATTTTTCTCCGAATGAGTCATGATTTTATAATGCTAATAACCAATCATCAATTTTCAATCGAGAATGTTTCTCAATTTAAAAAGGGATGTGGCCATTAGTAAAACTCTACTGATATTTTTCATTTTCGTATAGTTTTTTCCTTTTTCTTTATATTTTAAAATTTATTTTTTGTTGAAAAAATAATTTTTGGATGAAATATGCCTTTTTTGGATGGAAAAAATAGCGGTAGGACCAAAGTGGCGAAAACTCAAAAGGTTTAGGACGTGAATGGTAAAAGATAAAGGTTTAGGATGAAAATTATAAAAGTACGAAAGATTGAGAATCAAAAGTGTCATTTACCCTATTTGTTAAGAGATCGCATGCGATCTCTTCACAAATTTGAGATTTGCATGTTGAACGCGCAATCTTTCGATGGTATTCGGAAATAATTTACAAGCAACCGTTTTTTAAGAATTTTTTTTCCTTCGCGCACAGTTTCATACATTTCTCGGCTTTGATGTACTGTGCGTGAGAGAGTTCTCTTAGTGGAGAGACTCTTCGGTATCACATATCAGTACTGACGTGATATCACAAACTAATGAGATTCGAGCATCTTAATGTTTTTAATAAAATCCTAAAAAGTAAAAAAATAACCCAGAAAAAATAAAATCTTATGGGCTTGTGATACCACGTCAACATTGACTCGTAGTATACCCGTTGCTGTATGCATGACTTTTCTCTTGTTTGAGGGTGCATTTTAATCCGTTGTCACGAAGTGAAGAACTAGCAGTCTTGCTCGTGGCTGTACCGATGGTAACCAGCATCCTAAGTCACGGTCGACCTGTCTAACATTATGTCCTAATAACGTTATCTTCCGGGAGCTCCGGGCGACCACAAGTTTTGCTAGAAGAACTTGAGCATCTTCCTGCCATGCCAGCGAGGGAAACATTTTGGCTACGGTAGACCTTTCTTCTCTGACAATTCAAAAAACTTATGTCCTGTTTGGTGGCCCGTAGTGGACCATTCTTTTCCTCCTCATTGACATATGGAATATTAAATATATTGTTCAGTTGCAATTTGTGTTCGTAATGATTTATCCGAATTCGGGTCCAATTCCAACCCATATGGAACAGTTATTGCAGATTTAACATATGTAATTCTCATTACGGACCAGTTCATTATGACCCTTAATGAATTTTGTTATCTGAATTATCGTCGTTGCCCCCTCAAAATTTTAAAAATTATAAGATGAACCTAAAAAAAGGACTATTCATGAGTGTTATCTTGATTGGGAAGCCGGAGAGGAGACGACAGAAGTATCGGCGATAATGTCGGTCACATTTATGATATTTAGCAAATTTTATAATTTATTTTAGCAAATACATATGAATATTCTTATATTTGTTAACTTTACAATTATTAATTTTGGACCATCTTAGTTATTCTATAAAATATGTCTATTTTAAAATTTTAAGTCATTTTAAACTTTATCATAATGAGATTTATTATTTATTAGTTTTTAATTTAACTAAATTCTATATCTTAACTTATATACATCCAAGGGTATTTATATAATTTAGGTTGTATTCCTTATGAATTCTATATCCTATTCATGAGTACCAAACTATGAATTATTAATTCACAATGAATTCTATTACATAGTACGAAACTATGTAAAAGACATTCCTACCATATAACATTTCCTATTAATTCTTTTCCTTATAAATTACGATTCATGATTAATTATATTTATTGCTACAAAACACACCGTTATCCTTTTAGACAACACCGCTAGTTTCTCGACCAATATTCGGTTGAATACAATTTTCCAGTCAATCTATAAGCATTTGTCACATGCCTAGTATTTAACTAGATATACATTTATATGGAAAAATCGTAGCATTACACGGATTTCTCTCTCACTAAGAATTTTCTTCATTGATAAAGATTTGAACTCAGAATCTTTGCTTAAGGGGATAAAGTACCGAACCACTTGAATAAACTCAAGTTAGCAAGTACATATTAGAATGCATTAAATCACAGAACGAGCTTAATTACTCGAACAGTGGCCGCAGTTGTTGATCATTAAAACAATCTTAAAAATTATTCTTCAACATTTTGTCATAATAAGTTCGGTAAATTTGAATTTCTTGCTTGCCACCAGAGATTGATTTCTTCCAAGGTTTTGATGTGATTTTGAACTCGAAACATTTGCTTAATGGACCAAGTGCCGAAACAATTGAACCAACTCATGTTGGCAAGTATATATGAGAAAGCATTAAATCAGAGAGCGAGCATAATTACTTAAATAATAGCCACAATCGTTGATCATTAATTAAAACAGTCTGTTGTTAATTCTTATTGACCATGTTGTCATAGTGATCAGTTTGGTAATTTCTTGCCACCAGAGACTTTTTCCAAGGTTTTGATGTGATTTGGAACGAGTAAAACCTTAATTATCACCATCCTTGTCTTCTTCTAGTCAATGTTCCTGGCAGCATTCCGTGGAAAATTATTTGCTTATTCCACTAAGAACAAAGAAAAATCAACCCTCTAAGTCCTATAAATACCCACATGAAGCATCAACATTATTTCCATCGAATTCCATATACTTCTCCTCTTCATTCCTAGGAAACAAATATTACAGAGACAGGACAACATCATGGGGATGTTTAAGTTTCTTTCCTTTGCCATTGTTTCTTCTCTGCTGTGCCTAGCCTCTGTGTGCCCCTCCCATGGACAGGACTCGCCACAGGACTACCTCAATGCCCACAACGCAGCCCGGGGGCAAGTCGGGGTCGGGCCGATGGTGTGGGACGAGACGCTCGCCGCCTACGCCCGTGGCTACGCCAACAAGCACGTCGGGGACTGCAAGATGGTGCACTCTGGCGGGCCGTATGGTGAGAACCTGGCGTGGAGCAGCGTGGACATGTCGGGGACGGCGGCCGTGAAGATGTGGGTGGACGAGAAGGCGTGGTATAACTACAACTCCAACACCTGCTCCCCGCCCCCGGGCAAGTCCTGCGGGCACTACACCCAGGTGGTCTGGCGCAGCTCGGTCAGGCTGGGCTGTGCCAAGGTGCGGTGCAACACCGGAGGGACGTTCATCATCTGCAGCTACGACCCCCGTGGAAACATCAGCGGACAGAAACCCTACTGAGAATTCAGAGACCCATGAATAAACAACACATATGTTACAGGACGACGACGGTGTAATGCTATGACTACATGCTTGCTAGAGAATAAGGTCATGCATCCACACTTGCTGCAGCATGGTTAGTCCGATTCTACGGAGTAAACCCTAAATGATTGTATCTCACAAATACAATCACGTAATTAGAAAAATAAATTAATGAAGTTACTTATATTTTTATAATTACGGCGTATTAGTTCGATGATGAATGCGTGTCTATCGTATTTTGTCTATGTCACGTGCACGAGGAAGAATTACGAAAGAGTCCTCGATTATACGATGATTCATGCATGTGGAAATGTATGCTGAAGTTGACTGGGAATCGACACTGACTGGCCAAGTCCAAGTCGTATTAACTGTTCTAAGAAGGAATGTGAATTTCCCGCATAACGCAAACTCTGGTTCAAAGGTTTGGCGTCTAATAAGATGGATGAGACCGGACGAAGGATGGGTTAAACTCAACACTGACGGGGCCTCTAAAGGAAACCCAGGGATCGCCGGAGCAGGGGGACTCATTCGGGATGATGCAGGGAGATGGAAAGGGGGGTTTCATGCATAGCTTGGGCGTGACGACGTCAGTTGCAGCGGAATTATGGGCGGTGAAATCGAGCCTTGACTTAGCTTGGGAGTTGGGATATCGAAAGGTTATTGTTGAGGTTTACTCGGAGGTCATTTTCAAGGCGGTAATAGAGGAAGGCTGTGATATGGGTTGGCACAGAGGACTTATCCATGATATTCAAATGCTACGAAATCGTGACTGGTTAGTCTCAGTTCAACATATCCTTCGAGAAGGCAACAGTTGTGCTGATTGGCTCGCAAATCAAGCCACATCTCAACCAGTAGTTTTATGTCATATAACTGATTGTCCTCTTGAATTAGGGTCTTTGATCTTTGCAGATATTGTAGGGGTTTCCTATCCCCGTTTATGTGCAATGTAATCTTTCATTTCAATGCATGGGCCTTAGAGCCCCGTTTGATTACCGAAAAAAAAATTAAACCGATATCATAACTCAATTTTATGCAGAGACTATTAAAATCAACATGAATTTGAATCACTCAGGTGAACTGTTTTTCTTTTTTTCAGTTCACTGATTTGATTGAAATGGTTATACGCACTTTTTCCTTAAATAAAAGTTTAAAATTAGAGTGTAGTAAAAATTCCTAATATGAAAAAATAGAAATAAAATATTTCACAAAAACTTTAATTTATTTGGTCCTACCATGATCTAATATTTGAGTAAATACTCGGTGTGACCATCGTTCATATCTTGACACGTATAAAATTAACTGTAAAAGATAGTGAAGATTTTTTACAAATCAAGATCTAACAGCAGTACTTGAATGTAAATCTATTTTGTTTAACATTTCTCATAATTTCTAGAACATGAAGTTAATCGGAACACATGGAGAAGGGTCAATTCTTGAGACATATTTGTCCGTTTTGATTCTTATGGAGGGGGTTTCCCTCTTCCGTTTAAATCCCGCGATGCTAAGCCATCCGCATCAGAGACTGCCAAGCTTGGACACTACTTTGAGAACCTTGCAGGAAGCAGCGCCGATCTCATAAGGTTGTCTGGCACGATCCAGTCTGGCTAGAACACGCCGAAGTAATGTGCCGTTCTGGAGGGACGCTGATCATCAGCTGAACTGAAACTACAACCTGCTGGGCAATTACATCCCATCTACTTCGTAGTAATTTTGAATGTGTGGTGTTCCACGCATGATTCAGTAAAGGGCTTGAATATTACATATAAAACATTATCAACGAAATCTATCCATAGTTCAGCTTCTTGCTCCAAGGGAGGAGAAATGTGAAATTATCTCATGAAAGCTCCACAATCCTGGGTCTCTTTTTAGAGCCCTTCCCTGTGATTTCACCCGAAACATCTTTCCCCGACTTTGATCTCTCAGGTTGAGATGGCAAATCTACTTTCTCTTGATCATCATTCTCTTCTCCATCATCGTCGTCGTCATCACTGCTACTATCCTCCGAGTCTGTTTCACTGTCACTGCCAAACAGAGGAACAGAAGGCTGATAGCCGGAAACTGCAGCTTCCGCAGCAGCAACTGCCTCTGGGTCTGGGGTGTGAAGATCAGCAATGCCCAGCATTAAATCCTGTCAACAGAGTCCAAAACTTCTCAAACACTGAGAGTGGGTTTAGTTATTTAGAGTTTTGCAGTGCTCTGTAATTATTTGTAGGAAACGTATTCCAGGTCCTAACAGAAGACATTCATTGCCAGTATGTCCTAGAAAACTGTTGACAGAGTTTCAGAAACTTGACAAATTTACCATTTCTATAACTTGAGACTCATTCCCATTAAGCACTTCTATGTCAAAATCTTCAGGACTTTCCTACATCAGAAATAAAAACAATGTACGTCAGAATTCTAAATTACACCATCGTGGTCGACAAATAAGAATTAAACTTTTCATATCGAATATTCAGCGTGGCCAAAAATAAGAATTTCTTGAACTATATTAGGTTTTTTTTTTATAGTATTATGCTTATGGGGTAGGTGTTTGAGTAATATGTTGGCATTTGAGTACAAAATTCCTAATACTGCATATTAAATCTCCACCTTTTGATAAAATTAATTTTTTTTAAATGTGTCTGAATTTTTGGGTGATATCTAAAATTGATGGAGGGTTGAGTCGAATATAACTGACAACGAGCATGATATTTTTCTTTCAGATTCGGGTTGACGTGATGTGAGTTTATATGATAATTGTCTCTGACACTTTGTAAAATATTCACTCGAACCTATAAGAGTCCGAATTCATTGCCATCCAAAAGTCTAAACTAGTGGATATTTATTTTATGGTTATAATCTCAAATTCTCAATGTTCATGGTGAAGAGGCACCGGATGATGTTCCATGAGAGGCCGAGCTTCTCAGCACTTCGCAATCAGGCCCAATGGGCTTTTGCACGAAATAGAATTCATGTTCGTCTCTCTGCCTGCCCAACCTAATATTGACGTGATTGATGGGCCTACAAAATACGGAATATCTTCTGAGGAAATTAAGGAAAAAAAACTTAAACGGTTTTACAATATAATAATGTAGAGAGAAAAAATTAATTAAATTATTTTAATTAATAATAATTATAGCAACCGCTTAATTAATTAATATTAATTCTCTCATTTGTCACGTTTTAATTAATATTTTTTCACACATGATGAGAGCTACCTAGGAATTCCTCAACTTCTTCTGCATGACAGGGACAATAGGGGAAGGGCTGAAATATCCGAGTACTCAGACATATTTTAAGAAAACTGACAGTCTTTAAATTATTTTAATATATGTCTATACTCGAGACGGATCAGTGTTACGTACGGAAAGAAAATAAAATAAATTGATGTAAAATATTGGGATGAATGTATAATTAGATCATTTATTTATAATTTATTATAATTTAATTTATTTAAATTTCATTAATTTACATTAGTAAGCAGGGTATTATTAGTTGTCATTAGTATATTATGTCAATTTTTCCTTCTCAATTTTACAATAGTAAATCATTAATTTAAAAAATTGAATAGATTTTTACTGCTAAAATCGTAGACATGGATGGAAGAATTGAAGCAGTTAACAAAAGATTTTGTGATTAAGATCGTATATATAGAGTAAAGAAAATAAATTAAATTATTATTTTACGCATAATCTGGAAATCAAATGCATGTTAAAAATTTTAATATGTAAATTGGACTAGGGGCAAATATAGAAAACCAAAAAAGACACCAAAACTGTTCTGAGTCTGCATATAATAATAGATAGAAGATAGAAGATATCATTTTAAAATAGCAGAGTTCGAAGTCGTTAAGTATAAGATGCTGTGATGTGATTTCATTTGTGTAGAAACAGTGCCCTTCAAAACGTGCTCTCTTTCCCGGATATACCCCCAAAGCCCCTGTGCTCTAACGACTCCCTCCTCTCGGAAGAGGCTACAAGGTCCTGCCCCATTGCTCCTTCCCTTGTTAGGAGCTCGAAGATAAGGCAAGCTTATCCAAAAGCCAGGTGTCGAGACGCTGCTGGTCCCAGATGATTGTCGAGCATTGTTGTCCTTATTGGCGAGCATTATTGTCCACTGTACTGGAAGTAGTGTCTTATTGTTCTTTATTTTATCATATAGTATTAATTATTGTACTACGAATAGTGCTTGGACCACTCTATGAGAACCTTCTGAAAAGCTCGGCTGGACAAAAAGAATTTGGTTCTCAGGTAACAACATCCCAAGAGCATCATTGCTGAGTTGGCTAGCATGGCAGGATCGATTGACCACAAAAGATCGAATGATCCGATGGAATATAGTGCTACAATCGGAGAAGTGCGATTTCTGCAAAGACCAACCGGAAACTCGGGACCACTTGTTTTTCTCATGCAACACTACCCGACGTATCTGGCAGGAGACCCTAAAAAATGCAGGCCTCAGACACGTAGCCGTGGACTGGACGACGGAGTCACGCTGGTTGATGTCGAAACGGGGCAAGACAATCGACTCGGTGGTGGCCCGACTTTTGTGGACCCAGTACATCCATACCATTTGGATGGAGAGAAACAAGCGCATTTTTGATCGTAAGAGGAAGACAGAAGAAGAATTAACGCGCTCAATTATTGAAATTGTAAAGTTGAAACACTCCACGCTCCCGAGATTGGAGCATCGATTGAAGGGTTCGAAAGTAGCTATTAGTTTAGGACTCATATGTACATAAAGATAGCTACTCATATGTAAATTTTGTAGTCCCATTTGATTACAAGGGTGATTCTACGGTCCCGCCACTGGAGGTTAAGTAGAGAGAGAGAGAATTTCTCTCTCTAAAATCAACCGGCTGCTACCGGTTTTTTTTTTTTTTTCATTTTCCTGTTTTAGCCGGTGCCTAGGTGATTTTACGTTTTCAACTTTTTAAACTTTTTAATATTTTATTAATATAATATATAATAGATAAAATTCCCAAGTATAGTATTAAATATCTGAAATATAAATAG
>JAOYND010028823.1:0-12110 GCA_025802135.1 Lagerstroemia fauriei | reverse complement strand
ATTTCATATCTTTAGATATTTAGGTCAGATTATGGTGAGATATTGCAAGATTCTTAGAGAGATTTGTTACCTATTATATAGGGGGTAATCTGTTAACATAATTTTCGAATATCTTGTAATCGTAACCTATTTAAAGGCTTGGGTTGGGGCTTGACAGGGAAGAACATATTCCTTTTGATTCAATACATATTTTTCATTCCTTTGAGTGAGGAATTTGCTCTTCTTGGTTCTTGAGAAGATTCATAGAACTTATCAAGGTTTCTTGTGGCGTTCTACAACTGGACTGATCACTTCGATCCTCGGGGTGTGGCGTCCTTTTCCAATCCGTAGTTTTGGTTCTTATCTCTTTCAATCCGTAGTTTTGGTTCTTATCTCGCTAACAGGTCAAAGCTTGCCTTCGAAACTTGTGCTTTACAGATTTTGGGATTCTTTTCCATATATTGTTGTCGGGTTTTGCCACGTGTTGGTAAGGTTCACATTAGTTTGTGTCCCTTTTTGGATCAACTCATTCCCCCCTTTTAGGCCAGTTTTTTACTAGAAAAAAGGATTGCAGATAATGTAGTATTATTTCGAGAAGTGTCCTCCATTCTTAGTAAAAAGAAGGGGAGAATGGGGGACATGGTCATCAAATTGGATCTTGAGAAAGCCTATGACAGTTTGGAATGGAGTTTCATATAGAAGGTTCATTTCTTTGAATTCCCTGATAAATTTGTTAATCTGGCACTTCACTATGTGTCCTCTATGAGGATTAACATCTTATTCTTATTCAATGGGGGAAAAACTAGAAAAATTTTATTCATCTCGCAAAACCCGACAGGTAGCCCGATTTCCCCGACATCTTCATTTTATGTATAGAATACGTGTTCCTCATGATTCAAGATGAGGTGAACCAAGAAATTGGGCCGGCATTCAACTGGGTCTCTCTATCTTTCTCACTTTTTTTTTGCAGATGATGTGCTTCTCTTAGCACCACAGATCAGTCCACTTTGGAGGCTATTAGCAGGGTGCTAGGAGATTTTATGCAATTTTTGGACAGAAATTAAACCTGATGAAATCTGGTGTGTGTTTTTCAAAAGATACCCCTTTGCCTTTAAGGAATCACATATCAGATACTTTAAATTATCTTGAAATTTCTTCATTGGACAAGTATTTGAGTTTTCTAACTGACTTATCACCAACAAAATCTAAGTCCTTAGTTCTTGATAGAAAAAAGCAAACATACAAGGGTGGAAATTCAAATATTTTTCTTTGGCTGGAAGGGTGACCTTGATAAAATCCACGTTGGTTAGCCTACATTCTCTTATCATGCAATGTACAACCATCCTGTTGTGATTGTCTTGTATCATACCGCACATCTGTGGGACCTGAAATTTTGTCAGATGAGTGGAAATCGTGAAGGAAAGATTTATTCTATTTTGAATTTGAAATATTCTAATTTCCTATAATCTCATCCCAAATCAAATTGTGATATTTTCTAGGAGATATTTAGGATATATCCAATATCTTTTTTGGTTGCATTAATAAGTCTTGTGGGTAAGAGTTAGAAATCTTGTGAATGATTTTTTTGATAAACTTTTCTGAAACGCTAGCTCATGAGAACTTGAGAGATCGAGTTGAAACTCTTTTATGAGAGGGGTTGTAATGGGGGCTTCGATACGGGATCAAGAATCTCTGTGAAGTTGTGATCTCCTGTTTTGATTTAGTAGATTGATTGCTCTGTGCCGTGGAGGTTTCCCTCAAGTGAGGGTTTTACCACGTATATCTGGTGTTCATATTCCTCCTCTTACTCTCAGTTCTTCCGCTGCGGTCGCACTCAAAGTTTTGACATCAAGAATTTTTGACATCAAGAATCGAGCATTAATCCCAACACATCCCCTAGAAAACGCGTAATAATTTAGATTGATTAAAATAGAAATTTCTTTTGGGGTCAACTGATTCTCATAGGAAGATGCATCTCATAGGGTGAGATACTATCACTCTACCCAAAGAGGATGGTGGCATGGGTACCCCAATGGCCGAGGGAAAGAATTTGGCTTTACTTGGATCATTTGCTTAGAGAATCAGGAAAGACAGTAGTTCTTGGGCTAGAGTCTTGAAACATGTTACATGGACCCTAGGGGGCCTAGAAGTTCCACCCTAAATAGATGTGGTGGAATTGGGATACCAGGTGGCTAGCATGGGCGTGGAATGGGCTGTTAGAAATGGCTCTAACATAACTTTCTCCATGACAAGTGGTTAGGCCCCCATTGTATTAGGAAAACTTTCCATGGGCCGATCAAGTATAGAGAAAATAAAGCCACCATGACTGAATTACTCAATCCAGATTGCTCATGGAATCTCTCGAGTCTATCCTTTGAATTATTGGAGGACATCTGTGAGCAAATGAGGGCTATTCCTTGATTTGCTCTTAGAAATGGCCAGGATTCGCAATCTTGGGAATTCCCTAAGGATGGAGAGTTCTCCATAAAGTTGGCTTATCCCTGATCTGCGGGAGAGACCCAAAAGCTTCCTCTAAAGAATGGAGCTAGTTTTGGAATACCAAAACACATCCAAGGGTGATTCATTTCCTATGGCATTGCTGCCATGGGGGAATTCTAACTGTTGAGCATCTCTAGCAAAGGGGCTTAAATTTACCTCTAATTGCCTTATGTATCTCCAGATGAAGAAGAGGACTTGAGGCATATCCTATAAGATTGTCCTCGAGCCCGTGATTTTTGAGCAAACATTCAGTGCCTAACCTCGAAATTGGCAACATTTAGGTTGCCCATCACCGATTGGATTGGATACAATTGCAAGGCCTATGAGAAATATCTTGTAGGAATTACGTGGAGTATAACTTTCCCTATGGCCCCATGGTTATTATAGAAACAAAGGAACTCAATGGTCTTTGAGGAAGAAACTCCCTTAAGGGACCTCTATAGAATGTGTCTTGAGGGGCCGCAGAGTATTACTCTTCTGTGCCATCCCCTTCACGATCAATTAAAATAGTGATTAACATTGGATGGTCACCATCCCAAGGATGGATGGTTTAAACTTAATAAGGATGGCTCGGTTTCCAACCACCCAAAGGAAGCAGGAGCAGGAAGGGTATTTTGTGATGTTGCGCGAAGATGAGTGAAAGTTTTTAGAAGATATTTGGGTACTACCAATAGCCTGATTGCTGAGTTATGGCCAGTTTGAAATGATCTGATAATTGCCAAGAACTTTGACATCCATCACCTTTGTTTGGAATTGGATGCTAAGGTCATATTTGACATGATTTGGGGATTGGCTCCTATACACACTACATTAAGGGATTTTGTTGTCGATTGTAGGTCGCTGGCAGACTCCTTCTAGGGTTTTAAAGCGAGACACATATGGTGGCAAGCTAATGGAGTTGTTGACTAACTAGTTAAGGATGTAAGGACGCTTTCGCTTTTTATATCATTGGAATTTGTGATGTTGCTTGATGATCCACCTAGTAGAATTTTGCATGTTCTATTTGCTGATGTTTTGGGGGTATCGTATCCTAAACTTGTTTGTACTGACTCTATGTTGGATGATTATGGTGTATAATGAATAAAATTAACTATTTAAAAAAAAAGAACCATGATGCATTATGTGTTGAGAATCGTACAATAGTGGGAGGTTGATTTTGGAAAAAGTTATTCCCCAATTAGAATATCACTCTAAGCTAATTTGGAATTCAAATAAAAGAGGGTGGAGATAGAATTATACATATAAGGACTCTGATTTAGACCTTGTGCTTCTAATTCCCAAATTGACGGTGTTTGACACTGCCTACACGAGTCAAAAACTTCAATCAAGAACCTTCCGGAATGATCCTTCAACTAGATGTACCATGTGCATGCTCTCCACGATATCCACACTAGATTTCTCGCAAAATTTGGAAAACCTTTTTCCCACTACGGTCACGATCAATACTCTTATATTTTCTGGGTTTTGTGTTTTCACTCTCCACCACGACAAAAATTGGCAGGAGCTATTCTGCTCTTCTTAAGTAAAACACAACCCCGCTTCTTAACTCTTATCTACAAATGTATTATAGTTATGACTATTAAGTCAAGGAGTCAAATGAAAAACAATTCCGTCCTCTTCTCAATGAAAAACACATCCTGACGTTTTTGTAAAACGTGAATAACATTCAAATCAATGAATGAATTAATTCTTCTTTATGACTAGTCTTATCCCACTAATCTAAACATGACTGAGATAATATTAGCTAAATACAACCAAGAATATTTATTTATATTTAATTCCATAATAACTTTAATGTAAATAACTATATCTAATAAGGTGTGACCACACAGCAAAAAAAAAGGTATGTAACCGTTATGCGTGTATTCTATATTAATGAAAATTCAACAGTAATTTAAACTACTAAATTCTAATTATGAGAAAAACTTAGTGTAGACAGTGGGTTGAATAATTATATTCTAATTAATTTAATTAACATCTTTAACAAGATTATTTAATTAACTCTTACTTGATGTCTAACAATATGTCATAATTAATACCTAGATAATGGGTATTTCAATCTAAAATATCCAAATCTCTTTGGTGATTAGTTACCATATAATTAAATCCTTTGGTTTTACAAGGTTTCGAATAAGTCAGTGTATGGAAAAAATATCAAACCCCAATACTTATTCATATGATTTCAATTGTTAAGTAATTGACTTAATTATGAAATATCGAAACTACTTTCCAAATTTTATATTATTTTGGCCAGAGACTTCTCGATTTAATATTCAGTAAAATACTTAGGACATCTCTCCTACATTTAGAAGTAATTGATTCCTTATTAATTACTCACCACCTCTATCGGGTTCAAAATACCTACACATCTTAGAGAGTCATGTAATATTCCAAAAATACCAACTAATGCATATTCTAATTTATATGATTTTATTTCTAAATATTTATTTCTTAATAGGCAGAAATCATATACTAATACTACCCCTCAATGATAATTCCACTCCATGAATTCAATTTTGATCTGTTGAGTGTTTCTCTAACACCGAATTACATGGCAACAAATGAAAGAGGAGTTTTTCTATTACTCCTATAAAGGAGAAAGTCTTTTATGACACATGTATACCACGTGACAGTGCTAATATGGTATCACGAGCCAATAGGATTCAACTATTTTTATGACTTTTTTTAATCAAATCTAAAGGGGAAAAAATCAACAGAAAAGGGGAAAAACAACCCTAAAATATCTTGATTTGATTGACTCGTAATATCACATAGATAATGCCACATGGTATACTCATGGCATAAAATACTTTCTCCCTGTAAAGGCTCTCCATTTCTTTTCCTTTAGATGGAGGCTTGACCAGGCAACTTTTGTTCTCTGATCTCTCTCTAAAGATTTAGTTGTCTCTCCCCACTGATCAACAACATCAGACGTTGTTTCCCCATCAAACAGTTCTAATCCATCCACTCCCTATTCTCCCCTCGTCAACTTCATCCTAATCTTCCTTTCAACCACCCACAAGCTCCCACCTACTCTTCCCTCTCACCAATTCCTACTCATTCCCAATTCCAAATCTCCATCCTGACCTTATAGTCCACTCTCACTTACTTCCCAGCAAGAATATGGACTCCCCAGGGAAATCCAACTTAGATGCCTTGCTTGAGCAAACATCGGCCCTCACCTGTTCAGAAACCACTCTCAAACTACCATCAGACCCTTCAAAATCCGCTTCCTTATACAGTCGTGCTCTGCATGTCAAGATCATTGTTGACATCGATTTGACCATGAAGCCTGTCATACCAAATATCATAAAGTTGTGGAATCTACTCAATGAGGTCCGAGGAGATTGGGCAGGACCGAACACGATTTTATTCCATTTTACCTCAGAAGCAGAAAAACGAATCGTGCTGGCCAGAGCTCCTTGGTCAGTTTGGGGATATCATATAGTTTTAGGGGAATGGATGTCTTCAACATCGGTCGAAGAAGTGGACTTCAATCTCACTACACTCTGGGTTCAGGTACATGGCCTTCCTCTGGATCATATCACCACAGAAAATGCAAAGGATATAGGGAAAATGTTTCACTCGGTGCTTGAAATTGACTTGGTTGGAGACAGTTACACCCCGAGCCAATTTTTCATTCGACTTAAGGTGTTCAAATAGCAGATTCATTGGAACGGATAAGACAAAGACGTTCATCTTCATCGGGAAACACTGCTCAGGGGCGATCAGGGGCAGCAACTAGAGGTGCACCGTCCAGCTCACAATGTACAGTCACTGACATGACTGTCAGGGATCAAATCAATCAATCGTCACTCGATTCTATTACCCTGGTTAGTTTCACCTCGGCCTTATCTCAGGAACTCAAAATACATTATAGGTCTAGCCCATCTCATCCCGTCCCAGTTCTCATACAAGACCCATCCCAACAGGCCATGAACCCAATGAGCTCAATAAATAGTGGGGCCTCTTCCTCAAGACCTATAAAACAAGACAGGCCCACTATCAAACGGAAAAAATATCTCATCCAGCACTGAGCATCAGCCAAGAAAATAAAACTGCAGAACCCTACCATCAGCCCATTACCTCAGCCAAAACCAGTTCCCATCAATTCCACAGTTCTCTCAGAATTACTTCGTATAATTCGCATCATTTAAGCCAAGCCTAATCCATGTTAGATTTCTCAAGGATACCATCCACTCTCACCATCATCGAAATTCAATCCCAAAGCAATAACAGCAAAGATCATCCCAACAACCCAGCAAACGACCGATCCGAAGATCCAAAGGCCAAGGAGGCGGGCCACATCAAGCCCCCAACCTCTCCATGTTAGTTGATAGCTGAAACGGCTGAGGGTTGGGTCACCCAGCGGCTTTTCGTTCATTAAAGACCCTGGTGCAAAAATAACAAAGATACGACCTCCAGCTGTTCAAAGTATAGTAACAAGATTAGGATATGAACAAATTTTCAGCTTCCCGGCAAGAGAATTATCTCGGGGATTATGCTTCTGTTGTCTACATGGTATGGACCAAGAACCCATCCTCTTATCACAATACATGCTTTCTTTTATAATTTATGACCTGCCCCGAGTTACACCATGGGTAATCTCGTTCATTCATGGGCCATCTATCGAAGAAGACAAAAGAGATTTTTGACAAAAACTATTTGCCCATATCGATTCCCTTTCGAGACCATGGATAGGAATCGGTGAATTTAACTGTCTAAGGTCAGCATCAAAAAAAGAAGGGGGAAGCTCATTCTCAGCTCACCAGAATGATGGCCTAAATCAATTAATGGATACTCATGGCCTTATTGATCTGGGCTTCTCGAGCAACACTTTCACTTGGTCAAACAAAAGGGAAGGCACTCAATGCATTCGAGAAAGGCTTGATAGAAGCATAGTTAACATATAATGGAGAGAATTATTTCTGAATGCTTCACTCACGCATCTGCCAATATTTTCCTTTGACCACTGCCCGATCATACTCAACATAGAAAGTACACAACAAAGAAAAGGCGGAGTCCTCAGATTTGAACAAATGTGGACAAAAGAACCATCACATTATTGGACAGTGCGGAGAAGTTGGAATGGACCTGCAAGAGGATCCCCAATGTATAAGATAAAGAGCAAATTAGAACGAGCCAAACGAGAACTGAAGAGATGGAATAGAGAAGTTTTTGGCCATCTACAAACGAAAATTGAGCAATAGAAATCTTACCTTACAGATCTTCAAGCAGCTCCCAGCTCACATGAAATTAGCAAGAAAATTGTAGAAGCTGAAACACAATTGGAAGAATTGCTTATTATAGAGGAAATACATTGGAAGCAAAAACCAAGAATCACGTGGATGACCACAACTGCTCTGAATACGAAGTTTTTCCACTTGTCCACGACAATTAGATGCAGAAGAAATGCAATTGAATTTCTGAAAACAAACGAAGGTTATTGGTCATCAGATGTTGGAGTGATCTCTATGGCATTTCAACAACACTTCACTAATCTATTTTCAAGCTCTTATCCCACATTTGATGAAGAGTTCTCCTTCATTTTCCAAGTGTACTCACTCCAGAAGAAAACAATTCCCTCTGTGCCATTCCTGAATACACAGAAATCCAGCAAATAGTTTTCTCTCTTGGTGCCCTAAAATCTCCAGGTCCAAATGGCTTTCCAGCTATTTTCTATCAGAAATACCAGACAATCATTGGGAGAGACATCACTGAAGCAATTCAGAGTTAACTTTCTGCTCTAATTTCACAATCATACTTTCATTACTCTTATTCCTAAAGGTGATACAACTGCTACAGTACACAATTGTAGACCTATCAGCTTGTGTAATGTTTTTTACAAAATCATTTCAAAATTTTTATCATCTAGACTCAAGCAGATAATGCCAAAACTCATCTCTCCATATCAAAATGCATTTGTCACAGGAAAAAATATTAGTGATAATTCCATCATAGTACATGAAATTATACATTATATGAACACATATAGGGGAAAGAAACACTTTGTGGCTATTAAAATTGATATGGAAAAAGCATTTGATAGAGTAGAATGGGATCTGCTTGTTGAAATCCTCACTCATCTTGGTTTCAATCCAACCTGGATACAATGGATACACCAATGTGTATCAATAGTTTTATACTTCCTTCTCTTAAATGGGAGCCCTCATGGCTTTTTCAAGCCCTCACAAGGAATTCGACAATGAGACCCACTCTCACCATTTCTATTCCTATTAGCCACAGAAGATTTATCTCGTCTCCTGGCTAAAGAAGAAGCACAAGGACAAATCAAAGGTATCAAGATCTGTCGAGGTAGCCCTTCTTTCACACATTTACTTTTTGCTGATGATTTATTCTTATTTGGGCAAGCGACTGAGGAAAGCATAGGTAAACTTTTCAGTATTCTGAAAACCTTTCAAAGCTGGTCAGGGCAAAAGGTAAACACAAACAAATCAGTCATTGTTTTCAGCAGGAATGTACCTAATCAGAAAAGGAATCATCTTTGTAGATTATTCAATTTGAAAAAAGGCCAACAAAACTCCACATATTTAGGACTACCTGTTTATATTCAAAGAGTAAGAGGAGCAACCTTTCAGCCAGTGATAGATAGAATAACACAAAAACTAAGTGCTTGGAAAAGAAAAATCCTCTCCCAGGCTGCACGCACAACAATGATAAAATCAATAGTCATAGCCATACCTTCATACACAATGTCCACCTCTTTATTGACCAAAACTCAATGCCAAACCATTGATTCACTAATGGCAAGATTTTACTGGGGCTCATCCTCATCAGGTAAACCAAATATCCACCTAAGAGCATGAGAACATATATGTACTACTAAAGACAAAGGAGGATTGGGGATTCGTAAATCACAGGATCAAAATCTAGCTTTGCTGGCCAAACATGCATGGAACATACAACAAGACACCATTAGACCTCACACTACTCTTTTGAAAGCTAGATATGTCAAACACCTGCCTCTCTTGAAACTTTCACCGAAACATAATTCATCATATTTTTGGAAAGGAGTGTGCAAAACTTTCCATCTACTGAAACAAGGAATGTGCTACAAAATAGCCACGGGGAAAGGAATAGATATTTGGAAAGATCCATGGGTTCCTAAACATGAAAACTTTTTGCCCATCCCAAAATCTCACTCAGCACTCAACTCTTCCTACAAATGGGTTAATGAGTTTCTTCTTCCTAACAATGAATGAAACTTGCCCCTTCTCAAAGAATTGTTTATAGAGAGATCAGTTGAACAAATCATGAAAATCAAACTACACCCTCAGCTCATTTTAGATACGCTTCTCTGGGCACCAACAAGAAATGGGATTTTCTCAACCAAAACTGCCTACTCTCTCATGCAAAAAGGGAAACATGATCCAGTAAGCTTATCACCAACAGAGTGGAAAACAATATGGAGACTGAAAATTCATGATAGACATAAACATCTTCTTTGGAAATTGATCAATTATAGTATTCCTTGCAGATCCATTCTTGCTCAAAGATTTCAAATTCCGAATTCCCAATGCAAATTTTGCAACGGGAACACTGAAACCCCTAAACATCTTTTTCTTCACTATCGATTCACAGTCATGGCCAATCTTCTATGTCCAATTAGAACAATAGGTTTCACAAATATAAATTTGAGGAAATGGATACTCCTAATTATGGGCATAGATCAAGCTCTAAATATACCAGATGATATCTTACACACTTTTAGATTACAAGCAGTCATTTATCTGGACTACATTTGGCAGGAAAGGAACAAGCTTTGGCACGAAGAAGGACAGCATGGAGCAGATCCACCGAACCCGATTACCGTCGCAACCTGCATCAACAATCGAACGAAACAATATCATGGTGCTTTGGACAATGACAAAAAGTCTTCCGGAGGAATCTCAATTCAGAAATCATCCCACCTCCCCGAGATTTTACTTCGATGCCGCGACATCTGGCCAAGGGACCACGATAACAATCGTCTGCCTAAGCCCAAAAGGATCCCTACTGCATGCTTGGACATACAAAACTCCCACCAGGCGGCCCTCCAGGCAATTGAAAATGCGTCATCAACACGAATTGAATCACTGCTTCTATTTGGTGACTCCAAGGATGTAGTGGAGGCCATCTTACATGCAGATGAAGATTACACAGTGACACAACTCGAAGATTTGGTTACCCGAGCAATGGAAACCCTTTTAGCTTTTGAATCCTGGAAGATTGTATATATCGTAGATCTGAAAACTACATAGCCCATAACCTTGCCCAATGGGCTAAAACTCAATCCAATCAAGGGCCCGTTCTCCTCTCAGAAATCCCGGCCTAGTAAGGAATTTTGAGAGCATAACTGGCCTACATGTTTTTTGATGCACAGTTAAATATATTACATTTTCTGATAAAAAAAAAAAAAGAAAGAAAGATGGAGGCTTGACCAACGTGATTGATACTTGTACAGCTGTACTTCAAAAAATGCTGACTTCCAATTTACAGTCGCAGCATACTCATGTGAATCAACCGACTCTGATGTCAAAAGATCAGCACTCTTAGGCCAAATCTTTGGCCACGACCCAACCGTTGAACACAACCATTACTGTGTATCATGCCCCTCTTAGTTCACAACCAGAAATGTTAAAAGGTAATATCATCTCTCCAACGTGAAATGAGGAAATTATTACAAATTGAGTAATTTAATTAATGTTTTCTCAACATATCATTATAAGATATATGACCATTTAATATTTTTTTCGTTCACAACAATCACTGATCGTGTTCAACACCTCTACATGAGTTTTTTGAAACACAAGTTTTGTTAGATTTCCCTTGTCGTAGGATGAATTACAACACGTCGATAAGACATGAATAACCGTGTCAAATTCGATCTGGTGTATTACAAATTTCTAGCGAGGGGCAAGTACCTTTTGCTTACAGCCATACTCTCATATAGGATTTCGAGGCACACGCATCACAGTTCACGATGACAACATACCATACATTTAGGGCATCGTTTGCCAACTACACACAGCAACAGCATCTTACATTATTTAGCAGTATATATTACTTAAACGTTCTCTTCAGACCTTCGGAGGCTGGCGACAGAAACGGCCGGCAACGCATCCGAAAGGGCATCTCCCCCCGCATACGTCAACGGCTCTTGTCACTGTGATTTTTTCACCAGCGCTCTGCAGCTTCCCTGCGATCAACGAGAAAGAACGCTGGCATTGTTACCCAATAAATAAAATTTATGCACTACCGATATAGATCAGTTGAGATGGCAAGATATCATCTTTTTCTTAATTAATTAAATCTCGAGATCAATTAGTGAGGGCCATCGGATGGAATTTTAGATACCACGTGGTATGCAATGAAAAATAAAATAAAATAAAACAAAATTCAGGCAATAATTTTCAGATGATCCTTGGTTTCAACCTGATCTTAAGATGCATCCTATAGCTTAACTTTTTTTCTCATTCAACGTCCTGAATTCTGCATATATTTTTCAATTTGGCCCCGAACCACCAAACGTTGCACAAAAATCTCGAAGAAACAGGTCACATGCATTCGATTGAGATGGGCTGAATCATTCACTTAGAAAATTGAAGTCGTGAACGTTCTTTTGAACACAT
>JAOYND010028719.1:0-12111 GCA_025802135.1 Lagerstroemia fauriei | reverse complement strand
GGATCCAATTGTGGTAGTTTAGTGATTGGTAGAAGAATCTCTGAGGGAACGATACTCTACTCATTCTATATTACTTGCTAACGACACGTATACTTGCGGGCATCATTTACGCAACAGTGGTCTTAACGACAGTTCAGTGGGATGTTGGTTTGAATGGTCACATCAGGCAGGTGCAGGCATGGTCGTCGAGCGGAAGTCAGGTTGGCCGGGATATGGCGAGCAATGGTAAGCGAGTCGGGGTTGATTGTGCCGATGTCAGGTGGAGGCAAGCTAGTCGAGGTTGATTATGCAGACGTTGGATGGTGGCCTGAACATGTCGGGTGGTGGTGAGTGAGTCGGGGTTGATTGCACTGACTTGGGTGGTGGCTTGAATATACTACCCTATGTCAAGCCTTCATGACATTGGGTTGATTGCATCGGCGACGTCAAGGTCCTAGTTGTCCACGTCAGGTGGTTGGGGACGTTGGGGTCCTAGTTGGCGATGTGGAGTAGGATGGTGACATTGGTTGTAGGCTCTCAAACATCGGGTAGTTTGCGTCGTCAAGTCGATTGGGACCATGTCAAGTGATTGGCAACGTCGGGGTGGTCATGTGGGCACCGTATCAGTGGGGACGTCAGGGCCTGGCGTGATGTCGGGATTCAGTGAGCGCCAGCATCCGTTGGGACATCGGAGGTGCGGTAGGGAGTCGGGATCCAGTCAATTTTGGGTTGCCTGGTCAACATTTAGTAGATTGGGCTGGTGACATTGTGTCGAGATAATCGAGTAGGTGAGATTGGACGTAAGGGCTCGGTGACATCGAGTTGTTTGGTCTACATCAAGTAGATGGGGTCAACAACATTGTGTCATGATAGTTGTGTAGGATGGAGACATCCGGCAAGCTTGGACGTCAGGACTCAGTGACACCAGGTAGACAGAAAAATTTTGGCCTCATATGTAAATTGTTAATCCACTAGAGCTAGAAACCTTACTTGCCTCTTTTGCATATTACTCTTGGCTTTTCAAGGTACGAAGAATTTCAATGTCGGTCCTGGCATTAGAATTTTGAAATTTACTGCCAACCATATTCGAAACGAAATCACTTGGGCCATATTTAGATGAGTTGTACATAAGAATAAGATTAGTCCTCTCCTTAGGCCTTGTCTCCCCGCGAGAGATGAGCCCGCCCGCCAAGTGAGTCGAATGATGGTTGCCATTTATGCTTGCCAAGTGTCAGTTGGCAGATTGAGGCTCCCGTTGTGTCTTCATGCCGTTGAGCTACTGCAATTTTATAGGATTAATCCCATGCAATTGGCTCCCAATGGATGGCGGATATGGACGTAGTTTGTCCACTTTTGTAAGCACCACAATATGGAATATGACCTAGAACTCTTTAGGCATTATTACCAACTTATTTCCGCTACTGAGGGTGGTAGGCAAGCTTGAGGTGGCCATGGGGATGTTGGGTACTTCTCAGATAATGTTAAGGGATGGCAGTAGTCGTGGTTTTTTATGGTAGATCAGAGGAATTTCCCCCATAATTGGACCATGAAGGCTCCCTATGACAAGTTTGAACCCTTCAAGTTTTCCCTACACCAACTTGATCGTATCGATAGTATATTAAGGTCGGTGGATGCCGAGCTCCCTTGCTCTGATCTTATGGGATATAAGGTCAAGACCAACTGGGAGGGATCTAGGCTTTTTCCCGCCTACTCCTTTCGCTTTGAGCCTAATAAGGTATGTTTGCTAAATGTCCTTAATTGTTTGTCTTTTCAGAATTGTATTTTTCCTTTGAATTGGATGGCTTACATGAGGCATTCATTGACTTGATGTAAGCCAATTACTCTGTGGACGAGTCCAGAAAGCCACGCATGACAATGAGGTCCTGCCATGAAAGGTTCTGCCCCCCTTCATTCCGAGGCCCATTCTGTTGATGCCAAGACGGCAGAGATTGTCGGTAAGGCCTGTGGGCCAACTCTTTCTCAAGGTGAGTCAAGTGGTGGGAGTCTATCCTCATCCCTTCAGTAAACTCCTCTGAAGAAGACTAGAGCAGTGGTGATAAGGAAGGTAGCTTCCTCTAGCAGGAAGACGACACCTCTAGCCGCAAGTAAGGGGATGTTGGTGCTAACGCCTACTTCTTGATCCCTTTACAAGCCCTCTAGCACTTCTCTTTTAGAAGTTGAATCGGTGGGTGGGGAGCCTCCCATGAGTAAATCCCTCATTTATAGGCTTTCTTTATCTTTGTGAAATGAGCTACTGATATTTGCATTTGTTGTGGTGCAACTATTATAGCAGATGCTACAAGTTTACAAGTCTAGATGAAGGCTTACCCCAAGGCCTTCCCAACATCATGGTGGCTGACGAGCCTCCCATGATTGAATCCCCAACACCTTAGGTCATGGAATCAAATGTTGGGGGTCCTGTAAGGACAAGCCGCCTTGCAAGTAGTGGTGGATCCCTAAGGAGGCTCTTCTGTCTATCGAGGATCCAAAGATGCTTGACTATATCAGTGATCGATTACAACCCCTGTGCTGGTAGAGGCGAGTGACTTAGAGGGCGAAGGGGCTGTCTTCCATCACCTCTTAGCTTTCCATCTTCAGGTATAGTATCTGCTTAGTTAGCTTCCTAGTCTCCTGTTGTATTTCTCACTGGCCTCTCTTTTGTGCAGAGTCTTAGTGCCATACGATTCTTGAGGTCCAAGCTTCGAGGGTTGCAGAAACAGTTTCATCAAAAGAACTCTGATCTCCTCTCCATAGGCGAGCAGTATGCAGAGCTGTAGAAGTTGATGGAAGAGTTGAAGGCTGCTAGTGAGTTCCAGGTTGACAAAGGCACAAGTTAAATAGATGGATGGGAAGTCTGCCCTCGTCAAGACTGATTTAGAGAAGGTCAAGACAAGCCTTGTCAAGATGGCTAGATTAGAGGCTCAGGTGTGAGACATGCAGAAGCACCTAGACGAGATTTTGGCTTTGATGAAGAAGGCGATGGCCGATTTTTGCAAGTCTGGTGCCTATCGTTAGAAGCTGGAGAAAGCATAATTGATTATCATGAGTCTGATGCTCATTGCCAGGAGCTAGAGGGGTGTTGCATAAATAGGATTGCACGCAGTTATACACATCGCTAACAAGTAATATAGAGTGAGTAGAGTACCGTTCCCACGAGAACTTTTTCCACTGCTAAGTACTAAAATTAACACGATTAATCCCAAGTCAAATCAATCGAATAAAAGTTGGAAAAAGGTAAAAATAAATAAATAAATAGAAAGCAAGTAAACAAAACTCAATCAATCAAAACACAGATAAGATTCGATCACAACTTCCCCTATTCTAGTCTTAAGCTAAGTCTATCTCTCATGAAATAAATTCCACCATCTAGAGTTTCTCCAATACCTCCTTATGCACCTCTCGATATCGTAAAAATGTGCCAAAGTGAATGACATTAACCCACTCTATCTCTAGATAATTAGTGTTGAAAGGCCCATAAAACCAACCCTAATTTGCTATCTAGGGCGTCTACCATCTCTCGATGCGCTCACATAAATAAGTCCACCTTTCGATGCAAATTAACCTAGACTATACATTCTCTAGCATGATTTCAATTTCCTAGCTCGAGTCTCCTCTAAATCTCAAGATCATTCTAGTGGTGATCAAGTCAAAAGAAAGCATAAAGTATGAGACATACATAAATAACGCTAAGGAGATATACTTCGATCGAATCATACACATGAGCGAATAGAATAAAACTTAAGACATCAAATTAAGTTCCATTGATCCTCCTCTACGTAGCTTTCTTTCTTTGGCCATAACATTCTCGTTTCAGCTCCAATTCCTGATATGTTTGATGAGTTGGACTCCAGACTTGATTAGCTTTCTATTGATATCTAATTACCAATATTTCCTTTGCTGGAAACTTGACGAAATTCTCATTGAAATTATAGCTTCAATCTTTGCACTCTTGAGGAAGTAATTTCTTTCTCCTTTTGCACATATTCTTTCCATTCTAAGACTTTGCACAATCTTCTAATGTATTTCTACACACAAATAAGCTTTTGACAGTACTGCATTCAAGAATAAAGCCCTAGCAATTTGCATAAATAATAATTAAACCCCCTAAATGATAAGTGCATGCAAATATTCCTAAATGCATAGAAAGTGGCCTAAAATCCATAAATCTAAGTCGGGAATGGATAAATAAATCATGCAATTTACAATATCAGCAAGGGGCTCGCCTATCCTACTGTCGTTTGTCGGAGCAGAAAGCCAACATTGCTGCTGCTTTGGATGAGTTCAGAAAGTCAGAGCAGTTCAAGTAGGAGTTGGTACCGCTTGGGATTTGAACGGCTTGTGATCAGCATAAGTCGAGGCCTCTTTTTCCAGGGAGTAGATGTTGCTAAGATAGAGGCCACCTATCCGTACTTGAAGGAATTAGGTCCCTCCTTGGGAAGTTATGAGGTTCGACTCCTCCTAGATCCTGGGACCGTTGAGATTGCTAGGCTTCCTTGTTGTTTTTTTATTTTGTTATACGTTTGGGTGTCCCCCACTGACATGTTTTGTAGGCAAACGCTGATTCAGTGCTATTGACTTGTTTTGCCTTACTTGGACATATCGGTTTTGTTTACATGTTAATGGTGAGATTTTCCTTGTTATTTACTTCTCGTAACTAACTTAGCAAAGCACCTTAGCTTATGGCAAGAGCTTCCATTTAGGCTACCCCATGGGTTCGCAGGTCATGTCTCCACATCCAACATGTACCAACGTTTAAGATGGCGTCGTTGGACGTGGGTTTCAGGTAGGTGCACCGAGTTGATTGCCCGCAGTTAGGGTGTCCTACTCATTCGAGGTGTTTGACTTTGAAAAGATACGAGATGTCAGGTCTTGGCACGGATGTGAGTCGCCCATGAGGATCGACGCAAAATAGGTTGTCCGTGACCGATGTGAGGCGTCAAGTTTTGGATTGGCACGGATGTGGGTTGTCCACAACCGAATCAGGGCATTGGGTTTTGGATGGGCGTGAATGCAGGTCGTCCAAGACCAACACTGGCCCGTGAGGTTTTGGATTGACACAAATGGGGGTCATGGACCCCCATTATCTTATTGTAATGAGAGATAAGTTTGTCATTTTGAGAAAGCTTAATGGTCCTTTTGACTCCCTCTCACATTTTCATCCGTAAACATTCAATATTGGAAAAAGTGAAAGTTGTTGATTTTTCTATACGGAAAAATAATATTTGTGATAGCAAGTAAAATTTATTCATAATTCGTGACTATTTAAATTATTTTTTTTAAATCATTAGGTCGAGTTTAGTTTCGTTTTCTCTAGAATGATTAAAAAAACAAATAAGATGGTGAAACCAACCGCCAATAGATCTCTTCCGAAATTTGGACAAAAGATGAAAAATATCTCTTGCCATCGAAACCAGACACAGCTGGAGCAACTTTCAAGTGAAACTTGTTTTCAATCGTCCAAAAAAAAAGAACCAAATATAAAAATAATGAAAATGAGAAATCAATATCGGAAAGAAAAATATTTCCCAAGGACAAAAAATAATGCAAAGACAAACTTGGCAAGTAGTGGAATTAATTGAACAGGTCCTTTCCACTTTCAAGCCGTCAATATATGCTTGCAATGTCCTCGAAACATTTACGCGCCATCGCCATCACTTGACGGGGAAGTTTACATGTAAAGGTATTATTACGCGGTAGTGTTTATGTCGTGACACTAAATAATAAATTAAATTATTTTTAAGGTTATTTATTTGTTTTTAAGTTTTATAAAAAAATACAACAAAGATTTAATTTGATTGGCTGATATTATCACGTGATGATACCATTACATGCGGAACTCTCTACCCCCTGATGGGAGTGATATTTATTGTGCAACATATACAGGAATAGATCTAAATATTTATTTTAGGGGCTAAATTAAAGAGAAAAGTAAAGGGATGAGTATAAAAGAAACGAAATAAGATAACTTAAAAAATAGATAAGTCAAGTAAAATTTATACAATATTTTACAAATTTTCTCGCCCTTGACCATATGGATATTTTGAATTGGAGCAAATGATCATGCCTTTACATTTTCAGGTCATGTACGTGAGACGTTGCAGAGCTTGTAAAACTTTCAACATGTCGCACTGTCATGTGCATTCGGGATCAAAATAGTTGTTTTGGAGTGAAAGTTCTACGATCCATGACATCAAACAGCCTTATAGGGCATCTAAAAATCTAAAGACAACACCGAAAATTGGCGATCGAAGTTATAGCATCACTGTGGTCCATTTCAGCAGGAACATAGTCGCAGGGTTCTGTCCCTCTCAACGAGATTTTTCAAGTTGGAAATCTGTCTATAATCTTCACACTCACGGCAGAAATCGCAAGGAAACTAGCGGCTTGGAAGAAATGTTGCTCTTATGCTAAGTCACATCAATCCTTCGTTCAATTTTTTTTTTCTTGATGACATGCATATGGCAGCCACTTGGAAAACGACTTCAACTCAGCAATTTGTTTCTCAGAATTTGGTGCGTGTTCTTTGTTTTCTTCTAATAATGGTGGCTGATATTGTTTCTTGGTGGGGCTTTACAAAGATTCCACATTGAACATGTTTTTTTTTCCCTCTTAATTTATTCAATTTTTCCCTCCAAGCCACCTCCATTGAATCGAGAAAGTCTTTAATGTAATGTTGTCACAATGTGATAATACTTATACAGTGATACCAACCAATAAAATTAAATTATTTTTAAATTTCTTATAAAACTCTAGGAAAAATAATCCTAGAAAAATTAAATTCTATTGGTCAGTGTCATCGCGTAAATGATGTCATCGTAAAGACTTGCTCCAATTAATAAATCAATCTAATCATGCTCGGAGACAGCCTAGGTGGGTGAAGGCTGATCGATACCGCGATCGACTGTCTGGCATGGCCCGGAATTTTTGAAAATGAAGTCATCAACTTTGATTCTTCTCGGTTCAAAATTCACAGTTCACGTTTGGGTTCAAGAAAATAAGTTTTTCATCCCTGGTGAAACAGGTCATAGCAGCGTCAGATCACTGAATGATCATGGAAGAAATGGAAAATTTAAAGTGGAAATACTGTACGCTTTATTAGCTTTTATCATCTGGTAGTATATATTTTACTTTTATCAAGTCAATTTAAAAATGTTAATTTCATTATACAATTTAATCCATTCTGTGATGTACCATGAACTGATTTTCGAGCAAGAAAAGAAGAAGAAGATGTACCATGAACTGATGATGATATATATGATGCCCTGATTGTACTTTTTTGAGGCAGCCTCATTGTCCTTTTTTAGCTGTGCACCTCTGTATCTAGAAGTCCTTTAAGAGCCAGGTCGGTATCTCACTAAGATGACAAAACTCTTTAATATGAGTTTTCTTCATTCACGAAAATTTAAATTTGAAACCTTTACTTAAGGAAAATAATTGTCTTACCATTTAAATAAAATAATATTGATAACCTCATTTCAGTTAAAAATTGTGGGAAACCGCAGTTTTTTAAACCTCTTGCTAACTATTAAATGCATAATTATTGACCCAAAAAATATTAAATGCATAATTGCAACTAATAATATTATAAATTTAATAAATAGTAAAGAACTTACTTTATACCAATAAAGATTGACCAAAAAGAAAGATAAAATTCTTTAGAAGCTTCTTCTCTGTTACTTTAAGCAAACTCAAAATAGTTTTGGTCTCATTTTCAAGTTCCAAAAATGTCCTCAATAAAATTATTTTATAATTAGTCAAATTAATTTAGAATAATATAATAGAAGATATGGAAAGGATTTTTTAATCATTTTTATAATTTCAGTATATTTATCTATTTTATTAACTTCTTATATCATATTAACTGTTCTTGCAATACTCTCACTTTTTAAAATTATCCAATTCCTTGCAATATTGGTAACTTCCACAAAAATTTTACTTTATTAATCAGAAACTCTTCCAATTCCATGGTATTATTTCATTTTTATTTAATTTTGAACAATTACCTTCTTTTATCTAATTTAACCTTAAATTTTATTTCTTTCATCAGTTTTGTATTTCTTTACTCACCCTAAGTTTTTATCAAAGAATATATAATTGATAATTACGTATGCAGCATGGGTCACCATCAAGGATTTACTAAAAAGAGAAAAACCATGGTAGTAATAAAGTTATCTACCAATATGGATTTGTTTTGGTGATTCGTTACCTTTTGTCTACCAACATGGTTTGGTTGAGATGGTAAGACGTCTCTTGTCCTTAAGTAAGGTCCCGAGTTCGAATCTTGTGAATGAAGAAAATTTATGTTGGAAGAGTTTTGTCTTCTTATTAGGGCCAACCAGACTCGGATTAGAATTAGTCAGTATAGTATACATCAAAAAGCTCATATTCGAAAATTTATGAATGTGAGAGATTTATCTGTTAGTGGACTAATTCAGTTTGAATTTGGATTAGTTGTAACCATTGAATTTCTACATGGAATGGGGGAAGTACAAAATTCTGCCAACTTACCTTGTATTGAGATATTGGTCGTAATTATCTCAATTATATTAGAATATAAATGAAAATATATTTGACACAAATTCAACTTGATGAGTTTTGTCATTCCACCTGTTATTTTTGTTCACATGAAATCAAAATGAAGTATTCGGGAGATTTTTCCATCAAAAAGACACCAAGGAACAGCAGGTTGACAGTGACCTCTCCACGATATTCCCATTAATATTTTCTGTGAAATATCGCCACCGTTAATTCACCACCTAAATTTCAAGCGGAGTAAAAAAACCAAAAGGAAGTGATTCAACTTCTCAAACTCTTCCACTCAATAATTATCAATAAAAAAAACCCGTTCAATCCATTACTGTTTGCAGTAAATGGAATCATAATTTGGAGATAGATAGTTTGGGGTTTTCACTTGTCCAGGAATTTATGGTTAATGTCCTTTCATCGAGAAAGTCTTTTATGACACAAGTTTACCACGTGGCAGTGATGACGAGATATCACGAACCAATAGGATTCGGTTATTTTTATGATTTTTTTAATAAAATTTAAAAGGAAAATAATCAACCCTAAAAGGAAAAAAACAATCCTAAAAATGCTTTGATTTGATTGGCTCGTGACACCACGTAGGCATTGCCACGTGATATACCCGCGACATAAAAGACTTTCTCCATTTCATCAGTCCTTAAATTTCCATTCTTGATGTAAAATAGTTCGTAATTACCTACAAAATAAATTAAATCGTGTGTACTCTGAAAGCAATACATACGTAGTATGACACGTCGAATTTAAGGATTTGTACATACATCTAGTATTATTATGTTTGGTTTAATTATATATTAGTGTAAAACCAGCGTTTTGCAGCGGAATATAGATTATTAAGAATACAAATATTTATAATTTGTTAAAATAAAATTATGGTGAAGAAAATATACAATGATGTGAAAAGTAGAGATACTTCTAGCATAGATCGTATAATATGGGAAGGAGAATTACCTTTTAGTTTCTGCAAAAAGTAAACAATCTCACTCGATCTCCTCATGTAGAAAATAAAAATGAAAGGGAAAATAAAGAAATGGAAAGGCAGATAAAAAGTAAAGGACGGTAGCGTGGTTTGCGTGTGCCCCACCGAATTTTAGAAAAATGAAAAAACAGAACTTCACTAGGGGTTGCCACGTGTAGGGCTAAGGACGTTATAACCTTATCTTAATATATTAAAAATATAGAGATATCTAAATCTTTAGAATCAAAATATTGCCATATCCTCGTTTTCGAGTAGAAGCTTCATTACATTGTTAAGATTACATCTATCTTCTATATTTATCTATTCTATCTATATTTCTATTTCTTTAAGCAAACTCAAAACAATTTTGGTCTCATTTTCAAATTCCGAAAATACCCTCAATCAAATTTAATTTTCATCATTTTCATAACTTCAGTATTTTTATCTATTTTATTAATTTCTCATATATTCTTAACTATTTTTACAATTTTCTCAACTGTTTCACATGTTTCTCTCAACCATACAATCTCCTTTCACTATTTTAAAATTCTCTAACTCCCTACCATATTCGTAACTTTCACAAAAAATCTACTTTATTCAGAATCTCTCCCGATTCTCAATTCTATTTGGTTCTTATTTGATTTGAACTGCTCTTTTCTTATCTACTATAATCTTAAATTTTATTTCTTTAATTATCTTAGATTTTTATAATAGAACCAATTATTGATAATTTCGTGCGTAGCACGGATCACCCTCTAGTATTACTTAAAGTAAATTCTAAAAGTTTTGGTCTCATTTTAAAGTTTCAAAAATGATTTCAATCAAATTTAGTTTATGGTTCTATCATTTCATAATTTCAGTATACTTATTCATTTTATTAATTTATTATATTCTGTTAATTATTTTCGACATTCTCTCGACTGTCTCACGATTCTCTCAACCATACAATCTCCTTTCACTCTTTTAAAATTCTCCAACTCCTTGCAATGTTTGTAATTTCCAAAAAAAATCTACTTTATTCACCTGAAGCTCTCTCAATTCCCTGATTCTATTTCATTTTTATTTGATTTGAACTAATCCTTTTTATGTATTCTAACCTTAATTATTTTCTTTGATCAACTTCATATTTCTTTGGGCACCATAAATTTTTATAATAGAATGAATAATTGACAATTTGGTGCGTAATATGGGTTACCACCTAGTATTTATTTTACAGAAGCTCATTAAGATGACTGGGTTAACATGATGCGAAGCGGAGTTAATTTTATTAGCAGATTGATGATACGTCATGTTTCCTAGAAAAATCTTTGAGAATATATTTGTTGATTTCGTAAATAGTTTGTGCTATTTGGTAAAGTTATCGCGTTAGTATTTCACCTAATATTAAAAAAATTGATTTGATATTGAAGAGAAATTCAAGTTCCATTGATGTATAATAAATAAATTGCCCGTGCTATATAGTTGAATTAAGGAGAAAGTCTTTAATGTAATGGTGTTACAATGTAATAGTGATTTATGTGGTGATACCAACCAGTAAAATTTAATTATTTCTAACATTATTTTTTCTTAGTTTTAGAATTTTATAAAAAAAATTTTAAAACAATTGAATTTTATTAGTTTATGTAATCATATAAGCACTTTCACCATTACACAAAATACTTGCTCTGGAAACAGAGGGGAAGAAGGAGCATTAAATATTTTATCGATGAAATCAAATCCAAGTGTAACTCGGTTCCAAGTGGAGAGTGGGATAATACTAAGATGACTTTCTCAATGTTGGTTTAGTCTTTTAGAAGATACATTCTTTAAAAAAAAAAAAAGAGAAAATTCTAGGATTACTTTATTCATGGAGGAATGTTTTAATATTGTAAAAATTTTTAAGGTGAAAATTTATATAAAAAAAGGTAATGTTTATTCATGTAGAAAGGACATGTTTTTTTGGAAAAAAAATCATATATGAATTCTATAATTTATTTTCTAAGGTGTGAAATCACAAATAGGTTACCTAGAGTTGACAAATTATATAAAAACCCTAAATTCTATTAAGAAAAGGTGCAATAATTGACAACTAAATTAATAAAAAATTACAAAAAAATAATGAAAAATCACAGGATTAACAAACCCTAAAATGGAGAGTTGTTGAGCAAGGGATTTGGAAGAACAAACTAAAACATTACAGAAAAGAATCAAATTCACCGTTGTTGTTGATGCTCGATCGAGCTCTTTGGTCTTGTTTGAATGACGTTGGGATTCCTCGGTTGTGGTGTTCATTTTTCAAAACCTAATAAATTGGTACGTGTTAAAAAAACAGCACTTCCAGTGGTGCTAAATAAATTTTCAGCCAAATAAAAATAAATGAATTTTTTTTATAACAAGAAATTTATTTTTTGGGGACCCATGATTCCCCATAAACTCCTGGATCCATATAAGTTAATGTGTAAAGTACATGTGTGAGTGATCTCACCAAAAATTACGAAAATCGAAAAATAAATAGACAGTAACTTATTTTCTTGACAGCATGTACAAATTCTTCTGTTACTTGAATTATTTTCTTTCCCACTTTAATTTATAAGTTTCCCTTTTCATCTTGTAAATAATTTGCTGAATTAACTCATCAGCACAAATATTGTTTC
>JAOYND010028617.1:0-12111 GCA_025802135.1 Lagerstroemia fauriei | reverse complement strand
TTTTTTGACATTACAGAGAAAAATTCTAGATCCAAATAGGAAAGTTTGACGAATATAAAGCTACAAGACAGTTTTGCCTAAATTGCAGAGGAAATGACAGATATATATGAAATAGGCCAGTATGCCAACAAGAAAAACAGAAATGCACCTCAATGCAATGAGGTTGTGTGATTTGAACATGCAGATTTAGTGCAAGTAACTATTACGCATTACTATCAATCAATAGAACAGTCAACCTCAGAGCGAGGCAAAAGAGTTGCACACCAGCACCAGCACCAAGATGGCGACCGGAGCAGAGCTGCACTCGGAACGAACTACATCATGAGACTGAATTGAGCAGCAAATCGGGTAACAGTTGCAGACTGCTCAAATCAAGACATGCAAAGAGTTTAGATCCTCTAATGGCAACAGACAGACAAAAAGTACACAAAATGCGTCGTGATTCGTAGCTTAAGGTCCACGGATCATTTTGGTAGGGTAGATCCACGGATCTTACCTTAACCGGGAAAATCAAAGAGGCTTCGAGCTAATGGAAACTCGGCGGAGCCGCAGCCTCGCGATGGTGCACTGCAGAGGAGAGAACGAACGAACTAGGCAGAGAGAAACAGAGAGGTTATGGAATTTTCAATCAAATTCCCATTTTCAAACGGTGGGGACGGTCGGTCGAATTTCCTAATGGCCTTCGGGAACCCTAATCAACAAAATGCTTCTAGAAAGATCTTCCCTCCCAGAAGACTGGCTGGGTCATCGAGCGAGTTTTCATTCCAACAATATATGGTGCTGATGGTGACGGAAACACTTTGAAGTTGGGCCTTTGGGCCTCAAGGCCCATTTATGAATTGGGCCTCAATCTGTCATGGACTGGCCCATTTCTAATTTATTTATGTTCGGGTGAGAACATTAAGTGGGCGTTTGGTTCGAACAATAACGCTGTATTTTTGAAGCGGAATCGATTGGATCAAGAATAACGTTACATTTGGGCCGTGCTCGGTTGGGTGTAATCCATGAACTTTTCATGGAAAGTTCAAATTTTACATCAGATTTTGAGTTATTTTGTTGGAAAATTGGCTGTAATTTGATTTTACCTGACCTGGAGTCTTTACCTGCAAATAATACTTTACATAGTTTCAAGCTGGCATTGCAACTTTACATAGGACACACCGCTGAAAATTTTGGAAATGACAAGAAGCCAATTGTTTTCCTCTCACGTGCAAGCAAAGAGGAAAGATTTTGAGGATGTTTAAGTAAATGTCATAAGTTATAATATTATTTTTAATTATTTTCACAACAATTTAAAATATTTACCAAACATAACATTTTAACTTTCCATATAAAATAACAACTTTCCACAATATAATAATACTCAAACCAAACCCCCCCCCTCCTAGTGTGAAAGAATTTAGGGTGGGTTTGTTTTCTGCAAAAGATGGAGGGAAAACAAAAAAAAGAATGGGCTATTCCATTATATAGTGCTTATTTTAAAGAAAACGGAATCTGATTCTCTCAATTAGTGGAATCGAATTCCCCTGATAAGGGTAATGCTAGCCTAACCACTAAGGAATGAAAATATAATCTCATATTCTTATCTATTCGAAATTTTAGTTCCCAATTTTGGACCTTTTTAATATTATATTTTCATTTAAGTTCTTATTTATGATCTATTTTGATATTATACATATTTTCAAGTTATTATTATAATAATAAACAGGTACAAAAATTTTATTCTATTTATGATAATATTTTATCAAATATTAAAAAGATACTTGAAATTTGTCATTCCGTTTTCAATTTAAATCAAACAGAAACTGAAATTTGTCATTCCGTTTCCGATTCCAAAATATAAAAAAGAAAGGACCCCTTAGAGGAATGGAATGAAATGAGGTTAACAGAGTAAAATGCAATAATATTGAGGGTAATTAGTGAATATTTTATGCTAATATTAAACATAAGAAGGAATGAGTTTGATATAATTTTTTAAAAGTGGAGGATGAGCATTCATGTGTTTTTTTTCAAGGAATGCTCATTCTATTAATTTTAGTAAAAATATTTCATCTAATGGAATAAACATATTAAATTTCAACAATACAACCATATAAAAATATACACTGGATGTGTAAAATTTTTATTATCTCATATATATCTACAAACATAAAATAAGAGCTCATAACAAATAGGATTAATTTGTTTGACATTAAATTGTTTTAGATTTTAAAACGAATATTCGTTTATTATACTAATGCACATTTAATTTAAAATAAAAATAATTAAAATCACGATAAAATAAATATTTCCAAATAATCGAGAACCTGGATCAAATGGATTTACATAATAGTGTCATTTCAACTCTTCACAGACTATTTCTGATGGCAAAGAAGAAACAGAGAAACGACCAATCCTTAATACATCACATAGGAGCATAGGATAGACTTAGAAATCATGGATTGTAGGAAAAAGTCTTAGACGATCCTACCTCATAGTGATGTGATGAGGAAGAATCAATTAGATCGCTCTATTCAGTAATAATTAAGATAATTGCTCAGGTGATTAACATTAATTTGTTTGTTTGTCAAGATCAGATTTTTCTCACGTTACGTAGTAAGGTAGGATTATTTATGAGTTTCTTGGGTTGTAGGGATCTTTCTTAACAAACGATTGGTCTTACTATAAAGCTCGTTTATTTCGCCGGAAAAAATGATAGGGAATAAAATAAATGGGAAAAATAACAGATAGAGAACAAAAGTTGAATTTTGATTTGAATGATTTATTTAGCTGAAGGAAATTGCAGGAAGGAATAGAAAATATAAAAATGTAAAAATGATAAAAGATTAAAATGACCCAAATATAAATATTTTTAATTTAATTTTTTTAAAAAAGAAAGAGGTAAAAGTTGAAAATTTAAGGAATAATCAAGGGTAATTTTGTTATTTTATTTTTATTCTCTATAAGTAATAGTTTTTGCTTATTGAGAGCGGTAAATTCCCCTTTTATATCTAATGTATCTAGAATATGTATTTTTGGTATACCAACCAAACAATACAATAGTTATTTCATGTGAAATAGATGCTCCAAAAAATATTTATTCCTGTGGATCAAACATACTGTTAGTCTTAAAACAACATCTAAGACGTGGAAAGTCTTAACCAATCATTATACTCAAAGTTTAGTAGATCTGGAATTTGATTTATTCATCAAACTACAACATGTCAAAAACGGAAATAAGTTATTAGCATAATACCTTCATGAATTTAAAGAAATTTATGATCAACTAAATGCCATCGAACAACCTCTTTTAAATACCACTTTTCTAGGATACTCGAAGAATTTAGGAATCAATACAAGTCATTAAAGAGATCTATACTCATACCACCTATTTGATCCAATGTTAAGGTAATCCTGCAATTACAGAGTTATGAGCTTCATAACAAGAGGACTTGACGGAGACATCTATACTCATACCACTTTAATACTAATGATGGGTGATGAAGATGACTTGATGTTGTAACAGTGATAATGTATAAGAGAAAATTTTTAGGACTCCCACTGTTTTTGTTTCTCCTTTTCTTATACATTATGGATTCTCTTGTAACTTTGTCAATTTACATCAAGATCACCATCATTAACCCTTGATGGTTCTTCATATTTTTCAAAAAATCTATAGTCTTTTATTACAATGACATCATTAATCATATGCCTGTACACATATCATAGATCATCAAGTGTCATGGGCTCATTAATCCGTATCCCAATTGCCAGTCTATGGTTCCATTCGTTTGGTTCACTCCCTCCACTATCAGTCTAGTATCATTTAGTAAGTGTAAACTCACATTTAAATAAATAAACTCTAATAACATTAGACAGTAACAAACTTTCCTTTTCGTAACTTTTTAGACATCATCATATAAATTTTCATCATTCAAAAATATTGTAAGAATTGCATATGGTCACCTAATACCCCTTTGACCAAGATTGTTCCTATTATACATCAATAACTAATATGAATGAATATACATCTGCAATTAAATCATAAATTAATATTCTATCAACAATCTTACCTTTTCCCAAATATGACGTTATATGTATACATATGTTAGCTATACAAAGAATTATTGAGATAGATGATTATATTCCTAGAACTACATGACTAATACATATAAATCCACTTTTGAAGAATGATAGATAAATTAAGTATAAGCAATTATGACAAGTTTGTCGCATGTACAAGCAATTAAGTATAAGTCAGGTATTGACTTTGTGCAGACCTTCAGTCCGATTGTCAAGACCGGTAACATCCACATTGTTCTTGTCATTATCGTGATTCGTGAATGGTCGACTTGTCAACTTGATGTAAGCAACACTTTTCGCATGGTGGTCTCTCATGTTTATATGGAATAATCTCCACATTTCCATGACTCAATTAAATTGGATTATAACTGCTCTTCTTTAAATCATGCTTAATCGGCTTGGTTCAACAAATTTAATGACTTTCTAGGTACTCTTGTAGTTTTGACGATCCATCTCACATCAATATCATCATCACTAACCCTTGATTGTTGTTTATATACTTCAAAAACATATACATAGTGTTGTATTACAATGACATCATTAACATTGTGCCTATATACATGTGTGTATATGTGCATCACTTATTAATCCATATTCCAATTGTCAATCAATGTATCCCTACTTGGGTTCATTCTCTCCATGATCAGTCTAGCATCATTAAGTAAGTTTAAATTCATGTCTAAATAAATAAACTCTAATTACATTGGACAATAACAAACTTCATTTTTTCTAACAATTTAGACATGGTCATTTAATTTTTCCAACATTCAAAAATATATAACAGTTGCATATGGTCATCCAATATCCTTCGTCTAAGATCACTCCTATTACACATCTATGACCAACGTGCACGAATATCTATACGTAATTAAATCATACATTAATAGTCTATCAACACCCTGCACTTTCTCACATACGACGTCATGTGTGTGTGTGTATGGTAGCAGTGCAATAATTATGGAGAACATGATTTTGTTCCTACAATTACATGACCAAAACATGCAAATCCACATTTGGCAAGTAATATATAAATCGAGTGCACACAATACGGACCTACCCCGTGCCTTGACCCGAACGGGACGGGTCAGGGCACCCATCGACCCGGTTTACTAAAATAAATAAATGTTATATAAATAATTTAAAATAAGATATAAAATTACATATTTATAATATTACATTTACATAAATTTTAAATTTATACAATCTCAATGGAATAAAATGATTTTTGTCCAATTTATTAAGATAAAAGTACACATAAATCAAATAAGTTTAATTCTAAAAAAATATATACATATATATATATATATATAATATCAGTGAGGTGAGGCAGGTGGGGCAGAAGACAGACCTAGACTTGCTCCGTCTTATGCACGGGATAGGTTAGGTCTCACGGGTCAGGGTCAAATTGTCATCCTTGTACACAAATTATGACAAGCTGAATTACACACTAATGAGAGAAAATTTAAGTCTATTTTTTTTAACAACGAGACGTTTATTCTCCTCGGTCTAGAATACCTCACAAGCCCTTGAATTCTGGTAAGTTCATGTGCAAGACACATGTATAGGTGGTTTCACCAAAGGCTACACGCTCAATTAATCTAAATGTAAGTCTCTTTTACAATTTTTAGTAAAAAGTTGTAACAATTCATAATGACAAAACCTCTAGAAATTTTACTATAAAAATGATTTATTTAATAACTAAGACAATCTTTGTCAAATATTTTGTAAAACTTATCATCCAATTTGCGTAGGAAAAGGACAAATTTTGTCAATTTATAATGACTAGGATCCGTGCCATGCACGAAAAAAAATAAAAATAAACAAATGTTAAATATTGGGATGAAATCATATAATTAGATCATTTATTTATAACTTATCACAATTTATTTCATTTGAAATTCATCAACTTATAGTAGTAAGCAAGCATTTTCAATTTTCATTATTATACTATATCAATTTTATCTTTTCAATATTACAATTACATAACAGATTTTTGTTATTGAGATTATAGATATTTAGTGATATGGAGTGAGATGAAGAAATTTGAGCAGTTAACAAAAGATTTTTACCGTTAAAATTATAGATATGGAGTGAAAGGAAAATGACCAATGGTACGTTTGATTAGCATGAATAGAATATATAATGAATCGAATAGATAGGGATAATGAATTGTGTGAGAAATAGAATTATATAAGGAATAAAAATATTTTATTTGGTTGGAGGGAATATAGTGATAAGGAATAAGGTATTTAAAGATAAAAGATAAAATTGCCCTTAATTATATATATATTTCATTTAATTTATATTATACTGGAAAAATTACATAATGTATATTATATTGAAAAAATAAAAGAAGTTTATAAAAAATTTCAAATATAAATAAAAACAATATAAACTTTTTAAAACATTCTAAAAAATATTAAAATTACGTAAATTATTTTAAAATTTTCAAAAATAAAATATTTACAAAAATATTATAATTATAGAAAAATTAAATAAACTATTTTAAATATTATAAAAAATACATAAATTATTTTAATATATTATAAAATTTTCAAAAGCATAAAATAATTAGAAAATTATTATGTTATTTAGTTTTTGTTACAAAATTTTTTTCTAATTTATACTAAAAGTTTCTCAAAATTTAAAAAATTATTTGAAAATTTCTAAAATATTATAAAAAGTATAGAAAAATTACATAAATTATATTAAAATTACTAAAATTTATTTTGGAAATTACAAAAAATATTATTAAAATTGTTTTAATAAATTTCTACAATAATTTATGTATTTTAAAAATATGTTATTATTGAAAATAATTTTTAAACTAATTTATGTAATTTTTACAATTTTTAATAAATTTTATAATATTTTCAAAAGAAGTTATAGTTTTTGAAATTTTATAATATTTTCTGCTATTTTCATAGTATTTTAAAATAATTTATGTAATTTCTAGATATTTGAGAAATCTCAAAATTAATTTTTATAATTTTAAAATAATCTATATTAATTTCTAAAATAATTTATGTAATTTTTTCTTTACTTTTTATAATATTTTTCCTAAAAATTTTATAATATATTAAATTTTTTAATTTTTTAGAATATTTTAAGAATTTATATATAATTTTTTTATTTAAAAAATTGTTTTAAATTTTAGATTTTAAATTTTAAATTTTTTTTTCAAATTTTCCTATTTTTTAAAATTTTCTACATATTTTTAATGTTATTATTATTTTCATTTAAAATATTAAGTAAACATGCCACGTCAGTTTCTGTGCACATGTAAATAATTAAAAAAATAAGAGCATTCTTGACATTTCAGCGACTATTCTCGATAAGAATAACTATTTCTGATAGTTTCATAGGGAATACAAAACCCCATCTATTCCTCCTCTATTCCTATTGGGAATGATCAGAACTTGTTTGGTTCCCCGAAATAACATAGGTAATAGAATATATATTCTATTCCCCGTACTATTCCACCCAATCAAACATACCATAAAATTATTACTTTACCCTTACTAGGAAATTAGATGCACGTTATAAATTTGGAAAAAATGCACAGATGGTACATTTTCTTTAGTGAATGTTTCATAATGGTACATTTTCTTTTTTCGTTACAGTTTAGTACATTTCCTTTCAAAATTGTTACAGTTTACTACAAAACGTTGAACTACCGTTAACACTGTCAGTGCTTGATGACGTGACGATCTGATATGGACGCAGCTTTAATGTTGTATCAATGCTAAACAACATTGACGGTGTTAACGGCAATTTGACGTTTTGTAGTAAACTGTAACAATTTTGAAAGGAAATATACTAAACTGTAACGAAAAAAATGAAATGTATCATTATGAAACATTTTATAAAAGAAATGTACTGAAATGTAACGAAAAAAAGAAATATACTATTATAAAACATTCCCTAAAGGAAATGTGCCATATATGTAATTTTCCCTATAAATTTTAACAAGTAAATTAGATTTAAGGCAAATATAAAAAATAAAAAGGTATCAAACTTCTTAAATGTTTGTATATAATAGTATAGATAAACCTCAAGAAATTTTTTTAATTTAGATTATTATTTTATTGTTATATTATTTTTATTATATTTACTTTTATTAATATGGTTGTTATATTACTTTTACTTTTATTATATATAACTTATAATTCGGGGAAAATGGGCATATGGTGCATTTCCTTTAGGGAATGTTTCATAATGATACATTTTTTTTCTTCGTTACATTTCAGTACATTTCCTTTATAAAAAGTTTCATAATGGTACATTTCTTTTTTTTTTTTCGTTACGGTTTAGTACATTTCCTTTCAAAATTATTACAGTTTACTACAAAATGTCAACCTACCGTTAACACTGTCAATGCTTGATGACGTGGCGATCTGATACGGACGCGACTTTAATGTTGTACCAGTGGCGATCTGATATGGACGCGACTTTAATGTTGTACCAATATTAAATAGCATTGACAATGTCAACGGCAGTTTGACGTTTTATAGTAAACTGTAACAATTTTGAAAAGAAATGTACTAAACTGTAATAAAAAAAGGAAATGTGAAATATTCTATAAAGGAAACGTACTGAAATGTAACCAAAAAAAAGGAAATGTACTATTATAAAACATTCCCTAAAAGAAATATATCATATATGTCATTTTTCCGATATTTTGCAATTTGTGAATGTTGAAGTTACAGTGGCCATAACTAATTTATTGTCTAAGTAGAGTCCATTTTAATGAACGCTAATTTTTATATTCTATTTATTTCTTCAAATAAATGTAAAGTAAAATTCAAAATAATTTTTCGGTGGAATTCAAAATTATTTCTTCAATTCAAAATAATTTTTTCGGTGGAATTCAAAATTATTTCTTCAATTCAAAATAATTTTTGCCTCCACCTTTCTGAACAAAAATTGGGAGCTAAATCAATTATTGTTGTATTGTCCTCTTCTTTGACCTTTGAATAATTACTGATACTGATTGAAATCTGAATTTAACAAATTTCAGTAAAGGGGTGGTCATTTGAGAAACTCATATGGTGGAAACAACTAATGGCCAAAAACTGACGTTCGACGTGGAAGTTGCAACTAAGCATAAACTTTAGGAACTTATTGTTAAAAATAAAAGCTCAGTGGAAAACTCTTTCCTTACGGGTAAATTACACTTTTAGTCATCAAGCTTTTATACTTTTATTATTTTCGTACTAAACATTTGTTTTTTTGTCATACACATCATTAACCTTTCAATTTTTTGTTATTTTAGTTATACCGTTACTTTTTCCAAAACTATTTTTAATCCGGAGCTTTTTTAATTATAAATATTTATGAAAATAAAAAAAGTATGAAAAATCAATCGGGAAGTAAGGAGTACGGTCAAGCCGTTGCTAATTAAGGAAGTATTAGTTATTAGTAAGTATCCACTCTAAATTATGATCCATTGTTACTCAGAATAAGCTACGATTTTGTGATGATAGTAGCTATCAATTAATTTTTAATTAGAAATATATTTCAATTTTAGAGAGGATGTGGCCACTGACGAAACTCTACCAATTTTTTTCCTTTTTGTTTGCTTTTTTTCCTTATTGTCTTTAACTTTTTAAATATATTTTGTTAAAAAATTATTTTTAGATGGAAAAAGTAATGATATGATCAAAGTAGTAAAAACTCAAAAGATTAATAACGTAGATGATAAAATAAAAATAAAAATTTGAGACAAAAATAATAAAAGTACGAAAAGTTTTGGATCAAAAGTGCAATTTTCCCTTTCCTGACCCAAAACTTAGGGCACTTATGCAATTTTGAAAAGTTGAAACTGCGTCGTCTTAATGCTAAGCATCGGTATAAATAAAGCAGGAGAGGCCCTTGTCTCTCAGTATCTACCTCGGAAACCCTAGCCGATCCAACCGAGCAGCGGCGGAGCCAGAAAATGAAGTACAATCCTAGGGTCTCCAGCTCCCGCCGTAAGAGCCGGAAGGCACACTTCACGGCACCGTCGAGCGTCCGCCGCGTGCTGATGAGCGCGCCGCTGAGCTCGGACCTCCGCTCCAAGCACAATGTACGCTCGATTCCGATCCGCAAGGACGACGATGTCCTCGTCGTCCGGGGCACCTACAAGGGCCGGGAGGGAAAGGTCGTCCAGGTGTACCGCCGGAAGTGGGTGATCCACATCGAGCGCATCACCAGGGAGAAGGTTAACGGGTCCACCGTCAACGTCGGGATCGACCCCTCGAAGGTCGTAGTCACGAAGCTCCGGGTGGACAAGGACAGGAAGTCGCTGCTCGAGCGCAAGGCGAAGGGCAGAGCCGCCGCCGACAAGGACAAGGGGACAAAGTTCACCGCAGACGATGTGATGGCAAACGGCAATTGATGAGGTAACATCTAATGATATGGTCATTCGGTTTTCTTGTCATTCAGATTGAATCCTCTGTTTAGTGAATTTTGCCACTAACAATCGGGATTTATTATATGAGACCTTATTCAATTTTCTGAATTTGATTGCTATTGGGCCGTGAATTTCTCCAATTATATGCTGGATTTGAGAATGATTGTTAGCTGAATTGAGGAATGATTGATTGATTGATTCAAAGATTAGCGAGGGACAGTCAATAAGCCAGGAATGGGCCACGCCAGTTCTGGAAATGATGTTTATTGGAGGATTTAATCCGACATCACGATGAGGTTGTCTGGCTTGTTTGGTACTTCGGAACAGACATTCGAATGCACAGTGCTCGGGACAGCGATGTATAAACCATTTCATTGCATTCCCATATCAAACGGTAGCGTGCCTAGACTTGCTGCTCCATTGCATCAGTCGATCGTTCAAGAGGGTATGTTCTGGTAGGTTTGCCTGTGGGGTCATAATGGAATCTAGTATGTTTGGTTCTCAAGAATAGAATAGATAGGAAAAGGAAAAAGGAATTGTACGAGAAATAAAATTACATGAGAAATAAAAATATATTGTTTTGTTGAAGGGAATTAGGGGAATCATGCTCGTCGTCAGACAAGAGGCTCGGTTGTGCTCGCCCTCGGACAAGAGGCTCGGTTGTGCTCGTAACGGGACAGAACTCATGGAAGGCAATGGCATGGGCATTAAATAATAAAAATAAGAAAGGATATTTTTGACATTCTAATATATATTCCTAGTGGGTAACTTCTATTCAGGACAATTTGATCGGTAGTACAAAATCTCATCTATTCCTCATTCATTCCTTTCGAAATAATTAACCCTTGAACCAAACGAGAGTTATGTATTCTATACAGAATACAAGAGGAACAATTATTCCTATTCCTATGAAACAAATACACCATAATTGTCGCCATAATATTGTTTTTCCGGAGGTTTATTTCCGATGTAACTGGATTCTCATTTGTGGGTCAGAACTTGCTTGACGCCCTCAGATCTTATCTGATTTTTTGTGATAGAATTTGCAAGTGGGGAGAGGCTGACCATGGAGGATGATGTATATATAGTATGGAAAGTTGAGGCCCATGGGACGTGGGCCTGATCTCGGTTTGATAGTGGACATGGTTTTGATAGAAAGAGTTGTTGTGGGTTCTGTTTGTAAATCTAAATCCGACAGCTGACGTCTTATGTTTTTTTTTTTCCTTGAATAAAAATTTCAAACTTAGGAAATGTGATGCTGGGGTGGGAAAGCTGGTGGCTGGTGAGATGAATTGGTCAAGGTGATTTGTTGTTCTCTTTTTTATTTGGGAGTTTTGTAAATAGAAAAAAATTCATGATTTGAGAAGTCTTGCCGTTTAGTGTGTCAACTAGGTTTAAAATTAAATCAACCAGGGCATATTTTTTCGATGTATAAAGGAGGTATATAAGTCTAAAAATGGTAGAAGAAATGAGATATAAAATGGTACTGGAAGTCCCATAGGTGATATTGAACTTCGGACCTCTAGGTCACAAGACAGGAGTAGCACCAACTATACTGAATCATTTTTTCTCAAACCGGGATATATTAGGTTTTGGGATACCATGTGATATGCCCTCAAAAAGAAGAAGCTGACGATGGCTGGTTCGATTGGTCC
>JAOYND010028511.1:0-12116 GCA_025802135.1 Lagerstroemia fauriei | reverse complement strand
AACCAAACCAGTGTTTCGTAGCAGTGTTATTACTTGCGCACGTTCCCACCTCAGTCAGATGAGAGAGGATTTACTTCAGAATGACTTCACTGTTTCTTTGATGGCCCGGAGCTCGGGCCGTCATCGGTAGGAGAAGGCGGCGCTAGACTGAGCTTCGGCTGGAGGAGGAAATGGAGGTGCCGGAGGTGGCGGCGGCTACGGAGGGCGAGAGAGGGGTCGTAAATAGAGGATGGAGGGTAAATAGCATGCATTTGAAAATTTGATGAATAGTTAGGGGTAGAAAGGTAATTACACCAAATTATCACGTCAGCAATAAAATTGCCACGCGAACAAGAAAATGCCACGTATGCATGCTTTAACGGCGTTATCTGCCACATCATCAACGCTATAACGGCCGGTAACGGATCGGACTCGAATATGTCACGGAGCATATGTTATAGGACTCATTTAGCCACTTTCAAAGTTATAGGACTCAATTGCCATAAATAGTGAAGTTATAGGACCTCCGCTGTCATTCTCCCTTTTTAAAACTAATCTAAGTTTTCTGCATCATGATGAATATTTCAGTATTTCGATTACAGTTCGGTCCTTCGCTAAAGAGACCATGCTCCTATACATGTAATAGATTCTTCCAGGAGCTCAAATAATAAACTCAGTAAAGTTGAATCCAACTTCAGCCCAATCGAGAATAGAATTTGGAACAGTTGGCACCGCTCTTACCATATGTCATAGAGGTCCGATCTCACCATTAAAACTTATTGTACCCTTTTTGTCTCCTATTTCATCATCCAATAATAAGGTATAAAAAAAAGAACTTTTGCATGTTCTCGGAACAATTCTAATGGTACGTTTCACTCCTCCCCCGAATATATTCTCAGCTAAACATCGAAAGGAAAATTAGAATTCCCTCTCGATTACCCATCTTACATGTCCTTACGGTGTAGAAAGTACGATACTTCCAAAAAGAGATTCAGTGAGAGATTTTTTCAATTCTCTATCAATTTCTGCCAAATTTCAAGATGCATCAATCCCCAAAATCTACTTTAGATCGTTGTCGTCTCGGTCTCATTAATATATGATATCCTCCACTAATCAAATTGTTTCCAAAGTATGTTTGTTGGGCGCCTCTTGGTCTTTCTTTCCTAGGAGATTTGTTGGCATTTTTTACTACCATGTACAACCTAATATAATATTCAGATGAGCAATGATATTTAACTAATCTAGGTGTTCCAGTCAAATTTCATTAAGTTGTAAATCTCTCTTAATCAGAAATTTCTAATCGAATTGAATAACTTATTTAAGGGAAAGAGTTCTCGAACTATATCGACCAGCGCCATTCGATTACGTGTGCTTACATTTTCTAACTGTGTCATTCTTTCCCCTTGTTTAGGACTATGCGGGTCAATTAGATTAAAGTACGATCAAAGAGGAAAATGATTTTTAATTCATGAAAGAAGGATATCATCAACCATGGTGATCATCAGTTAGTGTTTGAGGCTCATTGCATGTACAAACACACACCAGCCAACCCTTTCTTGAATTATTAACCTAGAAAGATATTGAACATTTAAAACATTTAAGTGGAAGAGAGAAATGACCAACACTTTACGAGATGCAATCCGTTTAGAAAATACAATCATTCTTTATATTTGGTACGGTGGAATCACTTTCGACATGATATTAGAAGATTCATTGGTTCGATTCTTGTTAGAGAGATCTCCGGCTCCCCTTTAATCTCCTCTTCCTCGTACCATTTCTAAACTCATGGATCTTCTTTGTAATAGAAAGAAAATGAAATAATTCCTCAATTAACATTACCTTTCAGGAAAAGTAGAATTTGGATAAACTCTAATCATTCGGCAGCACGGTACATAAATTTTAGCTTTCTTACAAGTGTTCAGCATGTTTAAGCAGTTTCCTCTTTCTTAACGTCCGTGTTTTCGTACTTGAAAGTCCAACATGATCTCTCCTTTCACGAGTCCGACCGAACCATCCGTCTCGACGTAGGGCAGTTATGAGAATTATTATTTAGATCTCAATAAGATTTGAATTTCGGATCTGAAGGTGAGGGGCAAACTCGGTTGTGATCCCATCCGATCAGCTAGCAGATTAGGGTTTCCCACTTGCAACAGTACGGGTCTGCACTTAGTCATCTTCCCTTAACAGGCCGAGTTGCCCGGGGCCGTTGCCCCTTCCTAAGGGCAGATTTTCCTTTTCTAATGCATTATGTTGGGCAAAAGAACTGGATTTACATGAAAAATCTTTGACCGGAAAAATCACGGGTAAGAGAGAAGTAAATCCATTGTATTGAGAATTTGTACTGGACGTGATGACATCCATTCAAAGGGTTCGACTTCCCCGGTAAAGGAACGTACGGCTGCACTTGCGCGCAACGGTTCTGTCGAGTTAAGGAGATAAAAATGAGAAACACGGCTTGGTACTGTTGGTGCTACCCTCGTACTGTGACTTAGAGGTTTTGGGTTTAATTTTACCAGTGGAACTTTCCATGCCCTTTTTTATTCTCTCTTCCTTCTACCATTTTTAAACTTATATTACTCATTTATAAACTGAAAAAAAGAGACAAAAGCAGTCAAAGGAATAACCTGAAATGTAAATTGTTCAAAGCAACGCCATGACTATAATTGCTCAGCCTTTCACTTCTGGCCAACACTGTAAGTGCATTGTCGTCCATAACTTCTTATTATGTTGATTACTGGCTGTCTCTCCTTCCATGGAAAAATCCAAGTTCAAGTGCAATATCTAATTATGTTATTTTCACATACCGAAAGGAACAGCCGCATCTTCGACTAAGCAAAATTTTTGAAATACATGGATCCAGAAAGTGCAAGAAGTTGACGATTTGGAGAATATGACACAACACGAAAGGGATTCGTACCAATGGTTTAGCATGTAAGTGAAGCCAGTACGGTCGGTGACCGAATTTCAAATCAAAAACATGCATCACCATTAACTGTGTACGAGGATTGGATTGAGAAAATTCGCATACATATGGAAAAGAAACGTCATCATGTGAATGGATACCCAAAGCTTGGCTAAAAAGCAAAGAGTCACTAAATTACTTTGGTGGAAAGAGTTTTCATTTTGAAGGTACAAAATTTTAACCCTAGACTTGATTTTAAGGGATAGATCATTTGCATATATCACCCACAGCACGTCACACATGCCAAGTCACTGATTTGTGTTCATGCCGAAAAGTTATGGCTAATTAATTAGTGCAAATGGCAATCACATTAAGAAGCTTGGATCGAGAAAAAGGATTTGGTGCAGTAGTAACGCCACTAATTTGGAATCGAGAGATTATGAGTTCTGTTTTCATCAATGGGACTTCTTGTACTATTTATTTTCTCTTCCTTTTATCCCCTTCTTGACTTATGTATTACCTTTGCATACAAAAAAAAAAAAACCCTAGCTAAGACCTGAGCAATAATTTCATTGTTTGATAAAGATTACTGGTTTGATTTTCATTAGCACAACTCTCCAAATACCTTTATCTACCTCTTCCTCATAAGAAAGGAGATTTAGCCTAGTTTGTACGAATCTTTTATTTTTACAGATAAATTATTTATTAGTAATTTAATTTATAAGAAAAAGTGCTCTATAAATGTAATTTGCCGGTCATAAATATATTATTAATACAGTAAAGTACATCGTACAATCAAAGAGTTATATATCTATTTCTTTTAAGTAGTAACAAGATAGTTTTGTTTTTTTAATTCCAAAACTACCCTCATCCTAATTTACTTAATATTATCTCTCTCAACATTTTATTGTCATTTTACTTATTTGAAAGAGTTACTTTACCATTCATCCCTATTTTTTGTCCACGATGATTTTTATTTTATCAATCCACCCAAACTTTTTCTCCACAACTGTTTTTTCAATTGTATATGCATTCATGGACAAGATATCATTCTACATCCATATTATGTTACGTGTAATAATATTTTTAACTTTTTTAATTATATGCGATGATACTCACCGTGTATAGCACAGGCCATTCGCCAGTTTTGTTTAAACAGAGAACATCTTGGACTCCCAAATCGGATACCCATGTTCAAAACTTTACAAGAGCATTGGAGTACATGCCCTGCGCGCAAGTTTGCCGATAATTCATCTGAAATTCGATGATAAGTGACCGAAAATTTAAGAGAAAATGACACCGAAAGTTTTATATGTTTAACAGCTTAAAGTAATAGCAGGTGACGGAAATGACTCGATGTTATAACGCGAATAATATATATGATTTGATTTAACACTTTGAAATATTTATGATTAACTTATTAGAATCGACAAATATATAGAACATCCGATCTCTTTATCTCCAAAAAAATATTATCAAATTTTCTTGTAGTGAAATATTGGGTCAGCAACTTCAATAATGGCTGAGCTGCAGGCGGGCGGCGTGGCAGCAGGACATGAACTGATGGGGGTGGGGGGGAATTATTCTTGAAATTGATTTGGAATTGGTAGTCCAATCACACTTTCATCATGCCGGGTTGGCGCTGATTGAAATGGGGAGATTACTAGAGACATCCATGACTTAATGTATAGAGGAAATACATGTGGCGATTAGCTAATTTTGAATTTTTTTTTTTTAGTTTGCACCATATAATATCACCGGGCTAGGCGAAGTGTACTTCGAGACTAATCAGGGATAGGGCCGGGATCCCTAGAAAAATTTCTGTTGACCCTCCTAACCTGGGATTCGATCCTAAGATCATCCATTTGGGGATTTAGTGAGGGAACCATTAGATCAATCCTAAGTTGATAGCTAATTTCAAATTTTATTTTTCCTATGGCATACATAGGCTAAGATTTCACCCTCCCAAGTGAGAGGTCTTACATATCACGAGGATACCATATTAACTATTTGATTGTATCACAAGACAATAAAAATTAGTCATGTATATGTGAGAGAATTTAGGTAGCAAAATAAAAATTTAAAACTTTTTAAAATACTAAAAACCCTAAAAACTAAATAAAACCCTAAAACTAAATATGAATTAGCGAGAGGGATAAAAGATGTTGAGCATTACAAAATATGAATTTTTTAATTTTTAGAATTTTATTTAGATTTTTAGGGATTTTTATTTTTCTAAAAACATTTAAATTTATATTTTGCTATCTAAATTATCTCTTATATAACTAATTTTTATTGGATCGTGATGACATTAATAGCACTGACATGATATTTTGTCACATACAAGAGTTTCTCATCATGGACTCGATGTGCCTCTGCTTCGTAATGTAATAGGGGTCTCCATGTCTCAACTCTGTATGGACCATTTGATCTATTTATGAGACTCAATCTTAAACCAAAAAGAAAATAGTAAATAAGAGAAATAGGGTTTAGAATAGTTGGTACCCCTTTTATCTCCCTTCCTTCTACCATTTCTAGACCTCTGTACCTCCTATGTACACCGAAAAAAATAGTAAATCAATTCAAAATTAGGGTACGTGTAATGAGTGCATTAAACCATAATGAAGTGGTCCAGTCATAAGTGATCAAGATATAGTTTGATGGTCCACTAGTGTGTAGATTCTGATAACGTGAACGAGTTTGAAAGACTTAGTCACGACAGGTCAGACAAATCATGCAAGCTAGGGACACCACCGACCAAAGCCGAAATTCGAGCAGTGGATTCACGAAATTTCGCATCAACTCCAGAAAAATCAATGGTCTATGTTGGTCCACACTTCTAACACTAAAAAGAGAGAAAAAAGGGGAGGTGCAAACATAATGCACAATGCTCTCATGGGGGGCATTGCTTTTGTGATTTCTGTCAGCAGCAGCAGCATCTAATGATTTTAAATTACCCACTTTTGCTTTTCTTTTGTTTTGTCGTCTTTCTCCGCCCCTCTCTTGCGATAAAAGCTTCTCCCAAAATCGAACCATATCTATCCAGCAACTCCGGACTATGTAAGGACCTGTGTGTCCACTTCATATTTTTATATTTTCTTGAGAGATCATTATGGATAGAAGAAACCCTAGGTCAGCTTCCTCGTCTTCGAGAGTCGACAGAAAAACGATTGAGAGAAACCGGAGGAATCACATGAAGCATCTCTTCTCGACTCTCAATTCTCTCGTTCCACATCCGAGCTCGAGGGTTGGTCTCTATTTCTCTCTTCTTCCTTTACCCTTTTTTATTTATAAATTAACACGTTCAGATTTTTTAATTATCTGCATACTTGTTGTTTTCTACCTAGGGTTGTGCTTCGTGATTGGGGTATGATGTTATGTTTTTTCTTTTTCTTTTTTTTATAAGTAACTGTTATGTTTTTTCACTTTCATTGTTTTGTGCTAATTGCGAATCAGCAACACTATTGGATAAAAAAACGATTCATTTTCTTCATCTTTAGATTATGGAAATGGGAAAATCTTCTCGTAGTCGGTACCCTTTTTTTGCTCAAATTCTCATAGTCGGTACTACACGAGAAGATCGACACTTATATTTTATGGAAGAATTGTATATTGTTGAGAAGAGCTGATGCTTCAAAATTTTCCTGCTAAATTTATATGTAATTGTCCTTAATATTCCTGTGGCATTTCTTTGTGTAGGAAGCCACAGCATTGCCAGATAAACTCGAAGAAGCTGCAAAGTACATAAAGAGGCTGCAGGTGAACGTGGAGAAGCTGAGGGAGAAGAAACAAAGGTTGCTTCGGATCGGAAACCTAAACTCGAGTATGAGAAGCGGGATGGCAATAAATTCCGAATCATGGACGCCCCGCATCAACATCCACCAGGCAGGATCGACCCTCGAGGTCAATCTTTTCGCTGTATTGAGCTGCTGTAATTATCAGTTGCTGTTCGAGACGGTTCGAACATTGCACGAAGAGGGAGCCGAGGTTGTCAGTGCCAACTTCTCCGTAGTTGGTAACAATGTGTTCCAGACAATCCACTCGGAGGTACAAGCATGAACCCAACAGTTGTTTTATTTTTTGAAAAAATAATATTGGAAATCCATTATTAGCAGTTGAGCACTATGAGTCTAAAAATAATAATTAGTCTCATAAGATTAATTTAGTCAAAGTTTCAGTACGAATTGTCACTTAACAGTGTGAAGTCTGCATTAGAAAAGCAGTGACGATTTGAACTGAAAGTATAATGGAACTAAACTGAAAGTGTAATGGAACTAATCTCATAGAACTGAACTAGTCATTTTGAAACTGATAGGATTCAACTGCTAAAAACGAGAAATATATAGGAATTTTGTTATAATTATCTCATTTTTTCTGCTAATGAAGCTACTTAGCTTCAGATACATAAAAATTACTTAAGGAGTCGAAACTCAATACTGAACTAAAAGTAGTCAAAATCAAACGAAAGATGACAACATTTTACAGGTTTTCCAAGTTTAGGGCACGCATTCCCTAAATCTATCCCTGAAGTTGCTCCAACTTAGTCTTACATACTTATGAATCACTTAAATATTGTAGATGCAATTGTTTCCATCCAGATTCGGTTTCTCTGCAGCCGAAGTTTTATCGATTATGTTGAGAAAAATAATTGCCTGTTGTCCATAATTGGAACAATTTCAGCAACCGCGAATGATCTCAATTGCAGATGAACTGTTTCCTTTGGGGTTATCGTTCATAGAGTTACCTCAGTTCATATGCTAAGTTGCTCAATTAGAAACCTCGATGATGAAAAGTTTTCAAAAATTTTCGAATGTGAATTTGTCGGGCTCATCGGAATTTTGAATACGGGGTAGTATGCACTGTAAAAAAAAAAAAAGAAACAAAAGAACCCGCTTTTTTTGGCGTTCTTTACCCATATTCTCATTGACATGAAGATCATAACACATTTTGTCATGCTGAAGCACAGGTCCGAGATTTCGATGCACGGGCAAGAATTTCCGAAAGATTGCAGAAGATTACCTGCACAGATCATGGATATTAATGAGCATTTTCATGGGTGCTGCGAAGTTGACCTCCTTTTTACGGAGAGAGTCTACCAAGTAACGGGTATACCATGCATCAGTGCTTACGTGGTGTCACAAATTAATAAGATTCAATCATTTTGATATATTTTCTTTTATAAAAGCTAAAAACAAAGAATATAACCCTCGAAATAATTGAATTTTATTAATTTGTGATATCATGTAAGAACAGTCGCGTGGTACAACGGTTACATACAAGACTTTCTCCTTTTTATGTGCTTTATATCCATCTCTTGAAGATGAAGCATTTAGTCATCGATTTATCAGCTGGTATCGTTTTTTTTTCTCTTTTTTTTTCAAGAGACCACATTTTGTTGATGTAATGTGTTTTACGTTTATATCTCTAGAAAATTTTAAATTACGTTTATATCACATTATTTACGTAAAGCCTTATTGATGTATTTTGGTGGACATGAGTGAGGTGGAACTGAATAGAATAGAATGTGATAAAAGTCTCCACCCTTGTGCAAAACTCCCGGTACGAAGAAATTCATGTCCAAGACTCCCAACATGGCATGTCCAAGACTCCCGGTATAGCTTGTCTAAGACTCCCGGTATGAGGTATTCAGAATCCCGGTGTCGTTCCAATGATCAATCCTTTAAAAGCATCTGAAACATTAAAAAAAAGAGGTTAATTTAGGGTGACAGCTCAATTTGACCCTTCAAAATTTAACCATCCGAATTTTTTTATTATATATTTTTAACGTTGAAAACTAATATATATGCATCACTATGATGGAGATTTAATGAAATTTACAGAACCAACATTCTCTAAAAAAATAATTAATTTTTTTGTGTGTACACTGGTATCTAGAAGTCCTTTGTTCTACTAACAATCAATTTCGAGTTGGATCGGCCTATCAAAGGGTAAAACTCTCCAAATATGCGATTTTCCCATTTACAAAAACTCGAACTGAGACATTTGCTTAAGGGGATTAAGTGTCTTATCACTTGAACAAATTCATGTCTATTATAACTTAATTTTTCAAATGCTTGCGTTTCAACTCATTCCATTAAATCAAATTTACATTTATTGAGGGTATATTTGATGAGAACAAGCATTGGATATGTTCAATAATATGAAAGTGAAGAGCTATGAATTGTAAAAGATACGAAAAAGTAAAGTAATCTGTTAAAAAATATCAAGAGAAAAGAGTTTAATTATATGAGAATTACTTAAATGTTCTTAGTGAACGCAATACTAAATATCCTGAAATTATTATGTGCAGCACTTGAATTTCTGTCGAAAATTAATTAGAAAAATATAAAATCTAAGAAAATTGATTATTACCATTAATTTAACTTACATTTTTTAGGTAGATAAAGATTAATATTTCATGGACCAATTGAAAATTTTGCAGTAAACGGGTATGACTCGGGTAATATGAGCAAACCACAAAGTTTAGTTGGTACAGATAAATGCATTAATTGATTTCACTTGATTCTCATTTCTTCACCTGTCTGGACTCCACGCAGCTGAAGTTATGAAAGAATCTACTCAAAACTTTTCCTTTTTTTCTTTCCTGGTTAACCACTAGACATTGGGAAATACAGTAATTTTTTACTAATAAAATTTGAAGTCCGAGTCGATCTATTGAAAAACAGAAGTCTTTCGATTATGACTTTTTTTTCAACTACAAGACTTAGATTCAATAATTTATCTGAAGGGAAGAGGTGCTAGTTCATCTTAATTTACCAGTTAAAATGTTCTCTAAGATTGGACATGTGGTTACAGTAATATTTGAATTTGATTAGAAAGAAATTTAAAAAGAATAATTAAGTTTTTATGCTTAGCACAAACTCATCCGAGACTTAAATTAAACATTTGCGGATCACTCATTTACCGAAAATTATATGTTATTCATTAAAGAATCAGAGAAACTGCTAAAATATTAATTATCCGAGTCATAAGTAAATGCACATATGAATTTTAGACTCCTCACAAGACAACATCGCAGTGTGAACTTAATTTCTTTCTGTGGCTTAATATTTTCTGGTCATTGATGGATATGATTCTTCCTGATCGTTGCACGCGGGATTCACCACATACCGAATTACAATCACGAACACAAGCTCCCGCACGAGCTGTCGCTATATAAAAAAAAAAAAGAGTGACAGTCGATCTCGATTCACATAACACAGAAAAACCTGTACACTCAAAACTCTCTTTTCCGCCTCTCACTCCTTTTGCACCCAGTTTCTGCTGCCCACTTGAACAGCAGCACTGCCCCATCTAACAGATAATGGCCATTTGACAGGGAAATTACAAATGAAATTGTTTTCTTTTTTGGGCATGCTCTCAATCATGAGTTGTCATATTGCTCTTCACCATTATGAGGAAAATTATACTGTGTTTCAATTCACCTATCAATAGGGTGGATTACACCCTACCCTATAATTCCAACCGTTAAATCTCACATCGGTTTGACTAAATTATAATCTTGAGTTTATACGAGAAATGGGTACCACTTGTCTAATAGTTTACAATTTTGGATTGAAATTGGCATAGTCTCTTATAAGAATCGCTAATAATAATAATAATAAAAATAATATAATATATAAGCATTTTGACGATGACAGTCTCATCCTAAGCAGAGATTGTAGATGATCGGAACTTTTTACGCCTACTACAGGAACATTGTTCGAGCTAAAGAGGTTGGGGTCTGAGTGATTCGGGTCGTAGAAGTGGAGTCTTGCTGCCCCATGTCACGATTCGAAATACTGAATATAAAGTTGGAAGGACGACTGTGTACATCGACTCACTATCATTCTTCTGTTCAGGTACGAAAAAGTGTCAACCATGACTGGCGTTGCAAAGTAAAGCATGCATCTAATATATGATGATATACTTCTGCAGACCCGATCATGGAAATGAATTTATCCGATGCATGATCGGGAATTTTTTATATAATAAAAACCGGTCATGTCTCCCTCCTAAGGGCGAGTTCAAGTTTTATTATACTAGCAGGTCTTACCCTCATTCAATGAATTCTGATCCCCATCTGAGATGGTAGCCCAGTGCATGCTCTTTCCAGAGCCACGTGTCGACAACGTGTCAACACGCCCTTTCTCATCCCTGGAACCCGAAATCTACAGCTTCTTCATCTTCTTCCGCACAGCTCCCGTTTCATTTCTTTACTGCCGAACAGTTCTCCAATTTGACTCTCACTGATGGTTGGGAATTGTCGGGAGCTTCTCCACCTTCTTCTCCTTCTCTCTTACCAATCTGAACCTGTCCTCTATTGGAGTTGGCCTTGCCTTCCTCATCAGAGTCCGCTACTGCCGCCTCCTCCCTGGGATTGCTAGCGGTGGAGTTCGCCACTCTGATGGACGTTGAGTTCAGGGCATCAACGGGAATCACGTGGGGTTGGATCTCACAGCTTGATCTCTTCTCAGGTCAATCTTATGCTTTCCTTTTCTTTTTTGGTATAACCTGAGCTGTAAGAATATGTTCTTTATTCCTCTCCTGTCCATCTGTAATCAGAACTTCTGGAAATTGAGTTTTTGTCGGCTTCTACGATTCAACTGCCCTGAAATTGACTCGATAGCTTGAGTGCTCTCTTGATCTGAAGCAGTTATTAGCAGGTATCTTGTTGCACCCATTTCGTATTTAAGTTTAGAAATTCATAGTTTGACAAGCTTTTTGCTGGTTGTGACGATAACTAATGATGTGGGATTGTTAATGGGTCTATATATGTTCACTGCTTCGGTATATAGGTTTTGCATGTTTTCTATTTGTCTTATTGCCCGTTTGGTTCTAGATTTTAGGGTATGGTTCTGGAAATGCTATTTGGTAGGGATTCGAAGCTGTTAATATACGATGGGGAATAACTTATGTGTGTCCTAGAATCTATGCACGTGGTAATGTTTTATTCCTTTTATAAAGTTAATTAAACCTACATAGGTTTTCAAGATCCCTTCCATCTAAAGATGTTGAACTGTGCAACTGTTGTTTAGCTGTTCTTCTAACAAGATATTTTCACTCATAGGAGTCAACCACTCGACTGCTGTTCTGGATAGGGTAAATTTCGGGAAAGCAAATTTTCAAGGGGACTGTCTCTAAGAATATTGTTCTTTCAGGATTTACATTTTAGGAAACTCAATTTCAGAAAGCAGTTTTTGAGGATATCATAATCGGATACATTGATCTTCAA
>JAOYND010028407.1:0-12119 GCA_025802135.1 Lagerstroemia fauriei | reverse complement strand
CGAGGAGCAGGCTCCACCTCGTCGAGAAATTGATAGAGAGGATGCCCCGGGATGCGCTTGCATTATCCGACAGTGGCAATCAAACTGCCCTGGCCACTTCTGCGCAGCTCGGGAATGTAGAGGTGGCAAAGTTGCTGTTGAGCAAGAACCCGGACTTGCCCCTTAAGCGAGCCTTGAGCAATGTCATGCCTCTCCACAGAGGCGCACAGTTCGGCCACCAGCAAATGCTTGTCTACTTGCTTTGAGTCACCAGGGATGACGTGGAGCTAAGCCCGTTTGTGGCTGAATTGGGTGTTATGATCGTTTGCCATATCATATTTGCTGAATTCTATGGTGAGTTGAGTACATTGATTTAAACAAGTTCATCAAAAGTGATTCCCATTGAATTGGTCATCTTCCTTGTTGGCCCACTCCCCCGCTTGTAATCGGCCCATGGCGGCCCACGGAGAAGCCTGGCCCAATCTGCGAAGGCCGCTGACAAGAAGGGCTGGACCCGAAAGTCCACAGGGGCGCCCATGCCTCTGGCCGCCCAGGCTCTGACAGACCACGCCCTTACACCGGCCACTCCTCCTGCAACGACCATACCCCCGGGATTTCCTAATCCCGGGAATTAAGCTGACTAATTGTCATTTCTCATATGTATATATATACCTCATGTACTCAAGAACAAATGACATGAAATACAGACCCACTTTACACATTTTTGGTCATTATCTTTCCGTTCTACATTTCCCGAACTCAACATTTGGCGCCGTCTGTGGGAATTTGAACGAAAAGCCATGGCTCGAACTCGCAGTAACCGAGCAAGAGCCAGCTCTGCCCACAACTTCCCTTCCCTGCCTCACGCACCACCCCGCAACCCCCGCCGGCCTCGTGTAAATCCTGGACAAGATGCGATCCTCGAAACTCTGCCGGCCGACACGCGACGGGCCGTGGAGCAGCTCATTGAGCGTCGCGTCACCTCCCTTGTAGAAGCAGCCGTGTCACGGCACTTGGGGGAGCGGCAAGAAGGCGCCAGCGATACCATGGGCGCTGCCCCCGCCAAGGCTGCGATGAGTTCGCGCTTGGTGCCGTCCCCTAGCGAAGATGGTGTTACCCAGGCTGGCAACAATATGACTGCCCGAGAAGTGCAGAAGATGGAGGACCGCATGGCTAAGGCCTTGGAAGCAAACAATAGCCGGCGCTACGGTCTCCCCGCCACAGAAGAGGACGTCACCAGCCCTTTCTCCGCGGAGATCCAGGCTGTGACCCTCACCCACATGTTCCGGGTGCCCCAAACCGCCGCTTACGATGGCAGAACGGACCCTCGGGACCACCTGCGCACCCACGTCAACTCATTACTGGGAAGGGGAGCCACCGATGAGATCCAGTGCCTCCTTTTCCTCGGGACGCTAAAAGGCCTCGCAGCCGATTGGTTCTACTCTCTAGACCCGGGGTCTATCGCAAGCTTTACGTCGTTAAAAGACAGATTCCTGGAACGTTTCGCGGGATCTCTCCGGATAAAACGCACGCCGATGGAACTCTTCGGGATGCAACAACCGACAGAGAACCGCTCCGCCAGTGGTACGAGCGCTTCGTAAAAGTAGCGGCCGAAGTGGAAGACCTGACCCCGAAGGAAAAAATGGCGGCGTTCCAGCGCGGCCTCTGGGATGACGAGTTTGTCAAGAACCTGATCATTGACCCGCCAATTGACTTTGCCGATTTAGCGGCACGCACCCAGCGTTTCATGGCTATCGAAGAAATGGACTGGAGGAGGAAGGATACAAAGCGCAAGGAGGCCCCCGCGGGAAGGCAAGACGACCGCAACCCTCGGGACAACAAGCGGGAGAAGTTCACCCCACTGTTGGCCCCGCGAGTAGTAGTCTTGGCCGAGGGAGAAAAGCGATGCTTAATAAAGACCCCCCTTAAGACGAAGGGAACGCTGGGACCCGATGGAAGCAAGTACTGCCGCTACCACAGGGCAGCGGGGCATGATACCGAGGAGTGCAGGCAGCTGAAGTCTGAGATCGAGAGGTTAGTCCAGGAGGGACAGTTAGGCGAGTATGTCCAACGCCCGCGCGCCAGTAACACCTGACGCCGAGACCAGAATGAGTCGCGCGCGGGACCTGCACGGAAGAAAGGGGGAGGACAGCAGTCCGGGACCGGTCATTGCAGGAGAGCCGAGGAACGATCCACGTGATCACAGGAGGGCCAACCGCCAAGGGAAAGAGGACAGCCGGCGAAATGCAATACCTAGGGCGCGACCTGGATTACTCCATCACATTCACGGAGAAAGACGCCCAGTCCGTGCCCGCATCAGCAGTAGATGAGGCCCTGGTGATCACGGCCAACATTGGGGGATTCGAGGTAAGAAGAATCCTCGTTGACAATGGTAGCTTCGCTGACGTCCTGTACTACGATGCCTTCTTAAAAATGGGCTTCACGGATGCTAAGCTAACCCCTGTCGACGGGCCCCTTGTCGGGTTCAACGGAGGAACGGTCTACCCCCGCGGCCCCATCACCTTGCCTTTCACATTAGGGGACGGAGACAAGACCTCGTACTGCATGACCAACTTCCTGGTGGTCGACGTCTCATCAGCCTACAACGCCATGATGGGGCGACTAACCCTGAATGCTTTGAGGGCGATACCGTCCACGTACCATCAGATGCTCAAATTCCCTACCCCCCGAGGGACTGGAGCAGTTTGTGGCAGCCACCAGACAGCTAAGCGGTGCCACATGACGGCGTTGAAAGAGGCGCGTCCTCGACCATCGCTCTAGATCGAGCCAGATTCTCGCGAGGAGGTCGAGCGCCCTACACCAGTCGGAGAACTGGAGGAAGTCCTGCTCACCCCGACACGAGGAGTCAAAATCGGAGCAGACCTGACCCCTGCCTGTAAGGAAAACCTGTTAGCATTATTGCATGAGTTTTCTGATGTGTTTGCTTGGACCCCCGCAGACATGCCCGGTATTGACCCTGGAGTCATTACGCACCACCTTGCGATCAATCCTCGTGTGAAGCCCATCGTGCAGAAACGACGATCTATGGGGGCCGAGCGTCGCGAGGCGGTCCGAAAAGAGCTTGATCGGCTCCTCGCCGCAGAATTCATTGAGGAAGTTCGTTTCCAAACCTGGGTGGCAAACGTCGTCCTGGTGCAAAAACCCAGCGGCAAATGGAGGATGTGTGTGGACTACACGGACCTCAATAAGGCGTGCCCGAAAGATGCCTACCCACTCCCCAGGATAGACCAATTGGTGGATGACACGGCAGGCCACGAACTCCTCAGCTTCATGGATGCGTACTCCGGGTACAATCAAATATCCATACATCCAGATGATCGGCAAAAAATGGCCTTCTACGCCGATGACGGTATATACTGCTATCGCGTCAATAGGGACCGACGCCTGCACCAAAATACCAACGTTAGCAAAAGCATGCAAACAAGCGGCAAGACACTTTGGAAATTACCTCTCCTGCATGCCCCGCACTCAGCTCCTCCTCAAGAGGGGCAGGCGCTGAATGTGCCTCTTCAGCAGGCTCCCCCTAGTCCCCCGCTACCTCCTGCGGGGCCTCCTCAGAAGCCTCATGCACCGGGGAGCGAGAGGCTGTTGGTTGTGACACCAACTCCATGGGTTCAGGCACTGATGGACTCCCCAGCTCCACTGGCACCGCGGAGGGTGCGATGAGTGCAGGACTAGACGTCTTGATCCGGAGCTTGCTTGGCCTCCGGATTAACACCTCCCCCGCACCAGACTCGCGCTCCGAGGGGGACTCCCTCACGGCCGCCGTACTGCCGCCTGCCCTGGCGGGAGAGGACGAAATCACATGATTTCGTCCTCAACGTCAGCGCCCCGCTTCCTCTTGCGCATCTCCTTCAGCGCCTTCTCCTGTATCAATAACTTGTCAAAGATCCTAGCCCACTCTCCTTTCTCTGAAAAGACAAAAAGGAAAAGGAGTTAGAAAATACCAAAGCCTCCTTGGGCAGCCCGCACATGCCCGCGTCCACGCTCCACTGCCAGGGAGCCTTAGACTTTAGACCGTAGCGCAGCAGGTTCTCATCTGTGATGACATCCCGCGCGCTGATCTTGACGCCGCGAAACTTTTCAGCCCGGGCCCGCTCTTCCTTCCTCATGGATCCCCATCGTGGAACTCTAATTGGGGATGCCTACGCCATTTCCAGCCCTCGGCGTCTTTCATGAAGAAAAAAGCGCCCTTCCACCCTGAGTTCATGGAGCCGTAATTGGTTACCAGCACTCCATAGATCTTCTTGCGCCGTGGCTGGAAATGGAAGCAGCCCTCCTTGGACTTTTGGATCAACAGATGGAAAAACCTAAAGAGGAGGTTGCTAAACGCTATCTTGTGCATCCTACAGTGGAGGTAGAAGGCGGTCCACACACGCCAAGAGGTGGGGGAGAGCTGTCCCGGCGCCAAGCGATAGTACTTCAGCATCGCTGCCACCGGCTCTGCCAGAGGCCACCGAAGGCCTGCCCTAATCTGTTCAGGGAAGATAGCGAACTCCCCCGGGCGTGGGTCCAAAGGTTCTTCGCCATCGATGGGAAATCGAGGGGCGAAATATGCTCCTATCTTCCCTAATCTCAATATGGTGAGGAATCTAGAGGAGGTGAGTCGGTTTTCAAAGATCTCCTCACCTGCGGATGCCGTAGAGGTGGTGGGACGGCTTGAGGACGCCATGAAAGCTAAATAGGAGCTCGTAGAGGAGGGGGGTGCTGACGAGAGAAAGGCTGAAAGTGATGACGAGAGAAAGGCTGAAAGTGTTGACGAGAGAAAGGCTGAAAGTGCTGAGTGAGAAAGAAAATGAAAGGGCTCGGCCTTATCGATTATGAAGGGGACGGTCGAAATAACTGGGAAGTCGAAAAGGCTCGGCGTTATGACTGGGAAGAGAACTGGCGTGCCCGGGAAGTCAGCAAGGCCTAGCGGGCGTCATGATTAGAGGGGACGATTGACGTGCCCGGGAGATTAATGAGGCGGCACACCCCTCCCTATAACCTAGGCACACAATCCCCAGAAAGGCTGTAAGGGCGACACGTGTCAGTACGGGGGCAGCCCTCAGCTTTTGAAATTTCGAACCACTTCCTCATGCCCTAACGCACGAGCAACTCAGGGGCAAGTGATGGGCACCGGCTGTTGGCCCACTACCCCGCTTGTAATCGGCCCATGGCGGCCCACGGAGAAGCCTGGCCCAATCTGCAAAGCCCACTGACAAGAGGCGCTGGACCCGAAAGTCCACAGGGGCGCCCATGCCTCTGGCCGCCCAGGCTCTGACAGCCCACGCCCTTACACCGGCCACTCCTCCTGCAACGACCATACCCCCGGGATCTCCTAATCCCGGGAATTAAGCTAACTGATTGTCATTTCTCATATGTATATATATACCTCATGTACTCAAGAACAAATGACATGAAATATAGACCCACTTTACACATTTTCGGTCATTATCTTTCCGTTCTACATTTCCCGAACTCAACAGCTTGATATGTTCATGGTTGAATAAGAATGTCCGAGCATTACATAGCAGTGTGACCGGGTCGTTATTGCAGCCGACCTCTTTCTGCTTATCAATAAAATGCCAGTTTTTTTTTCAAAGTATTGTTCGACAGGGCAATTGTTAGGAATCAACTGCTATTTGGAAAATTGTCCTTGAATTGGAATCTCTTTCTTCTTCCACGATAAGATCTTGTGGAAGTCCAAATCCGGCAATAACATTTTCTTTCTTGCAAGGGCAGCAGATGAGGCATATCCGTGACCTGAAAGTTAAGCATCACCAAGCCCTCCAACTGGTCAAATTTTTATGCATGGAAGCAGGAAATCTGGACTATAAATGGGCAAATTCAAGTCTGAGGACACCTCTGTTTTACGCGGTTACAAGCGGGATCCGTTAGATAGTTGAGGAGATCGTGGAGACGTTTCCAACTGTGTCTTTGTTGAGTAAGTTCTGATTAAGCAATTTGCTCTTCCGCCATGCAGTTTTTTCTGATATTCTATTCTTAACAAACCTCAGAACCTCACTTTTATTTTTTTCCCCTATTTCATAGGTGGTCCTAGATACTTCACGGGGTAGCACCAAAATGAATATCCATTAACTGACACAAATTACTCTTGGTTTCCTCTTTTGTATTTCCACTAAAGAACACAGAGGATTAAGAGAAATTTACAAGTTGTCCAGAGGCTTTACAGTAGGTCTGCAGCAACCCTTTCAACATAGACATATTTCTATCAGAGACTTGGTGGGGAATTTCAGAGGTAGTCACGAGTAAAATCATATTATCTTATTTTTTGGATCTCGTTCTCTATTTGTTTAGGAAGATCCCTTTTCTAATATGATCATAAGACTTGGGTAGTTGACTGATTGGTACATTAAGGTTTTTTTGTGGCAGGAAAAGAATGAAGCTCTTCTTGTCTATCTTTTTGGCACTTTCTTGAGAGGTCCATGGGCATAAAAATGATAGGCTGAAGAGGGCAGCAAAGACTGCGAGGGTTTCAAAGATGGCAATCGAACCCAGACTTACACCAATGTAGTAAGCTCGTTTATCGTCTTTGGGCACTTTCCCTATTGTTTGTTCCAATTCTCATGGAAATTAGAGTGAGGTGGGAGAGACTACATGATGATCACCTAGTTTCTCTTGTTTATAGTTGGCGAACCTCCTCCCTTTCATGTTAAGGTCATGTCACTGAAGTCACTTGGGGAAAAATGGCTTGGAATGAAAAAGCTACTCGAGAAACTACTCTCGTAACCTTGAACCATAGAACAACCAATGATAATGTTGGGAAATACAGAACTTCGTCACTCCATATTTACTATGTAAATGTGGAGTAGCTGATCTAGTAGAAGGGGCGTTTGCTCTGTTTCCCGAAGATGCCAGGACCATATGTCCAGTAGATCATATCGACAAGGAGGGGGAACTGTAAAGTCACAAACAAAGTTACCGGGATGCTAGCAAATGCCACCACTGCCGCCAGGACCCAAGCCCTGTTATTACCGAAAACAAGATATAGAGCTGCACTGAACGCCGCCATCATGAAGGCTATGGAGAGGAAAAGGGTCGAAAGTCCGATCACCAAGCGCTTGGGCAGTGCATATAGGAAGTCTGACTCAGCATACCGCGCAGTCAAGATAGAAAGGAACATCAGGATGGATGCACTGGAGGAGAAGAGGGAGAGCGCATCGAAGACTGCGAATACCGTGAAGGCCCTCTCGATTCTAAACACTGGATAGCCGGTATCACTGCTGTTGCCACCAGGCACGGTAATGGCAGCAGCAAACATCACTGTGGCGATGAGCGCTGCTACTAAAGAGCATGAGTTTGCAGTGTCTTTCATCCATTTCTCCCCCTCGATGACTAGCTCCTTGTGTTCCTCCGTGAATACCATTGCAGGGGTTTTTTTCAATTTACCATTATTTGGTTCTTTTATTCGCTTTGTTTCCTATTTGCTTTGTCCTAATCAGTACTGTAAAACTTCCAACAGGTCGATAAAAGGTTGGGAACCCATATCCACCTAAAAGTCAAAACTATATTAAGTCTCTCAATTAATTATTTGTCTGATGTGGAATTAACAACTCAATAGTTGATTACCGATAAAAAAAAAAAACTCAATAGTTGAAAGGATAAGGAAATTAACCTCGAACCACTGCAGCTCCCTCTGCATCTGTAGTGCAGCACCGGAAATACGACTAAGTCGGTGAGAAGGTGCTAACCCCCCTGCAAGGTGCAATATATTCTTTCCAGATTTATCCCAAAAAGTTGTCATGCTGGTGGGTTGATCCATTTGGTATAAGAGATTGAACACAGTCTCGCGGCGGTGCAAAACCGATATCTGGAATATGTTGTGATGCTGGTCACCATCGAGAAACCGTACAGGGAGTGGAAAAGCCTCCACGATCTCCTCAACTATCTCAAGGATCCCGTTTTTCACTGCATAAAACAAAGGTGCCCTCATAATTGACTCTGCCCGTTTATAGTCCAGATCTGCTGCTTCCTTGCATAAGAATTTGATTAGTTGGAGTGATTGGCGATGTTTCATCTTCAGATCACGGATACGCCTCATCTGCGGCGCTGCCAGGAAAGAAATGTTAAGGCGAAAATGAACTTCCATTAGATCTTACCGTGATTCAAGGGCAAAACTTCTCGAACAGCAAACAATTCCTAACAATTGCCCTGTCAAACAAAACTTCTCGAACAGCAAACAATTCCTAACTATGCCCTGTCAAACAATCCTCTGAGAAATGCCAGCCACTTACGTACCCAGAGTGATGCATTTTTCAGCGAGGACGTGAAGCAAGTTGCCCATTTGCATCTGTCCTCGGGAGCCAATTGCTCGGCGTGACACGGTTGCTCCATCAAACAAGCCGTTCGAGCAAGCTTCTATAGGTACCCCTAACATACATACAGTATAGTGTAATGGGGAAAGCTAAAAATTTATAGAGTCAAAATATCCAGATCAAGCAAATAGTAAAGTGAATCTGTAAAATTTCCACCTGTGTCCGCAAGTGGCTGGGGCCTATTCCCGCCTAAAAATTTAAGTTATTAGATGGTGGTACTCAGTTTTCTGAATTTTACCATGTGAGGTTTAATCTTCAATAGAATTGGTTTAAGCATGGCGGATTCAACTGAAGGGCCCAGTTCAGTTTCACCTAAGCTCATCTGCTCAGTTTGAGGACTTACAGGAGTATATGAACCTTTGCCATATTTTCAGGTTACATCTACTGGGGAATGCAGATGGCATGGTCGTCATTATGGCTAGCAGAGAATCACCAAATTTGCCACGGAGTGTAGCCAATTTAGGATGTCGTTGAACAAGATCCAGAGCCAAATCTGTAAAGCTTACGATCAGTTCATCCAAACAAGGAAGATCACCAATTCAATGGGAAGTCATACTCGATTGACTATGAAAGTCAGTTATTGGATAATGACATCGATTGTCTGAGCGGTTCCCATAAATGACTTATCGAGATGATGAAAGTTAAACAAAATTTCAAAATTATTCCAGTCCATCATATCACCTAGGCGGAATAGACCGACCGCAAATCCTTCGACCCCTTGTTTAGATCAATGTACGTACTCACCATAGAATCCAGCAAAAATGATATGGCGAACGATGTAAACACCCGATTCACTCTTAAACAAGCTCAGCTTCATGTCATCCTTAGTGACTTCAAGCAAGTATACAAGCATTTCCCGATGGCCAAACCTTGCAGCTTTCTGGAGTGGCAATTCACCTTCCCAGTCTCGCATAGGAAGCAAGTCCGGGTTCTTGCTCACCAGCAACTTTGCTGCCTCTACATTACCGAATTGTGCAGCGATGGCCAGAGCTGTTTGATCTCTACTGCCGGTTAATGTGAGCGCTTCTGGGAACATCCTCCCTGTCAATTTCTTGACAAAGTGGAGCCCGCTCCTGCTCGTCTTTGCAACGGCTATGTGAAGAGCCGTATCGAGACTCGGGTCAATCCTGGCTTCCAGTGCATCCGGGTATAGATGGAAGAATGCATCTGCAGTATTCCAATCACCTCTCAGGGCAGCTTTGTATAATGGCAAATAGAAGCCAAAATCCACCTTAGGCTCAGCATCCTTTCCTGTAAATGTTCAATAATAAAGTATAAGAAAACCGGATCTCCGTGTATTGATTAGACAATCAGGTATTACATAGAGGAGCATATGACATCAGAGGACTAATTAAAATATACAGTGGTATGTCGAAAATGCCCAAAGATCAATCTCTTATTTGCATAAGCTTACCAGAACTAGCATTGGCATTGACATCGTTGTTGATCTGACTCCGTGCGGAAGAGGCCATTGTTAGCGAAACTGATCGAACTCAATCATATCAAAAATGCAAAGCTACAAACAAGGCTGCGTTGCTGCAATGTCAAATAAATTAGTCCACAGGACGCATACCACTTGACGCAGTAGACGCGGTTTGTGAAATATCAACTGTCTTTTCCCTGCCTCGAAAGTGCCAAGTCTCTTTACCCGCTTTCCACTCCTATCTCTTCCCCCCGTCCTTTGCTGTTCATTTCATTAGACGTTAGACCGTGCATAGTACGGCGTTTTATTTAGTGAAATCGGGTGAATAAAATGAACAAGTAGACTCTTGGTTTTCAAAAAAACAAAAAAAAAAAACAAGAAGAAGAAGAAGGAGGAGGAGGAACGAACACGTAGACAATTAAATCAAATCTTAACTGCCCATAATTTTTAAGTCTGTGATTTTCTGATAAATCAAATATAAAAGCAATAAATTTTTGAAAAAAGTTGGGTGGTTTTATATAATGAAAATGGCAGAAAGGAGGAAACATGCATATGAGATATGAGGTAAAAGAGAGAAGATGACAGTGAAAAAGTAGGTCAATATATAAGAAATTTTTTACCATTACATTCCTTTTTTTCAATTTAATGCCGGTTAAAAATTAATTTTTATATATTAATAGTTAATCTGAGAAAATAAAAAAGATACCAAAATTATCGCGAGTTTCCATACGATAATATAAATGTGGATAAAAGAGTAAAGCATACAATACCAGTACTTCTGGTGCTTCTAAATGATGGAATATGAAAAAATCTATGCCAATCAGTAATATTAATAATTCTGGTGCTCTCTCAGTTAGTTTGTCGTAAGGTTGTTGGAGATAAGTTTGCATTAATTGGGGGCTATGTTATTGCACCAGATCTGCAAGTGTCAGGCTTTGATACAGCGTACAGCCAGGGGTGGAGTTAGGGAGGTACGGAAGCAATTATTCTTTAAATTTAAAAAATTTTATAAAGCCGTGTACAAATTTTGTCCAATAAAATTTGTCGTTTAACTCTTTATTTAGTCTCGTCTCAGATTGAAATTTCTGGATTTGTCCGTTCGTACACGAGGGATCGTTTCCAGCACGTGCATCAAAAATAGCTTTCGTGGGGACCTCACAGACCTATTCACACAACATAGCTTTAAGGCAAGTGACTGGACGTTGAGCAAGTGAACGTGAATCAGGGAACAAGGCCGCTAAATGGTTAAAATCATAGTGTTTAAAATTTGATCGGACCAAGAACTGGTCAAACTACCGATTCCAGGTTCAACCGAGGTTCAATGGGTTGAATCGGATTTATTAAAAAGTAAAAAAAATATAAAGTATATGTAATAACATAAAATGTATAAAATATTAACAATTTATTATACAGTTACAACAATATAATTATTATAATAATTCAAATTTAACGTAAACATAAATTAAGTCTCAAAAGTAAAAAAATTTCATTTTTAGCAGAGTACAAACTGGCCGGTTTTTATGGGCTCAAACCAATTCAACCCCAGTTCCTGTCGAGCCAATGTGCAAAGTGAGTTAACTATGCAACTGGACAGGGCCAGTCGCCGGTTCCAGATTCAACAGGTTGGACCGGCCGGTCCGGTCCGGTTTTTAAAACTATGGTTAAAATAAATTAATACCATATGTGGATCCGTGCTACCACAAATTTAATTATTTAATGAAATTGTTGAAGAAAGTGTGCACATAAATGATGGGAAAATTATATATAGTACATTTCCTTTAGGCTATATTTGGATGGGGGTGAATGGAGGGGAAGGGAAAGGAAGGGAAATGAGGGGAAATATTTATCTTGTTTGAATTTATTATAATAAGGGGAAAGGAGGGGGAAAATTAACCTCATATGCATATGACTTATTAATAGATAGATAAAAATGCCCTTCTCTTCATATCAAACTTGATTACGACTTTTTTCTTATATTCATTTCTCGAAATATATGTTATACTTGAATTGATTATCAAATATCTACTTGAAGTGGGTCGATAGAGCGTTCACACAATCGGGTTAATTTCAATAAAAGGAACTTTTAATTAAATAATCCAATAAGTAAATATTCGATCTATTATAAATGATAGATCTTAAGTCTCGTACAATTAAAAGAAATATTCAATTTAACATAAAACCTCAAAGAACATAAGACTAAAGAAGAAGTAAAATATTACTCTCAACCCATGGGTGTAGAATGACCAAAGACAATTTGCATGACAGCTTCTTTTCTCATCTGCATCGGACAACCAAGTATTACCCTCAATTCATCAGGATGCTTAACCAAGAAGAGATATGCAGTCATCAAGTTTGGCTGAGTAATTCCCAACTCCACC
>JAOYND010028299.1:0-12119 GCA_025802135.1 Lagerstroemia fauriei | reverse complement strand
GACCTGTTGCTGTTTGGCGACTTGCTCTCTAAGCTTGCTCGCTTGTTTCCTCAGGGCATCCATTGCTGGTCTCTTCTTCCAGTTCTGCTGTTAGACTTGGTGCTCGATGATTCAGTGCCTTCTGCAGAGGGCTAATTTATGTCTTTGAAGGGATCTGAAAATGAGAGCCGGCGAGAGCGAGAGGGAAGAGGAACAGCAACAGAGGAAAAATTGTCCTCCACACCCTAAAGTTTGTCTCTTTGTAATTGAGCCCCAAATGTCTTACATCTCGTGCGTTTCAGACCCTGCACTGAAGTCGGTGAAAATTATCGTTGCATTGTCTTAATAATCTCACTCGTAGTATTAGTACGAGTTACGCACGTATATCGCTGGCTACGGTCTGAAATTCATTTGATACGTGAGAAATCACTAAAATAAAATATAAAATTAATAAAAGTAGATAGTGAAATACAATCATGAAAATTCGCTTGATTAAAAACTTGAAATTAGAAATTGAAATTGATCAAAAAATCAAATGAATCACAGTCCAAGGCCTGAATAACAAATAGGTATAAACACAATCACATATACAAGCACAAAAATAAATAAAATAGCATATACAGATATATGAAAATAAAATGATTGGGTTCTTGTATAACGCGAAACTTGATGGTAGTCTAAGACTTGAACTGTAGGTTTAGAACATAAATCCAAAAGATTTCATACTATACTTGGGTTTTGGTTCACTATAAACAATGCCAATTCAGTAACGGACTTGTGCTATCCCAATTTAGCAAGTACTATAAGATTTTGCCGGTGATCCATAGAAGGCAGTCACTCGCCTCCATACTTGTGTAGGCAGTCTCATTAGGATTATCCATAGCCGCTTTATCACTCCACCTAATTGAATCAGATATAATACTTTAATAATTTCGTGCATTGAACCGGATATAATACCTTAATAATTACCCCCGCTTTTTCTCACATATTAATAATGCACTGAAAATATAAATTCATATTACATTTCTAACACAGTCTATAATGAAGAGTTCTAGAACCCCTAAAACATGATTTGCCTCTAAGGAATCAATTCCCTGTAAATAGCGTCATGATAGAGAGGTAGGTTTCACTTGGACTATTTCAATTAATCCTGTGATTGTCTCATAGCTCACATGGTTTATAATTCATCTCCTTGTAGGAGGATTAATAAGTATATATCATAGGGGTGACACATATTCTTCAACATTCTCATATGGTGATTTTCTTGTAACTATATGCTCGTTTCACTATACTTATATTTATGGCATTCACCATAATTTATCTCAAACTTTCCATGAAAATAGCTTTCATAGAGACATTGCTCTTTTAGTTTGTGCCTCTTCACATTGAAAAATTTTCTCAAATAAACTCTTACTCTTAAGCGAGCGTTTATATCTTCATTCTCTTTTTTATTTCCAAATCGCTATTAGCATATGCATCATTTGCTTTCTTAAACACCTTCAACTCAAAGTCACTCATAACAACATTGAATTAGATTGATTAAATTAACATAAACGCATAATATATATATACACACACACATACAAAAGTATCATTATATATATATATATATCCATATAAATTTTCTATTCCCAACTCAATACTCAATAAACTGTATTTTTAAGATATTGCTCATATTAAATCATTTAGAATTGAATTCAACAATATATTAATGCATCCCTCAGAGATTGACATTCACAAATCCACCTACATGCTTATAATACATTCAATATAAAAAGATGTACAAGCTTGTTTATCACGAAAATTATATAAGTAAAATGGAATACTGATTTTATATCGTCATTGAGGTTTTCTAATCAATTGTAAGAAATAGCCAGTGTATGAAAGCGTACCTCGAAAATTTCTTGTTGCTCAATACAAGCCTTATTTGCTTGATCTCCACATGTCTCATAGGATTTTTCAAGGATATATTGATGCACATCATGAAGCTGAAGGAGCTGATCAAACACATGGGCGATGCTAAAGGCACAAGAGACTCTTTAGAGCCAAAAGATTCAAGGAAGCATTTAGTGGGCTGATTATGAAAGTTGGAAGATAGAGATAGGCCTGCGTGGAAATAAAAGCTCGATCCATGTCATCAAGGTGGCTGAGGATTAATTGAGTTTTGAGAGTCAAAATTCGTGCAGAAGATTAGTGCTGGAATTACGAGTAGTTTACAACTTACAACCACCCAATAAATGAGTCAAAGAAGCTTGAGAATGGATTATCGTGATATTATGAGAGAATAGAACTTAACTTAGAATATTGAAATAGGTTCCATTTATCCCCCAGGAATTTAGGGGTTTAGTTCAACATAATGAGAAATAATAAAAGAGTCAAAAGATAAGACAACATTATGCAAATAAGAAAGAAAGTGATAGAGAAACTCTAGATAATTGTAAAGTCGAATCTCTTAATCAAGCCTTCCACAATGTTCAAGCACGAACCCTCCTTCTTGGTCCAAATTGCAGCCTTCTCTTGCTCTTGAAACACATCAATATATACCGAATGTTGATGTAAAATTCATGTTAGAAGCCTCTAAAATGGCGCCCTTGTATAACAAGGGAATTGAAAACTGCCGAAATATTTCCCGACCTCCAACTTTCCATCCAAAGTGCAGTCCAAACAACACAACTCCTCTGACTACAAAGCAGCAATGAACGGGCTCGTTGAGGCCTTTAACAAGACTCTTTGCAGTCTCCTCAAAAAGATTGTTGATAAGTCAAAAGAGACTAGAATGAGAAGATTGATGAAGTTCTATGGGCTTATTGAATGACAAATCAAACTCCGATGCAAGCTGCTTCCTATTCCTTAGTATATGGAGTTGAATCTGTTCTCCCACTAAAGCGTCACATCCCACTTTTGTGAATGGTGGTGCAGGAAGAGCTCAGAGTAAGGAAAATTCCAAGTTACGATTGGAGGAGATAGAAGCATTAAACGAGAAAAAGCTCGACGCTCAACAACGTCTTGAGTGCCACCAAGTCAAATGTCGAATTCTTTTAATCAACATATGCGCTTATGCTCACGTTACCCAAAGGACTGAGAATAAATTTCTTCCCAAGTGGGATGGCCCCCTACATTGTTAAAGAAGTATACACGAACGAAGCCTACAAGTTAATCAACAAAGATGGCTAGCGGATTGGCCCTAGCAACGGGAAGTTCCTGAAGCGCAACTATGCATGAAGCATTTTTGAAGATCCTACTCTCATGAGCTACGTAATGACTTGATCCCTCACAAGGGTGCATGGGCAACCTTGACTATCCCAGTTGAGGTTCGGTCATATTTTTAAAAAAAAAAAAAAAACTCTTCTATTTGAACTACTTTATAATCGGATCCCTCACAAGGGTACATAGGCAACCTTGGTCAAATTGGTTAAGGTTCACTCACATTATAAAAAGGAGTCAATGATCCTCATGAGGCAATGCAAGCTCGAGAATATATTGATAAGTGACTGGAAAATAAAGTCGTAAAAAGGAAATGCAATTTATTGAAACAATCAAATCCATAGTTACAACTGAGAAAACAAAAAGACCTAAAACATTTCTAAAACAGAGGTCCGCCTATGGTTGCCACTTGAGATTTTTCAAAGCCTTGTTTTTCTCTCTTATTATCTCGCATTCCCGCAGCGAGTTGGCCTTCGATTCAAACATATAAGGGTCACTCTTTACAGCTTCAACCTCAGCCCTAATAGCGGAGGAAGTGGTTTACCTAGTTTCTAGCTCTTTAGTGGCTTCTTACATGAGTACCTTGGCATCTTCTATTTCCCTTGCTTTTTCCTCCATTTTTGCTTGGAGAGCAGCATGCTCTGAAGTCATGCTATCACAAGCAGTGATAAGAGCCTTCAAATGCTTTGATGCCTCCTCCTCCAATAATATTTTCTTGGAAAGTCGAGCCTCAGTTGTCCTCATACGCTCAGTGTGCTCGTTGACCGAGGGTTTAAAACCTACTGAATCCTTTAAAGTCACAAGACAACCTACATAGTCTGAGTAGTCCTTAACATTCCTACACATCAAAGAAGAGTCCACAAAAGAGATCCCTTGGATTTTCACTAATACTTTTAGAATCTCAACTCTGAGTAAGTGTACCTCATCAAGAGAAGAGCGCTTTAACTTCTTATGAATGATGTCCCATAATATCGAAGCTAAGGCCTGATTCCCTACTGCTATAACATTGTTCACCAAGAAGACTGAACGATGTGAGGTAATGCATGAAATTGCAATGGTAAGTTGGTATGAATCTTGAATCATGATGGTGACTGGCTTGCTGACACCATGAACAAGTTGGGGGAGAACACTTCTGATACCTTCCTCGGGGGTGATAGTTAGTTGTGATTTCACTTCTCCGCTCTCAATTATATTTGCTCTCTACTGTAAATTTAGAGAGTAAGTCTTGGAAACTGAAAATTCTATGGTTTCCAAGATGTCATCCACATCTATGTCTAAACGGGACTAGAGAATATACTTGGTTAGATGGTTGTAGGATGAATCAAAAAAAGGGGAGAGAGACTTAACGAAAAAGCGGATACCAAAATCTCAACGTCATTCGGTACAAGGGGAAATGAGGGGGCTCATCCTCATCATCTTCGTCGGAGTCTTGAGATTTTCTCTTCTTCCTCTTGAAATGGTGATCTTTAATACTGCTATCGAATAAATACTCCTCTTGTGTTGTGCCTACAAAAGTGGAAATGATAAGCAAAAGACTTCATTGTAAGATAGGTTGCTACAAAAACATATAGCAGCATGAATACCATACTTGATGGTCTCTTCGAAATTTGAGCTTCATTGCTATACTTTCTATTTAAGTCGTGGCCAATAACTAGAGGAGTTCGATTGCTACTAGAAAGTCAGGTGTCATCAGTGGCAGCAATGCCTTGTCCCCTAATATAATCACATCTCACTTACCAATCGATGCTTGGGAGATTGCACTGCCAATCAATTTGCTTATGTCATCCAATAAGCATTGATTGTGACGCTTCTTCCAATCTGTGTACTATACACTAGTATAATTTTCAAAGTCTTCTGAAATCTCTGGGAAGTATATTCTAGAGTGTGTCTCAAGTTGCATCGATGTTGTCTAAAGATGAACACCAGCCTCAAGGGAAGCTGAGTGAATGTCTTCCTTTAAAGTGCCTGCGACATTTTGACATAGCACAAACTGGTAAGCGAAGTACCACGAGCTATAAAGCTCCACGATGAAAGGTCACCGCTCCTTAAAGCTAACTAACAAGCACGAACACCTACAAAGAGAAAGTCACAATGTGGGGGCATCTCCCTATCCACAAGACAAAGGGTCCTCTTCAAACTATAGGGGAACTATTGAATAACTAACCCATCATGAATAACCTCTCATGCATCGCATTCCGCATAAGTCTTTGCGCCATTGTTGCAAGAATATTGACACATAAGTGGACCCAGAATTTCGTTAGGGAGAGGAAAATTGGCCAAAAAGTAACATGCCAACCACCCACAAATATAATGAAAGAGAAGGCACCCTTCAGCTTTTCCACATATTGGGGTTCGTGTTATGATATTTAACCTGTGATAAATATGTGTTAGCATGAGAATGGCAGGATAGAAGGGTCTCTCGTGTACGAGCAAGCTAGCAATTTTGAAAGTGCCAGCACGAATGATCCTAGTTGGTGTCTGTAGAAAGACAAAGATGGAGAGAGCAAACAGTTGAGGAAGGCCGCAAGATAAGTCTCTGCTCGCAGCAGTGCCTTCCAGCTCATGAAAAGCACCGTAAACTTCACAATCCCACTCCTTCATCACTAAAAGGTCTCCAGAATGATTATACGTTTTCTTGGGACGGACCTTATTGGGTCGTGTATTTGGGGGTTTCACATAGCACGCCCTACATCAGTACCAGAAGCTGATCTACTTAAACACAGGATATATGAATTTTCACCTTTAAAGCCACAAATAAGGCAAATGCAGCGAACAAGTATTCGCAAGTTTCTAGTTAAAACTTGCAACCCCTTTCTATGCTAGTTAATTCGAGTAGCCCTTGTGTCGCTTCTTCATATAACTCCCCAATTACTGGAAGCCTTCCTAGTTTTCCAAGGTGATAAAGAGAGATTGACACAAACCACGCAAAGTCTCCACGGTGTTGGTATTTGGGCACCACGCCTCACAAAATGCTTTAACCACATTGACGTTGTGATCATACGTATACAATGAGCATCTTGCATGTCTAAGTTTTGTGCCAAGTAGTTGTTCATCACAACGAACAAACACGTATTCGAGTCATTCCTAGAAGTCAGGAGTGTATAAAAATTCCTCAGTCATTCTAAAATAAGAACCCCGAGAGGATTCTTTGGAAATAATTCATTGTCCTAGGGTGATGCGTGGACTCAGCTCATGCGCCTCTTTATATAAGGGTGAGAGTAGGAGCTAACCTTTGGCAGACTTGTCGAACCGTCTTTTTGATTCGAAACTCCACTGTAACGATGACTATTAGACTCTTGAAATGGTATCCAATCACTCTCCTACTACTAGCATACCTGGAATTGTGGTACTGTGCAGCGTGCAACGTGCTAGATGAGCACGTTATCGACTAAGTTTCAAGGTGATGGATCATGACGCACATGGTTGTTCAAGTGAGGATGCTAGAGCACAAGACAAGGCAGTCGATCATGATAGTGGTTCTAGTATAAGGGTGGTGATGACACTTGGAAGCTGCTAACCAAATACGTGTTAAGGATGCTAAGAAGCGCCTAATCAACGATCCTCGATAGCAGATGCGGACCAAGACCCTTAAGTCACGCCATGCCTCATTGAAGGAACAATGGGAATCATAGCAAGGATCCATGCAATCCATGATTGAGGGACACAATCATGGATATGCCCAGAAGCCAGTTATGCAATGCAACTCGACAAGCAGATTCCAAGGAGGAGAATCAGCCGTAATTGCGGAAGTCAGATGTGCCACATTGGGAAGGTAACCAGGATCAGGGGATCCACCTCGGCAAGTGGATTCTAAGAAGGAGAATCAGCCTGGCATGTATAGAAAGTCTTTTATGGCATTGGTCTCCTACCTTATATATGCTTGTTGCATAGGGAAACTCTTGAAGATTTGGCATATTTGCTTGTATGGGTTCTTGTATAAATGGGCTTGTCAACTTTCTAGTTGGACACAGCAAAGAGAGCACAGAGAGACACATTGAGAGAATATTGTGAGTGTAGAGTATGTGTTATGAGGATCGAGTGAGGAGTGTAAGCAGTGGGTGCTGTGAGTTATATACTCGATCAAAGTCTGTACTGTGTACTTGTTGTGAAGTAATACAAATTACATTTTTCCAATCTCTATCTGTGATGCTTTGATAGATTCTGAGTTCAGAACCTCGATTGACTGGAATTTAGTGGCTAGTCTATGGGTCGTGCTGTTGACGCCTAGCAGTGTCAAGGTGTTCGAGTGGTGATCGAGGAGTCTCTTGACCTTGTGATAGTTGGTATCAAAGCCTAACTTCGGCAAGAAGGGATCAAGTCCAGAGGTTGTCTTTAGGTACAACAACACCATTTCAACTGTGACGACATGATTGATGTACGCATTGCAGGAACTACAAGCTGCCTTGGAGAGACGTGCTGCTTCAGTCGCTGAAGGCGCGCTGTTGATGAATGTTGTTCATGAGAGCATCTTAGCTCTCAAAGACAATGCCGATGTGGGCGATGATTTTGGTGGGATGCTGATAGACCTGGTGAAGACTCTAGTCTCCAATGTCATTGGTCTGGGAGACAATGCGGTCTTGATCAAGCGACGGCTAGCTACTCAACATGTAGCTAGAGAATTACTTGGATGTTGTGAAGGTCCCATACTCGTCTCCTTATCTTCCTTTAAATTTTTTAGGATGGATTGAATCCTTTAAAAAAAGATTCACTATTTCTCATGAACTTTCTGCTCTTTTTTCTTTCTAAAAAATCATCTATTCTTTTCCTTAGTAATAAACTCTTTTATATTCATCGAGAATCCTTTATATTCACTCTTAATTGATTCTAGAATCTCGATCTCTTTCAGATTCTGGAATCTCTTATTTATTCAATTTTAATATCTTTTAAGAGAAAGATATATATATTAGATTATAGTAGAAGATGAGGGAATCCTAATACATTAATTCATATGTCCTGTTTTATATTAAAACCATATTATATTATGGATCTAATAAATAGTTAATAAATTTGAGACACATGAGCTACATATAATGTTACTTTAAAGAAATTATTCTATCAGAACCTCGAATCTAAGGTGAACAAATGCATGGATCAAACGGAACCTAGTTTCAGATAGGGGTGTGCGGGTTCGGGTATCCTATATTTTTTGGGGTACTCGGACCCTATCTTGTTAAAAACATGTTCCTAAAATTCATACCCTATAGAGTCTTAGAACCGGACCTTACCCGGAGCATGTGATATATCTTACATATTCCGGGTACCCTTTTGGAACCAGTTCGTTTTTTATAAATTAAATTGTAAATATCAAATCGAACTCAACAAATTCATAATAAAAGTAAAATCAATTTGATTATCCATACAACACATTAAACACGACAGTCCATCATATAAATTCAAATTACATAATATTAAGATAACACAAATAACATAACATAATGGAAATGATGAAAGGGAGATGACCTGATCTGAAGTGCCACGCAATGGATGGAGCAACGAAGAATGGCAAAGGGCAACAACTCTGCTCAAACTGAAAGGCGGAGGCGGAACGAAGCACTGAAGCAGCAACGGAGTGTGTGTCATTGATTCTAAGGTTTTTTATTTTTTTTAAAGCAGTTTGGCTTCAGTTATCGGTTCCGGGTACGGTTCCGAGTACCCGAGGTGCTAGAACTAGAACTGGAATCGATTGAAACAGGTTCCCAATATTTCTACCCGGACCCTACCCATATTCTAATAGTATCTATCCATAACCTATGCTATTGAGTAGATTCCTATTAGCTCCGGATCTATTTGATACCGTGCACACCCCTAGTTTTGGATGCTTTAGATGAAGCATGAAGAGTTAGAATTGAGTGTGAAAATTTCATAAATAATAAAGGGTAAAAGGATAATTTGATTGCCATTTGATGAATTGACCAACATGGTGGTAAAAGGATTGATTTTGAGCCATGCTGGTGGAAAAAATTAGGTCTAAATTATAATATTTTAGACCAAACCAGCCACATACTCGTTAAAAAAAGTTATATTTTTTATGTTGTTTAGGCACATTTAATACTGCATCAGATATGTTTAATGTTAACTGACAATGTTGCTAATGTGGTGATAAAATAGTGGATGTTTGGTTCAAAGTAATGGCAAAATATATCAAGGATCAAACTGCTAATTCAGTATAACATTTGTGACCAAATTGACGATTTACTCTTTATTACATATGCTAAGAATATTTGATGATTTAGTAAACATTAGAATCCTTCTTTTTGATGCTCTTCTCTCCACGACTATCCTAATCATTGCGAGATTCTTTCCTGATCTGAATCTGTTACGTTATTCGTAAACTTAGACAATAATTATTTAATACATTATTGAAAAGTGTTGCATCATATTTTTCTATCCATTAATAATATTTAGCTTTATAAAATGATGTAATATTTTTAATCATATATTTTTTTGCTGGTTATTTTTAATAATGTATTAAATAATTATTAATGTCGTTTATTATGTTTTCCATGCACTTGCCCACCTGAAAATTTCTCACTATCAACAGTTCTTCCGTGTCTCCTTTTGTTTCTTTCTCATTTCCTCAAATCACCAATCTTCAGCTGCCCTTCATGGACAGTGGGACAGAGAGCGACTCTGTTTTTACTCAAGTGCAATCCCTCTCGGTGGACAGAGATTTCTTTCCATTGTCGAGGTGACAGAAGCCCTAATTTGATTTCCTTCAATAACTGAGGTCAGTATTAACCCGAGACCCAAAAAGCAAGCTAGTGAGGTCAAACTCAAAACATCTTAATCATAAGATGAAAGTAGTACCAATTATACTAAATGATCTTTCTCATTTAAATGCCCACGATATTAACCAAACTTGACTCTTTCACATTACCAAGTAAAAATCTTAGATTATTACGACTTACAATATATAATTTTTTTTGCTGGATATTGTTTCAGTTTAAAAAGTCATGCCCGATAGTCTCCATCTCATAAAGCTATTCATATATCTATTGCATTCCTATTTCTTCTTTCTCATGTCAACGTGGCAAAGCAAGGGTTAATTAACTCAGAATTTTAGTCAGTTCAACTTAAAGCACGAAAGAAAATGTTGGAAAACTTCATCGTGCCCTTGATTCGGGAAACTCATAATAGCTCCAGCAATTTGGCACTCTCTTTTTCCTTCTCAAATCATAGATTTCCAAACGTAACCAAAATTGAATCTCCTCTGGAAGGTTCTTTGTTACAATTCCAAATAATAATAATAATAAAGGAGTATCATTACCCGCACACAATGTTTAAACGGATTAAATAATATTCTTTATTTATTATTTATCCACTATTAATGTGCAGCAGTTAATTAAATTTGATTAGAACAGATTTAAGAAGGAGGAGTTTAGTGCAGTAGTACCCCCATCGATATAAGAATAAGATGTTCTTTGTTCAAATCCCATCAGCGAGATTGTTAGAAATGATTTAAGTTAGGAACTCATCTTATTGCAGCTCACATATCTAATTTAAATAAATTTTAATTGGATAATATGCGTTCACAATAAATAAGTAATACGGATTAAATACCATCTGTTTAATACATGTACTGACTATCACATTGATCTTTTTACTCAAGTTAGGACAACAAATGTTCAGCGTTTTCTACGGATTTCGAATAATGATCTCCGCTATTAATATATCCGCTTTTCGAATTTGTCCTAACCAAATGCAAAATAATAAGTCATCCCATACATTGACTTCCCCCTCCGCGTCACTTTTTTTCGATATATAAAAAAATATATATACTTAGAAGGGATAAAAAAATAAAAAATAAAGAAGTACGAGAATTTTCATTAATAAAATTAAATCTAATACATTTTTAAGCTCATTTTAGAATAAACCAAGTTTTCTTCCTTTCCCACTACCTTCACTTTAATTGTCCACATCTTCCGCGCCCTCTTACTTTCCACCCCCCTCCTAACAACCCACAGCAAGCCGACTCACAAACAAAAAAAGGGACTTTTTAAATAGGAAATTCAATTATATATTTCTCATTCAAATGCTCGTTTCTTGAAGAGTGTCACACTCTATCCATCAAAGGTAACAGAGTCCGAAAAATGAAGTTGAGATGTAAATCTCACAATGGAGAGCTAATGAGTTGAGACCAGATTTAGAAGAGAGTGGGTAATATCAACTTATCAACTTAAACTTTTGGATTAAATACAGGCCTAATCTCCTATAGGACCAGCTAAAGTTTTACATAGGACTAGAGCAGATCACCGTGTGGGCTCACATTGCGCCAATCTCAAGTGTAGAGCTTATTGCCAATTAAGTTTGAGACCGGAAGAAAAATATTAATTTCCTAGCCAATTTATAAAGATCAGAAGAGAAAACCTGACTTGTACTAGTTATTAGCCCAAGGATGAAAAAGAGAAAACCCAAGAAAGAATATGTGGGTGGGCACTAGCTTGATGCATCAATTGCAGAGGGTGAGGAAGACTAAGGTAGAAGAGGAGGAGAACTGATTATGATTAGGATTTCATAAGTGAGTGAAAAAAAAGGAACAAAGGTTTAAATAAGAACTTGAATAGTAAGTTGATTATTTTTTATTTTTTAAAGTTAAATAATAATAGTTAATAATAATAATACTAATACTAATAATAATAATAATAATAATAATATTATTATTATTATATAAAATAAAAAGCTCATTTAAACTCGCAAACTTCACCGAGCCGAATATCATTAGGCTCGCTTGACTCGTTTAACTAATAAGCTTGAACTGAGCCGGGCTGAGTTCAACCTCATCAAAATAGAGCCAAATTTAAGTTTTCATCGAACCGAACCTGAAACGGTTCGCGAATCGTACTATCTCTTCTAATATACTGAATACCTAGCGCTTGGTAATGGTCCTGTCAATATAGTACCAGCAATCTAGTACAGTTTAAAAAGTCGATATCTTT
>JAOYND010028192.1:0-12121 GCA_025802135.1 Lagerstroemia fauriei | reverse complement strand
TTAATTGGAGTTTAATGAGTCATATTAAGAGCAAAATAGATCGATTCAAGTAGTTGGATACATTGCCTCCGAGAGGGCAGCCCAACTGGTAAGCTGACACCAAACAGTACACCAGCAAATGGATTCAAATCTCTCGGAGGACGGTATCTGGGGATTAATGGTGGGCCACAGGCCGTACAACACACCGTCCGGTGGACTAGTTGGGAATCGTTGTCGCTCCGGTAGCTGGTCCGAACACCAGCGATATAAAAAAAAAAGAAGTAGTTCAATGCCTTATTTCTTTAAATAAAGTCTCGAATTCGATTCTTATGAATGGATAAAGTCAACAATTTGCAGAGTTGATTTACTGGATTGACCCAACTCAAATATAAATTAATCTGATTACAATCGAATGTCGTCGAGAATTTTTCTAATGAATTTAATCGATGTCGGTATTAAATTTCTTCGGTGGAATTGTTTGTGTATCAAATTTTTAAATGGCTGAACGTGTTGACTGGACTGTGCTTCCAGAACAGGAATATTCATACATGGACACATAATTGAATCCCCCGCACCAGGGTGGCAGCTTTCGTGGATGACCCAGATCGGAGAAATTCTTATCCAGCCAAGATTCTCACGCGATTCATTGACCAAGCAAATGGATATTTTTGACCTATTGTGGAAGTGTTATGTAAATTTTTATTAATTTTTTAAACAGTTAACTATGTGTATATTTTAATATGATTCAATATTATTAATTATGCGTCAAATATCCGTTACTGATCGAGTTTATTTGTGATATGATAATTCTAAAACGCTTCGGATTCAGTCGCATTGATACGCTCAACTTCCCAAATGGCTCATTATCTCGAGTTAACAAGTTACGTTTGTTTTCGGTGAACCGCTTTTTTTTATTATTATAAAGGAGGTGCAGGAACTCGAAAAATGATGGAATGAAGATAAAATGATAGGAAAAATTACATATATAGTATATTTCCTTTTTTTGTTACAATTCAGTACATTTTATTTATGGAATATTTCATAATAGTACATTTCCTTTTTTTCGTTACAGTTTAGTACATTTTCTTTCAAAATTATTACAGTTTATTAGAAAACGTTAAACTGCTGTTAACACTGTCAATGCTTGATAACGTGGCGATCTGATATGGACGCGAATTTAATGTTATACCAATGCTAAATAGCATTGACAGTGTTAACGGAAGTTTGACGTTTTATAGTAAACTGTAATGATTTTTAAAGGAAATGTACTAAACTGTAACGAAAAAAAGGAAATGTATCATTATGAAACATTCTATAAAAGAATGTACCAAATTGTAACGAAAAAAAAGAAATGCACCATTATGAAACATATTGTAAAGGATATATACCATTAATGTAATTTTTCCTAAAATAATATAAAAATTTTACCGATCGGAATCGAATCGAATCCGACAATATCAGTTCCGGGAGAGGATGTACGACATAACCCATTTCCTCGAATCGTGTCCCGAGAAAATGTTGCAATGGTCATTTAAAAATTTCATAATTATCGAGTGACGGGATGATCGTACCCGTCTTGACTTTTAACGAGTCATCATTCTATAATTCAAAGTAATTAACATACGAGACACACAGCACCACCATCTGTAAGGCATAGTCCACGGTCCTCATGAACTTCTTCCACGATAACCTCTTCTTCTTCTTCTCGTGTATACCGCCTGATATCTCAAAATCTTTTGAATCTTAACCGATTTAGATTCGAGTCAGTCCTGCTCACTGAAGGAGTAAAACTTTTTCAATATGAATTTCGAGGGGAGAAGATATTTCCTACTATCTTAACCAACTAATGTTGTTCTTCGAATTCTTCCTCACCCTGATGGGTTGGGCCTTCATGGTCGTGGCTTCTTCCCATGGGCCGGACTCCAATCCAAGGCCCAGAGAAAGAGGGACTGGGCCCAGATAAGGCCCAACTCAAGCTCGCCCGGTCGACCGATCTCTCACCGTTTTTATTACAGGCCGTTTCTCGATGTGCACCACTAGATAGCCAGAAGTTCTGTTCATCAGGTCATTCTCTTATGACTTCTCCTCCATATTAGTCATGTTCTTTCTTTTTGCCGAATTAAAAGAATGAGTTGGTTAAAGTGGTAAGACAATTGTTTCCCTCAAGTAAAAGTCTCGGGTTCGAGTTTTTGTGACTGGAGAAAACTCGTGCTGGGAGAGTTTTACTTCTTAATGAGCTAATCCGGCTCGAACTGGATTAGTTAGTAGTCCAAATGACTTTTTGGCACCTGTGGTGCACGCCCAAAAAAACGAGGGTTATAATGACATCTCAACTCTTACTACGTAATGGTCGGTCTTTTATATTAATTTAACCGCAAACCTCAGCATCGGGCTATCAGCACAGCACCACCACCAATGGCACTAGTACAGCCGGTGTCCTACAAGCTCAGTCACAAAGAGCAAATTTCCAGTAAATTTTTTTGACAGATATGTTGAGAGAGATTCGAACATGGGACTTTGAACTTACTAAATTATATGGAAGTGAGTTTTACATCACTGACACCACCGATGGTGAATAGTCATTTTGCTTATTGAGTGTTCATACTGTAGGGGGAAGTAAGCAGATGCTTTCAGCGCGTGACACTGGTAACCCTGCTACAGAACAGGGACCAGCTTTATAGTTTTAGGACCAGACCATGACTAGTGATGCACAAAAGGCAGAGCTGGCCGTGCCCTCAAATTCAGACATGGTTTGGTGCCAAGTGCTCCCTTCACAAATCAGACTCACTTCGGTTCGCAATCTGGCCGTAACCCGCCACGTTCAGATCGATCAGTGAGTACATTCGAAGTACTGAATGATAGGTATCATCGAAAAAGTACTAAATGCTAGGTGGGTTCGTGCATACTATTGGCATCTCTGTTGGAGAGTCAATCCGTCATGAAACTTTGAAATGAATGAACATTGCAACAGAAGACCGACTCCTTTCGATGAGATTCATATACAGTAAATGAAATGGTAAAATCCAAAACATCATTCAAAAACCAGCTTGTCGAGTTTCCATCCACTTGGGTCCATATGCATATGTAGACATACATTAATGTTTGCTTTATACATTATCACTTCATCAATCGGTAAAACTCTTTTGATCACGAATTTTTTCATACATAAACGTCAAACCATATTACATTTTTACATGTCCCACAAAAGATTGGATCCATGTCTCACGTGACAACGTGTTTATACTTTGACACGTGTCTTTAGACACTCGCCTTCAATAACTGAACTCGAATTGGGTATTTTTTTTCCGTACTCAGGCGATGGGGGACAACTGACCACGAGCTGGGCATTAACCTTCCGGTCTCGGGGATTAACAAGCCACGAGTTCCACACTCGGGTCTGGAGTGATGTGAGCCTACATGGTTGGCTCTGATATCATGTTAAATTTTCGCCTGACCCACAAGAGGTTGGACCTATGTCCAACTCAAAACCTCAAAATAATAGGATTGTGGTACACACTCTCTTATAAACTAGGTTTCTTTTCATTATTTGTCCGATGTAGGATTCATTTCTCAATGAGATCTTATTTAAGAAGAAGATACACCGAACACCTATTCGCGTCGGTTCTTTATTTCCTGTTGGGTTTGTCATGTGAATAGGAGGTGTTTCAGACTTTAGTGTGGGAGGTCCAGGCGCGTGACTTTGACCACCTGCGATATTAACAGGGACCAGCTTTGTAATTTTAGGACCAGACCACAGCCTGTGATGCTCAAAAGCCAACTTAAATATGGTGCAAGTGCCCAATTTTGAAATGATCATCACAAAGAGATGGCAGCCCGTCGAAATCCACGATCGCGCTCGAAAAGCTTGGTTTCAGACCGGCGATAGCTCGGCGTACCTGAACCTTATCATGACAGATGGACGACCATGTTCAGATCGGAATCGAATTCACAGCCTTGGGCACCAGAGGCGAATGAAATTCCAGATAAGAATATGCACCTTAGCTTAGGCGTGGCACGATAGAGACAGTCGTGCGACGGAATGGACTGGCTGCAAAGGTTCTTGCTTTTGTAGGTTGGAACGGTTCGTACCCATCGGCCCGGTAATTCGAGTTATCTTCGTAGTGCACGACATCTAATCAGTCGATATCCACAATTTAAAGGCAAAAAAAGAATAAAGAATCTACAAATCTTGGGGGGCACAGATGGTCTGAGTAGGAATGCAATTGTCCACAACTTCGGCTCATTTTTGGAGACATTTCGTGCTTTTCTTAGTCGAATTGCACGCAACGGAAGTTCTTTTGCTTTACCCATTATCTTCTGGTAATTTTTCAATAATTAATTCTAATTTTACCATAGGTAATTCTTAATTTAAACCTGCTTGTTCACATTACCGATTGCAACGTTTAATTGTAAAGTTCACATTACCGATTGCAACGTTTAATTGTAAAGTTCATTGTCAGTTAAGCTTACGTGAATTGAAATTTACAGTATAATTGCTAAGATTTTTATGTACACAACACGTGAGATTCTTATATTATATCCGACTTTATAATCATATTACCCATATTTACAAAACTTTACCATCATCTGTTTTATAATTTTTCAAATGTTAACATCAATTATTTAGACATGAGAAATTATTTTAGTATGCATAATATGATAGGAATGATTGGGTTCGGATACCATCTTTTTTCATGGTACTCGTACCCTACCCTGCATAAAACCGGTTCATAAATTTTGAATCCGGATTCCGGACCCTACCTCTACCGAAAACCTATCAGATATCACGGATTTTCGGGTACACTATTAAAATTTGTTTATTATTTTTTCTTTTACCTTTAAAATACATATTACATTGATATTTTTCATATATTTAACAGTCATAAAATAATAGCAATCAAAAGATTTTCATGTTTTTGTTATTTTATATAGTTTTTTAATCATAATCAAATATGTCATAATTTTAAGTATGTTCAAACTATATTTGATTATTTTATTACTTATTTGTAAGTTATAACGTTTATTTTAGACATGTTAAACTCATTAAATATGCATAAATTATTATATTAAATTAAAGTTCACCAAGTTGGAAATATAATTGTAAAATTAGTTCAAATAAATTGGAGTCCAAAATAGGAAATTATGAACCATTAAATTAAGTGTAATAATAGGTTCTAGTTCCAGGTAGCATGTGGGTCGGAACCAGAACTGATCAGTTCATTCATTTATTGTTTGGAACATATCTAAATTTCATTAATATCTACATAGAACCTATTTATAAGGTAGATTTTCATCTGTTCTAGGTATACCTTACCTTATACCCGTACACATCCCTACAAGGCGCAGTGTAAAAGCTCATCAAATAAACTCGATAAAATGATGATAAATAAATTAAAATTACCCCCATGAAAATAGTTGTCCCAATATGCCACCTGACGTTTAGAAATTTAGCAGATGCTTACTAGTTTATGTTCAGGTCGAAACGGCTCACTGAAGGGCAAAATTTTTTCAACATGAATTCAGTACATTCACGGGATTCGAACCCGAAATATTTTTCAAGAAAAAAAACATATTTTACTAGTTTAACCTGCTCATATTAATTATTTACCAGGGCTTTTTATTTATAGTGGGATATGATAATCATATTACTTTTCAATCCTGATAATGATCCAATTTGTTGGGGACCAGTTGGCAGCTGCCAAGTGGCCATTATCGTGTGCTGGCGCTTATCGTGGCTTATCTCCATTGAATGGAAGGGCCAAAGCTTTTAAAAAGATGAATGAAACGTACAGCCTTATCAGCGATACGCATCATCTGCCCTTCATAATTTTTTTGAATAAATTTAATGTAATTAAAATTTAAGTCTGGTTAATTTAATAAAGGATAAAAGCTTTAAATTGAGATTTTTTATCAATCGACTTGAATCGACGAGCTTGTTAGATTTTAAATCATTTTAACTAACTTATGTTAATAAAAAAAATAGTATATTAATTCATTAAAGTATAACGATTCGGCTTCGAAATCCGACGAATGAAAATACCGAGAGATCAGTGATATCATGGTTCCTCTAAAAGTTTCACGTGACGAGATACGATTATTAAAAAAAAATCTTAAGATAAAGTTTGTCATACCTTCAACATGTACGTTCTGAGACAGAATTTTACGCCACTTGTACTGAGACATGTTCCTCGATCACTTAAGAATTTCTTGATCAATAAGTAAAGGTGATGATGTCTCAATCGAGGGAGAAAGTCTTCAGTGAAGTAGTCATATTACATAAGCGATATTGATGTGATATATTTATCCAATCAGAATTTAATAATAAATTTATAATTATACCGTTATAGTTATTAAATTCTAAAAAATCTTTAAAAATATAAAAAAATCCTGAAAAATAGTGAACCTTAAAAATATATAAATGGCAAAAAACCCTAATAAATGGTAAATCCTAAAAGGAAAAATATATAAATAATGAATTATAATTGGACGAATATATCACGTCAGTATCGCTTACGTAGTATGACCGCTTCATTGAAGACTTTCTCCTATCAATCGAGGACTCGTGAGAGCGCGGGGACATCGGGTGGTAACGGCTACGTGGCACGCTCCCTCCACGCATATCTCCTATGCCCTCTAATCCCCGAGATGATGTTGGCGTAAGAATTTTCAGCATGTATTATTTATCGATTATAAAATCCGTAAAAATTAATAAAATTAATTCAAGTAAAAAAAATTGAACTTAAATTAATTTTAATTATTAACATTTACGCATGCGCAATAAATGGATAAGAGCTACTGAATGTTGAATCCTACTTGTTCTTCGTCCTGTCGTTTTCGCTAATAATAAAAACTGATAATTGACAATTATCCGATCTTCATTTGTCTTAATTAATCGATGCCTGCTACCTACCTAGATTTTACTGGTAACAACGAGGACCACGTATCTCGGAATAAGAGTCGGAACCGAGCTCTCAAGCCGACCTATACATTAGGTCGTTCTTCCGAGCGAATGGAAGGGATCGATTAAGTGATAGTTGGTACAAAGTTGACGAATGAGGATCGATATGGGTCAGTTGAGCTTCCTCTGTATCTTTCCTTAATTAAGATTTTATGTTCGAGTTTTATGAAGGGAAAAAGTTAATGATTAAGAGAGTTTTACTGATTAATGAACAAACTGGCTCGAATTTAAAGAAATCAATATAAAAAAATTGGTACAAAATCGATGAATGAGGATCGATATGGTTCAGTTGAGCTTCCTCGGTGTATCTTTCCTTAATTAAGATTTTATGTTCGAGTTCCGTGAAGGAAAAAAGTTAATGATTAAAGAGAATTTTACTTATTAATAAATATGCTTGCTCAAATTTAAAATAACAAATATAAAAAATTGATCGAACTACCATATATAGGCTAGTTGAGAAAACAATACATCTCTTTCCCATAAATAAAGTATGTGGTTCGAGTGTTGTGAATATAAGAAATTCATGTTGGGACAGTTTTACCCCTCGGTTGGTCGACCCAGCTCTAACCTAAATTAGTCATGAACTATTGGGTTTCTGAATATGAGGTGGTGTTACCGAAAAAACTGATGACATGTTTGGTGGCAGAGAATGTAATTGACGAGTAATTCACGATGAATGTAATAGGCATGTAAATGAATTGAGGAGGAATCAAATTGATTAATATCTTTTGTTTGGTAATAAGTAATGAATCGTAAAAATTTGATTATGAATATAAACATATGAAATGAAATAACAAAAAAAAACCTTAACATTTATATATGAAACTCATGAATAGTCCTTTTTTTAGGCTCATCTTATAATTTTTAAAATTTTGAGAGGCAACAATGAGAATTCAGATAATAAAATCTATTACGGGCCATATTGAATCGGTCCGTAATAAAGATTACATATATTAAGATCCGTAATAGTTATTACATATGGGCTGGAATTGGGCCCGAATCCGGATAGCTCATTACGAACACAAATTACAACCAAACCATGTATTATGTATCCCATATGTAATGGATCATGAATGAAATAACCCATTACGGGCTACCAAACGGGCCATGAATGTGAGAAGAACTATTTTACCGATAGATAACAAAATTTACCTTCTGATAAAAAAATTACCAAACACGACTCATTATAACAGTTCACAGTAAAAACAAAGAGCACTTCATCCATGGCACTTGATTAATATTCAAAATCTCTACTTTTTTTTTTTTACTTTTTACTTTTGCTAATCGAAATTGTGAAGGTGGATTTGGTGTGACGGGGTTATTGTTTATCCGTGACCGAGATATTACGAGTTCGATTCTCATTAGGGAATTCTCGATTGTCTTTGTTCTCTCTTCCTCTTACCTTTTACAGGTCCACAGACATCTTTAGAAATTGGAAAATACATTGGACGTGGAGGAGTTTGAAGAGAAACAAGCGAAAATACAGTTAGTCTAGGAAGTATTTTTTTAAAAAAAATCGGTACCTTTTGAATTATTTCCGATCAACCATTTCTAAAAAACATTATCAAAATGCGCTTGTTTTATGACTATAACGTTTTAGAAACGGCAGAATCGGAAATAGTTGCAAATGTACCATTTAAAAAAAATACTTTTGAAATGGAAGGTATTTTAGCCCATTTCTTGGAGTTTGAAGCACTGCTTGTCTTCGCGTGATACGGAAAGATTCTGAATTTGATTTTTTACAGAGTTATACAATGAAAGTATTACGTGATCAACAACGACATTCAATTGGTACCATGGACAACATGAATCAGTGCAACCCTACATAATGTGAACTCTCTTTTACATGAAGTGCTCACGAGATATTTTCGTTTTCGGTCTGTATCCCCTGATGTACGGAAGTCCAATGGGCATCGAATAATTCGGGTTCGAGCCGAACTGGTCCACCGAGGGGATAAATCTCTCCCGACGCAGATTTTTTTAGCTTAACAAGACTCGAAACCTCAATTTTACTTAAGGGGAACCGATGTCTTACAATCTCAACCAATTCATGTCGGTTCACGTGATATTGATTTGAGTATTGTGACCGGATAAATGATTGGAAAAATTTTGCCCTTTAATACGTCGACCTTTCTCGAACTTATATCAGTAGAACTCCTTCATTTTCTAAATATCAAGCGATGCATGCCGGAAAAATTAGACATTTATAATTCATATCATATTTCATGTATATATTTCTATGAAATAAAAAGAGAAAGGACATTAAATAATTATCTGGTTGGTGGAAACACGTGATTCACTTGGGCATGCACGCTTCTGATTTAAGTCCCACTTTATCATGCTATTATAAGATTAATTGTCCGATATTAGATTTATTCTGTAACGCTCGTCTTCACGAGAAAGCGTGCCTTGGATACCCGATCTCAATAACCAACATGCTCCGATATCATGTAAAATTTTTAACTTATAAGCAGTCGAGTCTGTATAAACCTAAAAGGCTAAATTTATATGTTGTGAAACCTTGATATTCAGTATTTCGAATTCTAATTATTAACTATTTTACGCGAGATTTATTCCTTGATGGGTCTATTGTGAATATTTTTTTTAGATTTTTTGATAATTTTAGCAAATTCTTGGAGCAAAAAAAAAACCTGTTCCTTGGAATGGGGACACAATAATGCAAATGAGTGCAAATCATTAGGTTAGTCACCATGGGCTCTTAGCTACCTTTGCAATTTTTTCACCTTTGAATTTGATCCCACATTTTGATTGTGATGAGTACCAATTACTTTGGAGAGGCCTTAAATCTGCTAAAAGGGAATTCGAAATGACTAGATCGCGAGAGAGTGTCTTTGCCCATTTTAAAAAACGCGCATCGGATTTCTAAGCTGATATATTCGATTTTTATCAAACGCATCGATTGTGATCGGTAATTGATTGTCGGTGTACATGGGTATCCTATTCTTCCTCGCATTACCTTAGGGAGAAAACATCAAATAACTTTGTCAAACCGTAACGTACGAATTTTGATCAGAAAAAGAAGTGAAAGACCTAACCTTAATGAATTTATTTTTTTAATGAAATTTCAAGATTCTCTTTATTTTTCAAACTATTTTATTCATGTTAATGTTTTAGTTTTTTTCAAACATTTCCCAACTCATTTATTATCTTTATCCATTAAAAAAAGTTAAAAAAATCATTTATTTATTCTCGTGGTTGTCTTCTCACATCCACTGAACATTGGATAATGAGTAAATATTTAGCGTGCGTACAGTGTAACAAGTTTACAGTATAAATTATCGTTCAGATTGCGATATACGTAAAGTTGAACCTCAAAATTCGTGAAATTTACTCGTGTTAGAATCTGAGAGAGTTTTATATAATGAGTTCGTTGTGTATTACACATCAAATATTTATCGATGGATATGACTACACACCGTTGATCAGACAAGAGGACCTTTGTTACGTCCTCATCTCCGCACAAATGAACATATCCATTTATTAATCAGACCCAATTAAGAAATTTTAAATTCAATTTTATTAATAAAACATTTTATATTATTTTTATTATATTCTCTTATAAATTTACAAGTCTCTCTTATAAAAAAAAATGGAAAAGAAAAGTCCCTACGTATAATAAGGCTTAAAATTAATATCCACCACAAAACATAGTATAAATATACGATTTTTTTCTTGAAATAATATAAAATATACCGTTGTATATATATATATATAATATGTATTTATACGTAAACTTTCATTTTCATCATTGAGGTTGCGTTTCACAAACGACTCTTGTCAACACCACCTAGGCTGCCCGATTCTACTGGTTAAAAATACATATTCGATGAGAACCCTTTTTAATCATCCGTTTTCGATAACTGATCTCGAATCGGATTTTTTTTATGCTACTCGAATGTTATGTCAGCTGACCACAAACTCGTAACAGGAGAAATTGAGTTCGTATCTGCATAAAATGCTAAAACTGATAGGTTGTGATACTGAATTAAATTACGGGAATATTTTTAATTAACTTTAATAACTTTCTGAATTTCTGCACGGATGATTCCATTCCACTACTATTTAGCGAAGTTTCTCTACAGATGTTGAACAGAGCAATGTGAAATTGACCTCCAATAGTCTTTCCCTTCAATCTCGGGGGCATCAAAGTAAAGTTCACCCAAAAAAAAAAAGAAAATCAGATTTTAATTGATAAAATAATATGATGCAAAACTACTTGGATCGGGTGTCGATCTAATTATTCAAAATTCACTTTCATATGATTTGATGAGTCAGATATCCTAAATTCGAATCCTTTTATGCATTTGTATGAAAAAATCTATTAGAACGTGCTTTTTGAGCTTGAGCTCGGAGGTCATCGATTTTTTGAACTATAATAGATTTTTTTATGGTGCTATGTTGACAAGACGGCTAATACCGGCCGTCGGATGTTCAGTTCATCTTATATGTATACGATTGACACGAAACCCGAACATTGTACAGTGGAGGTGACTGAGTGATCAGTATTGTTACCATTTTTATTCCTCAAAAAAGAAAAAAAATAACCAAAGTGAATTGGTTGAGGTAGTAGGACGTCTCTTTTCCTTAAACAAATTCTCGAATTCAAGTCTTGTAAATGAAAAATTCACCTTACGAGAGTTTTATCCCCTGGTGGGCTCGCCTGACTCGAACTAGAATCGACATATTGCCAAAAAAAGAGAATATTTATTTTTTTTCCTGAAAATAGCATGCAGGTCCAATTTTAATTAATTCAATTTAAACTGTATCAGTATGTTAAGGAATAAAAAAACTCTTCAAATGGAGATACATTCATCAAATCTTTTAAACTGAAATTTTATGCAAGTAGAAGAGACGTAAAACCAAAATCGGCCCACTTATGCCATTGTAAGGAAAGGCCTTTGATTAAAGGGGAATGATGTAATTGGAATAATATTTGTCCTGGGAATTTTATACAACTATGTTATCACGTGACGAAGTCTTAATATTAATACTAATCAGCACAATTTAATCATTTTTGAGTTTTTATTTTATGCTTTTATAAAAATTATAAAAATAATTAAATTTTATTAACGAGCATTGTCACACAGGATAGCTTCTCCTGGGAATAAGCCTCTCACGGTCCATCCACGTGGCACCGACAGCCACTCACGAGAGCTGCTGACA
>JAOYND010027990.1:0-10490 GCA_025802135.1 Lagerstroemia fauriei | reverse complement strand
ATATATTTCTACCTATAGAAAATATTGATGTTGAACAAAATATCGATCTCGAAACCCCAAAAATAGATTAATTTCTGTTGTATTACTTGAAATGAACATACTTGGGGACCTTCTTTAATGGTGTTCAGCCTTATCCTGAACAGTTGGACAGACCTCTTGAGTCTCATCGATGAAGATACCTCTGATATTTCTTCGCCAGGGGCGACGCCGACTCAAAGCTGCCCCAGTCGATCCCTCTAAGAGGGGATTATCCCGGACATGGCGCCAAATGGACAGCTCTCCAAGGACCAAATATACTTCTCACTCCCAAGGTCTCGGCTAGGGCGGTCGCTATCGGCCTCCGACATTGGCGCTCATACTTCAGGCTAATAGTCGAGACCGGGGTAAAAGTTGCCTAAAGAGCCAATTTTTTCTTGTCCTGGAAGTTACAAAGAGCCGGAGTACCATTGAGGAAGACTGTTTTAGGCTCGGCGATACTCTTAAAGGGATTGATTCGCGTAGTTTCGAGAAGTCGACGTCAACCCCGGCAAGGAAATATTAGAGGTCTTCTTCATCAATGAGACTGAAGAGGCCAATCCGGTCGTTTAGGATACGGCTAAGCATCATTGAGGAAGGCCCCATCTACGGAGCAATGCTGCAAAAATTAATTTAATTTTTAGGATTTCAGGATAGCTGTTTCATTTAACATCAACATTTCTATATGTAAAAATATATAGAAATTAAGACTATATAAATTTTTTGCTGTTTTAAAATTTTATAAAGTTTTTCTAAATTTTTTATGCTCTTAATTTTCTATACATTTTTCATTTTCTTAGATTTTCTTGAATTTTTTCCTATTTTTAAATTTTTTTACATATTTTTCTATTTAAATTTTTTTTACATTTTAACATTTTTCCTATATCTTTTAAATTTTTAAAATTTTACAAACTTTTTCTTAGTTTTTTAATGTTCTTAATTTTCTATATATTTTCATTTTCTTAGATTTTCTAAATTTTTTTTCCTACTTTAACAATTTTTTAGAAATTTTAAAAATTTGTTTAGAACTTAAAATTATATATTTTATTTCAAAAAATTATTTTAAATTTTTTCCTATATTTTTAACTTTTTTGAAGTTTTATAAAATTTTTCTAAATTAATTGTATTTTTATATAGTTATTTAAAATATTATGTGGACATACACGTCAGCACTATTACACACATGGCATCCCCGTCATATGCTAACTCAGCACCGGACTAACGGTGTTAGTCCTTCTGTCGCATTTTGTACCATTAGGAAGCCTTTTTGAAAATTAATGTACCAATATGGAACAAAAAAAGTTAATGTACTAATATGAAACTTTTGGAAAAGTTATTATACCAGTCATATAATTTACCCTAAAGAGTAAATATTAATATGGAAGATATAATGGGTTTATTATGCAAATTACTATTTAAGTATAAAATTGGCTTTTGAAAATTGTAAAAAAATCGCACTGAATATTTATTCGTATGTTTATAATACATAAAAATGGATCACATCCCTCAAAGCGCTCAGGACCAAAACCAACTCGACAACGTTTAATGAAAAGCCACATGAAGTACACGTGTTAGTGACATTGGACGTGTGTTCCTTTGTTCCCCGTCTCACCCACTCTATTAAGTATAGTAGACACCTTATTTTGGCTTGAAAAGTATATGGACCTGGATCTCGAAAAGTTGAGCGAACACGTGCATATACTTGATTCAATAGTATGTTTGAAAGTAAAATTGAGGATCCAATTAGATTGGTCATAGGGCAAATTAGGAGTCATCACGAAAAATATTGAATTATCTTCAATTTGACATATCATGAGCTCCGATATTCAATCCAGGAACTTTTTTTAGTGAAATTGGCAGAATCTGTAAAATTCATTTATCTTGATCAGTTATATTTGAAAATTTTATTCTAAGAGGTCCAAATTAAGCAACATTAATGTCATTTAGATCTTAACTCGTGAAAGATTGAAGAAAAATATAATATAGTATCAAAAGGTTGAGAATAAGCTTATAAAAGAATAATTTTTGAGTTCCAATGAGTTATAAAGGTCGACAGAGTCCAATCAAGTTTGAAAAATTATATTGGGCATATCTAATAATTTTTCTTTGAATTTTTTCTTTAAGTAAATCTTAAAGTGAGTAAATTTCAATAGAAAAATATATAAATTAAAAATAAAATAAAATAAAAATACAGCTTATTAAGATTTTGGGGGAAAAATGCAATCATATAACAAGAGAGACATCCAGCTGATAGGGGGAGGAGCCGCAACTTGAAAGAAAAAGGGAAGAGGAAAAAATCTCTCAGCGGCTCAAGAAAACCCGGAGAAAAAAAGCCTCGGGACTGACAGGGAAAAGGAGAGCCCCGTCACCACTGCCACCACCGACTCCCCAGCATCCGACCTCGACTCGTTCATCCTCACCGGACATCCGTGCTCTCCAAACCAAATCCATCGGGTCTATCCTTCTTCTCCCTCGACTCGACCATCTTCTTCCTCCGATCCTTCTCCTCCTCTGAGCTATTCCTTTGCCTATTCCATCACCGAGACCCTTTGGCCAAGCTCTTTCCGATTCCTCCCATCATCATCACTGTAGTTGCTCCCTGCTCGAGACCCACGGTGCTTACCGAGGCCCCTCTCAACTTCCTTCCCTCAGCTCCAAGCTCTGTGGCCGAGACCTCCTCTGCTCAACCCACTTCTTCTCTGAGCCCAAACTCTTTCTCCCTTGCCTTGACCATCATCTGGCTCTTCCAACTCCCATCGAGTCGCCACGTCTGGTCATATGCCTCCCTCTTCCCTGCCGGTGCCCCTGTAGCAGTTCCAGATCCAATCGACCCCTCCTCGATTAAGAGGATGTTATTAACCCAGGATGCAAATGAAACAATTTGAAGAGTTAGGGATTATTACGTAAACATAGTTAATTGAGGGACAAACTTGTAACAGGGAAGAGTTGCAGTCAGTTAGATTGTAACAACGATACTCTGTACAAAAGCGTGAGAACAGAGCCTGAGCAAGGCACGCTATTGATTCAATAACAAACTCCCTCTCTCCCTAAATTTCTTCTTCTCTTCCTCTCGAAACTCTGTTCTCTGTTCATCAAGTTCGAATCGTATCAATTGGTATCAGAGCCGTGCGATTCTTGAAATACCATGGCTGAAATCAGAGCACAGGAAATTTGTAGTGTCGATCAATTTCTTGGTGAGCTGCGTGAGCAAACCTTCTAGAAGTTCAAGCAATCGGAGAAGGCTATGAAAGAGCTATGCAAGATTGTGGGAGATCAGGCTGTGCAGCTAGCTCAGATGGCCAGCAACCTGTCTCGCTTGACTCAGGCTGCTCTAAATCCAGGTGAGCCTGTGCAACCAATAGCTCAAACTAAAAATGTGCCAATGCCATTAGGTAGGATTAGGAAAGTTGAATTTCCTAGGTTTAATGGTGAAGATTTCCTTCATTGGCTGTATCACTGTGAGAGATTCTTTGAATTTGAAGGAATTTTTTATGAGTACAAACTGCGATTGGTGGTCATTTATTTTGGCAGGAAGATGGCCCAATGAATGGGAAGAGTATATACAAGGTATGAATGCTAGATTTAATGAACAAGCCTATGAGGACCCTATGGCTAATTTGACTAATCTGGTGTAGTATGGACTGTGAAGGAGTACATTGATCAATTCGATGCACTAGTAAATCGAGCTTCCATTTCACAAGCATATGCTATTAGTATTTTCCTTGGAGGACTTAAGGGTGAAATACAACATGCTGTGAGGATGTTACAACCAAAAAAATTGCATGAACCCTATGCATTGACTCGAATGCAAGAGGCAGCTTACACATCCTATAGTAATCTAACTATGAGTGTAGCTGCATATAGAAGAGGAGCTCCTAGACAAGTTAAGACCCCAAATCTTATTGTGAGCAACAATGACGTAGTCTGCCATAAGCTCCCTGCTGTGGGGGTTAATTCAGGAGGAAATGTGAGTGGATCAAAAGGAATCTTACCACTCCCAGCTAACCTTAAGCCACTGAACAATACCCGGGCAGCTACCAACAAAACTGTGAAGCCTTGGTCCAATATATAGGCAAGTTTACATGATCGAAGTAGAAGGAGAAGTAGATGGGGAAGCTAATGAAGAGGATGACGTTGAAGACATTAATCTTGAAATTTCGATTCATGCCCTCACTATGCTCAAAGCTTCCAAACGATGTGACTTAAAGGATGGGTTGGAAGGAGGGAACTCTACATTTTAGTAGACATTGGAAGCACTCATAATTTTATGAACAAGGACACGGGTTCAGCTTAGGGTGCGAGATGTCTCTTGTCACACTAGTAAAGGTCATAATAGCTAATGGAAGTGAGCAGACTTGTGAAGTTCAATGCTGTAATTTCAGCCGGAAAATGCAAGGAACAACCTACATAGCTGATGCCTTGATGATTAAGCTCAATACTTATGAGATGGTTTTGGGGGTTCAATGGTTGCAACAGCTAGGAGACATCACTTGGAACTTCACTGAGCTGAGAATGAGGTTCCAATATCAAGGCGGAGAATGTAACTTAAGGGGAATACCCAGGCAAGGGCTACAAATGATTAGCGGAGACAATCTGCAAAAGATCCTTTCCAGCAAGGACCGGGTGACTTCTGTGCAGTTGTGTCGACTGGAAGGTACGAGTTTTGTCAATATTCTAGTTGAAGGTGGTCAGGAACATGACGAGAGGCTGAATTCCTTACTCTTGGAATTCAGTGATGTGTTTGAGGAGCCGAAGACACTACCACCACACAGGGGGCATGACCATCAAATAATTCTTAAAGAAGGAGTCGTTCCTATCAACTGTAGACCCTATAGACATCCTATAGTACAAAAAGATATAATCGAGCAAATAGTCGAAGAAATGCTCCAAGTTGGAATCATTCGACACAGTAGAAGCCCATATGCTTCACCAGTGATCCTAGTCAAGAAGAAAGAACACTCGTGGAGAATGTGTATTGATTATCAGGCTTTGAACAACAACACACTCAAGGAAAAATTTCCAATTCCCCTTATTGAAGAATTGCTGGACGAACTACATGGTACTACAGTGTTTTCTAAACTCGACCTAAGGTCAGGGTACCATCAGATTCGGATGGCTGACCAGGACATATATAAGATAGCTTTCAAGACTCACTAGGGCATTATGATTACTTGGTTATGCCCTTTGGGCTCACCAATGCTCCCTCTACATTCCAAAGTTTGATGAACCAGGTTTTTAAGGAATATTTGCGTAAATTTATCCTTGTATTCTTCGATGATATCTTGGTTTACAGCTCTACGATTCAACTGCATTTGATACATTTGCGAGCTGTGTTGCAAACCCTAAGGGAGCATAAACTCTTTGCTAAACGCAGTAAATGTTCCTTTGGGGCAAGACAAGTCGAATATTTGGGTCATGTGGTGTCCAGTGAATGAGTATCTACTGATCCTGCCAAGGTACGAGCAGTGAAGGAATGGCCCATTCCTATTAATGTGAAGCAATTGCGTAGTTTCTTGGGGTTAACTAGATATTATAGAAGATTTGTCCGAAACTATGGACTAATCTGCAGGCCCTTACATGATCTATTAAAGAAAGATGGGTTTCAATGGACACCAGTTGCCAAAGCTTCTTTCCATCAACTGAAGGAAGCTATGATATCTACTCCAGTATTAGCGATTCCTGACCCAAATTATGAGTTTGAAGTGGAGACTGATGCCTCAGGAAATGGAATAGGAGTTGTTTTAATGCAACAAGGGCATCCAATGGCTTTCTTAAGCAAGACCTTAGCTCCATGACATCAAAAACTATCCGTCTATGAAAGGGAGCTATTTGCTATCTTACATGCCATTAAAAAATGGTATCATTATCTGATCAACCGCCATTTCACCATTAAAACTGATCATCAAATCCTCAAATATCTATTGGAGCAAGGATCAGATACACCTGTCCAACACAGCTGGCTTACACAACTTCTTGGGTATGACTTTGACATTAGTTAAAAAAAAAAAGAAGAGAGAATATTGCGCCTGATGCTCTGTCATGCCTTACACCACCAAAGCTGAAAATGGTGGCTATCTCCTCTCTATCAACTGACTTATACAACCGTGTTAAGGCTCCTTGGCTAAGTGACCCAAAGCTTAATCAATTAATGCTGCAACTACAACAAGGCATAGCAGATTCTCCTAAATATTCTTGGTCAGCTGAACAACTTTGAAGAAAGGAAAAGTTGGTAGTTGGAAATGATCCACGGCTGCAAGAGGAATTAATTCAGCTTTACCACAGCACTGTTGCGGGAGGTCATTTTGGTGTGGCAACTACAACTCATCATTTAACTGGCCTATTCTATTGGAAGGGCATACGAAGGCAGGTACACGAGTTTGTTAGACGATGTGATGCGTGCCAGCGTAATAAGATAGAGACAGTGGCGAGTCCCGGACTGTTACAGCCCTTGCCCTTGCTCACTGGAATCTTCACAGACCTTACCATGGACTTTATAGAATGATTGCCTAAGTCTGAGGGAAAGAATTTCATCATGGTGGTTGTTGATAGGTTGACAGAGTATGCTCACTTCATGGGGCTTGCTCATCCATATACAACAGCACAAGTGGCAAGGCAATTTCTCGACAACATCTACAAATTGCATGGCTTCCCTGAGAGCATTGTCAGTGACCGAGATCCCATCTTCATGAGTTCGTTCTAGCCGCAGCTCTTCAAGCTGTAGGGGGTCACCCTGCAACATTCTTCTACGTACCATCCCCAGACAGATGGGCAGGAAGTGCTCAATCACTGTCTTTTTTTTTTTTTTATAAGTGCTCAATCACTGTCTTGAGTGCTACTTAAGATGCATGACAAGGGAGTTTCCACATCAATGGGCTTGTTGGCTATTCTTGGTTGAATGGTGGTACAACACAACTCACCATTCCACTATTCAAATGAGTCCTTATGAAGCTCTGTATGGCAAGACTCCACCCTTGCATACACCTTATTTCCCTAGTGACGCAGCTATAGCTGAGTTGGACAACCAGCTAACTCTGAGAGAGCAAGTGATTTCTCGCTTACAGCATCATATCTTATGAAGCCAGCATTGCATGAAACAACAAGCGGATAAGCACCGAACCGAAAGAGTTTTTCAGGTTGATGGTTGGGTATATCTTAAACTGCAACCTTATCGTCAATAGTCAGTGCACATTCGAGCTGTACAGAAGCTCTCAGCCAAATATTAGGGGCCCTTCCAGGTGTTGCAACAAGTGGGAGAGGTAGCTTATAAGCTTCAACTACCTCCTGGGGCCAAGATACATGATGTCTTTCATGTGTCGTTACTTAAGGCAGCCAATGGCCCATCCACACATGTCATCACCTTGCCACGAGACCTCAATTCTTGGCAGTCTCTAGAACCAGTTGCCATCCTTGCCAGACGCATGGTTCAATGAGGAAGAGTGGCAGCCATGCAAGTGCTGATACGTTGGTCTTCTGACTCACTGGAGGATGACTTGTGGGAATTCTTGTATGATTTGCAGAATCGATTTCCTATTCATCGCCTTGAGAACAAGGTTGCTTCGGAGGGAGAGGCAATGTTACGAACCCAGGATGCAAATGAAACAATTTGAAGAGTTGGGGACTATTACGTAAACATAGTTAATTGAGGGACAAACTTGTACCAAGGAAGAGTTACAGTCAGTTAGATTGTAACAATGATACTCTATACAAAAGCGTGAGAATAGAGCCCGAGCAAGGCACTCTATTGATTCAATAACAAACTCCCTCTCTCCCTAAATTTCTTCTTCTTCCTCCTCCTCTCGAAACTCTGTTCTTTATTCATCAGGTTCGAATCGTATAAGAGGACCACCAGAACCACCCCGTCACTACGCTTCTTCGATCTGACTGTGCTTCTCGCTACTAATTCCAAGCCGTCCGAGCCTGTCTCTGCTCAAAGTCGTTGCTACCCTTCACTGCTGAGTCACCATCGACCCCAGCATCCCATGGTCTTTCTTTCGGGTTGTTGCAGCATCTATCGGTAAGTAGGTAAGGCCTCACCCTCCATCAATGCTTCCCTGCATCTCCATTGCTCTATAAGTTGTACTTTGATACTGGTAGTGGCTTGGCGATAGCTGTTCCTCTTAGGATTGGTGATATTTTGTTGCAGCTTATTGCCAAGATGCGGTCCAATGTGTTAATTGTAATTTCTAATGAACTGCCAGGCTATTCTGGTTCATAGGACACTCCTTAACTCTGCAATTAATAGGACATCAGTACACATAAGTTGGTCGGTTCATCTTCAAGCATTTTTTTAGCCTTCGTGTCATTCAAAGTGACTAATCTCTGATCATCGTTGGTCTGTATTATGACATTTCTGTTCTAGTTTTGGATGCTGCTCATTGGTGGATATTTTCTAATCATTTCAATGCCATTTTCACTGAGAAAGGGGCTGCGCACATTCACATATTGCATTAGCTCCTTCCTCAACATTTCCCATTTGTTTAAGTGCCACTTTCACCGAGAAAGGGGCTGTGCACATCCTGACAGTACAACAGCTCCTTCCTCGATATTTCCCCTGTGTTTAAGTGTCATTTTCACTGAGAAAGGGGCTGTGCACATTCCAATAGTGCAGCAGCTACTTGCTCAATATTTTCCCTTTGTTTGAGTGTCATTTTCACCAAGAAAGGGGCTATGTATATTCCGATAGAACATTTCCCCTTTGATTGAATATCATTTTCACTGAGGAAGGAGTTGTGCACATCCCAATAGTGCAGCAGCTCCTTCCTCAATGTTTCACCTTTGTTTAAGTGACATTTTCATTGAGAAAGGGGTTGTGCATGTCGCGGTAGTGCAACAACTCCTTCCTCAACATTTTCCCTTTGTTTAAGTATCATTTTCATCGAGAAAGGGCTGTGCCATACTCTATTGTTGCAGCTTGTCATTGCTTACCTTTTCCACTTAACTTTAGTGTCATTCTAATTTAGAATAGGCGCCTTCACATCCTGTTATTGCTGCTGGTCATTGCTCAATGATTTCTCTCGTCTTCAATGTCGTTTTTGAGGAGATTAGAGAATTAGATTTATAGTCATTGAAGCAGCCTCTTGTTGGGAGTTTTTTCTTTATTTGCATAACATTTTTGACAGGAAATTGGGCTGATTAATTTCTAAAGTTGTTGTTGGTTCTTTGCTCGATGTTTCCCCTTTTGTTCTCAATAAATTTTCGAGGGGAATAGAGCCCATGTTTATTAGTTTTTACAGCAACACTTTGTTGGTTGTTTGTCCTAGATCTTCATGGCATTTATGATGTAAATTGGGCTGATTGAAATCTATAGTTGCTACTGGTTCTTAGCCCAATGATTTCTCCCATTTACGATAGAATTTTAGCAAGATTACAGCCTTAGTTTAGACCTGTCATTTGCTGTTGCATTTGTGGTGTTTCGACACTAGTTTTTAAGGTGTTTCAACCTCAGTTTCGAGTTTCATGGCTGTCAAAAGCTACTACAATTTGATGATTGTTTGGTTTATCATTCAAAGGCTCCTGACACCAAGTTTTAGAGCTATTATTTGCTGCATCATTTCTAGATTGTTTGGGATTTGTTTCTAACTATTCTTTAGCTTTTAGTCTTGGGTCTAGGCTTATAAAGTGAATCCACCATGAGTTGTATTTGATTGTATCTTACATGCTTTTGATCATGGTTACAGTTAAATGGCATGACCCATCGTATCCTGTTTGATTTGGGTCTGAATTATGTTGCGGATCAAGTGATTATTGTCCTGAGAATTGTCACTAGTGGGTCGTGGAATACAGTGATGAATCCTTGTAATCAAAGTATAGTGGAACCATTTACTTTTCGCACTTAGATTAGGACGAATAGTATCATGCTAAGGTACATGATTTTGATTATTGATCTTGATTTTAGACCTATGATTCAAATTTTGATTAGGGAAACAATTGAGCGTATTAAAACGTTCAAGCAAACAAATAACTTAGACATAGGGATGGGTATCGATCTCGGGCGTGTCGATTGGCTTGCGAGCCTTAGAGCGTAACAGGATCACCGAATCCAAACTCTAGTTCAAGACCGATAAATAAGAACTTGGGTGGTTAGTATGACGCTCCCTTAGGTAAATAATAGGTTTCTAATCGACCTTAAAACTAGTCTTTAAACGATTAATGGCGATTCCAAAATTCAAAAACAATCAAAGTCCCAAGTTAGGCCTTGTGCGCCCGTATAGCTCCTATGACTAACTCAAGTCAGAAATTTTCAGGTCTGACAAGTAGTACAACATTGACCAACCAATCCATCCCAAAGAGCACATCATGGGTTGGAATTAGGATGCGCTAAGACTTCCTCTTCGAGGATGGCCAGGAGTAGAAGAAACCAAACGTGCTAAGACTTCCTCTTTGAGTCATATTAATTTATTAAGAACACAAAAAGGAAAATATATCTTCAAGAATAAAATCTAAAATTACTTATCAAATTAATTTTTGTGCGCAAC